>OX453064.1:10206268-10806268 GCA_949699795.1 Spicauda simplicius
TTACTTTACAAAGTATATTACCCATACTATCTAGAGAAACAAAATCAATAAAGAAATTGACTAAGCTTGGAAAAACTTGCACGCGGAGGTTTGTGTTACCAAATTTTACGGAATGTCCCTTTTTTTAATTTGTTGCCATACTCGGAGCAGCTATAGTAACTACATGCATTGTAAATATTACTATGTAAGAAACGCCGAAAACTCCCGGTTTTCAATATACCGCCTTAACTTTTTTCTTAATATCAGTATAACGGCAATAGAATAAAGGTTCATGAGTGGTTCATTTCAAGATGGACAGATAGCAGAAAAGTAGATCCTGTTTTTATTATGTGGATTCGGAGCCCTAAAAGTGAGTTTTCGATTCGTGCATTATTTGTAAGGAAATATTATCCTGTATTTTATGTGTATTAAAATTGTATATATTTTGAGAGCCTCATTCTATTAGGAGTCATGCGTCATAATTTACAACATATAGAAAGACTGAAATACGTAATAGAACAGGTCAATGGATATTTAAAAAATTGTTAGGAAATATGTAGATTCCAAATGCCGTCCTTAAAACTTCACAATGCACGATACAAAGTAAGTGAGCTATCACTGCTCCTGATCGCGAGGCGGTCACGATCTCGTCTATTGTGGGAACGGCAGTTCGCTTCCGTGAAGATCCGACGAAGATTTTACCAAAGATCAAAGTTCCAAACAGGTATTGTTCCTAAAATAACTTGGATAGTGCTCCGTAAGTAGTGGATAACCTAGACCTGTGTAAGTCACACGAGAACCAATCTAACCGAGAGTCGTATATTAGAACAGGTATTGGGAACACATATTTTATGATACTAGGCGGTACTTACGCATTCTCAATTCATCTTGTACCTATTGCTAGTATTCCTTATGTACCTAATGTAGTATGCCAAATACGTATTACTTTTACGGCCAAAAACAATGTATTTTATTCTATTTAAAACTGTATTTTAACTTAAGGAAATAGGTAACCAAGATAATATTTTGCAGTGACAAAAATTTTTAAAAGTTATGTTCATAATTTGTTATTATTCAAATAACAAAATTATCTACATACCTACTTTTGAGGTCGCAATTTGTTTTTTTTTATCTGACTGAAGTACTAAACGAGCATGCAGTCCACCTGATGGTAAGTGGCCACTGCCGCCCATGGACATCTGTAATCAACTAAACACAACATGGGTTCCATTTATTGTCAATCACAGATGCGTTGCTACTCCCGAGAGCTGTGATGGTCGCCTCATGTGAAAGTGTGCCGGAAACCACACCCTTCTATCGAAACGCAAGAAATGCTTCACGCTAGAAATAGGTGTGGCGGTGGTACTTCCTCGATCGAACTACACCGGTTCTACCACCTTGAAAATTAACTAATTTTCAAACAATGTTCAATGAATTGTTTACTAAATATGTTTTCATATTTTATTTGCAAATAACAGAGACAGTGCACAATCATTCATTCCATTCATTTCCATTTGACCACACGGTTGCTCGACCGCGGAGTAATTGAGCCGCTCGCTTCCTTCCGGCCAATCTGATGACCACACCGCGGGAGAGCGTACGGTACAGTTATTTATAAATGCTTAAATATAAATCGTAGGATACGATGAACAAATAAATATAGCGCCTAAATTATAACAACGCATTGAAAACATACAACGCCATATTACAACCAACATTATTTTTTTTGTAATAGAGTAATTGATATCGAATTTTATCATAGAATCTTTTTAAAATTTTCTGGTATAAATGTATATCGTTTTTCAGAAATCGTGTAGATATGTATGTAAATTACAAGTGTTGATTTCTGTAAATAGATATAAATTACATTCATATAGTCTTAACAATAAAAAGATGTATTAACATGTTATGAAATACAAACCGCCCACTTCTGTGATATTTTCTTGAAATTTATTCCCTTCTTGAATTTATTATGATCACGATTTTAATAATAACGTTTCCGAGCGAATCTTTTATTAAATGTCAAACATTTCGGAATGACCAGAATTTTTTTTGTTTTAGTTATCAAAGCTATTTTATATAATACCTTTATAAATGTAAATGACATTCATCTCATGGAAAAGGCAAACGTGTATGCAGTTCACCGTATATAGTCCGCTTGACCATCTGGTAAGTCTCTGGTTTTTAGAAATTATGTCTGTACTATTTGCGTCACGCGGTTTCACCAGAATTTTAAAAATATAGCGTTACTTTAAATTGTAATAACTTACGATACACTACATGAATTTTAATAAATCATAAAATAATATTAAACCAAACCATTTAAAATTTAATTTAGTAACATTGATTTGATAAAATTACAAACAGAGAAAAACATAAAAAAGTCCTAAAATTAAACATAAGAAAAATTTTGTGAATAACACTTCATGGCATGAAAGTATTAAACAATATCCTTAAAGGTAGTTGACCATAGAGTAACAGTTTCTGGTCCTTTAAAAAGACCCATGCCCTGAATTAAAACAGAGTAGGGGTGATTATAACACAATGTCATTAGATGGTGCCACCCCATAAAACTAAAAGAAATTTTAAGCACATTAGTGCTCCCGCCAACAAGAGCAATAACTCAACTATCGATTCAACTTGCAACTGACTTGCAATGAAATCCGTCGAAGTAATCCTCGACACATCGCATATCGTACGTACGTGTCGTATTAAATCAGCTTCCAGTTTGTAATATCAGATAAATCACATATGGTGTCATGCATCCATTTGAACTATGAATTTTCGTTTCGGAGTATTACGTCGTTATAACTTAATTTTAGTGTAATGTACTTTTTTATGAGTAGCAGATGGAATTGGTGGCCTACTTGAGATCATAGATGGGCTGCTATTTCTAGGGACTTAGTTGGAAAATTTTATAGGAGTGTTCCTTGCTACAATTCAAATCAGAACGCCGGACCGTTTAATAGAAGAGGATGAAGAAAAAGCAGCAGAAAGAAGAACATGCAAAGGTTTTGACTAGAACATTTGTAACTTTTCAACATACGCTTGGTTGTTTTACTAATAATAAACATAGTTGCATTGCTTTGCATGTCTTACCATCGAGCACGAACAGTCTCTCCACACTCAGGCGCATAGATTAAACATTGATATAAATCCCTTTATTTTAGTCACAAATAATAGTCGAAACTAGTGATGTAAGGAATATTCGTATGTTTTTACATATTCGCACTCACATCCGCATTGATTGCGAATATTTTGGGAATATAGAACTGCAGTTGACGCAAACTACTACACTACTACTTACTATATTTTATACTGGTTATTAGTATCTCTATCTACACGCAGATGCACTTCCCTACAAATAAACCTTGCGGCAGTCATGTGAGCGTCAAATAAAAAAAGTAACATTCGCATTCGCGAATGTTCAAATAATAACATGCGTTTACATCACTAGTCGAAACGAATATTACATATTATAACTACTATACTAACTATAATTTGGTAGCCATATTGCAACGACATTGTGGTAAGCAATGAGGTTTAGTTGGACTCTACATTTTCGTACACAATAACATTATCCTACGTGACTTTTTAGGACAATGTCTGTTGAAAATTCCACGGTTCTTGACAAAAGCTTAATGTGCCCCTTATTGGTACATCGGAAAGACTTCCATTTCCCGATTTAAGGTTAACGGCCCTCATTGCAACAGTTCCTCAAACTTTCGTAAAACAGCTTAGAAGACTGGATATATCGAGCTTGTTCGCAACGTCTGGCAAGTTGACATGTGTCGCCGCGCCGTCTCGATCGATGCCTGACCCCGCGCAACGTCACCCTCGCTTTAACGCCACCTCTTTGACGGGTCAAAGCGCACTAGGCGACGCTATTGTTGTGTTCAATATCAAAAGACTCATCTTCGCGCTTCCCAGAAATGCTCGGAAATGTCGGTCGATAGCGTATTACAGAATTTTGAATTGATGGGATTACAAATTAATTCTAAATTCGAATTGAAACTAGAGCTAGGCAGACAGAAACAGAACTTAGTTTGGTATAGTGAACACCTAATTAAGGTTTCATGTTAGCGGTTGTCGAATATCTAGCTATAGGTATAACTAAACTTAAGAGCTTAAACAAATGGGTCTAGAAAGTCTATTAAGTCTTTTATCCGAGGGCTATGAAATGTATCTTTCGCTGGGTGCTATAAACTTAAGCATTTATCGCTAAACACAGTGATAATTATGTGTCCGATCTTAAGGCCACCAAACGTGTAAATTGTAGTGGAATTTGAAAAAATCGCGGAACCCTGACGCTTGTAACCCAACAGAATGCTTAATGGACCCGTATTAGAACATAAATGTTAGGCCACGAAATTTCTCTACAAATTGTAGCGAAATTTTAATAATATTGCTCAACTGTAACATTTGCAGAACATCATGTTTTGTTTCTATGCAAAAAGCCATACCGTAATCAGAGGTTACAGTATGGCATTTTACATTAGAATTGCTTATGCACATTTGCGCCGAATTTACACAGATGAAAAGAAAAAACTGCAAATTAAGCACGGGAGCATAAATCATGTGCAACCACCACAAGACACAGACTTAAAATATATCACTGACTTAATATAAATTATTACTTACTGAAAGATTCTAAGAAAAAATAGATTCATCTATTCTTTATACCTCCTTTGTTACTGTAAGTGAACTTAGGTTGTTGACTTCTTTTTGCAGACAGACAAACATAATTAATCTAACAAATACGTGGAATGGGAATTTCGTTATCTTAAAAATCGTCTGAAGGTGATAGAACTCTTCGTGATTCAACTACATTATATTTGCTATTTGTAACAATTTGTATTACTTGTTTGTTTTTTGTTGTTCAGGCTTTATGGATGTGGCAAATACCTATATATTTTCGAAATATTTGCAGATCTGGGATTAACCTCTGATCGATTAGTGCTATTGGGGCCAGAGACTGATGTCCACGAGCGGCAGTAAACACTGCCGTCAGGTCATTTGAAACCTCGTGTACTGGTTGTATGTATTAGATACATACACGAGAACACACAATTGAGTTAAAAAGCTTATTTTTTTATTAACATTAGCCTTTGTCGTAAAATATTTTTAGTGATATAATACCGTGCTTGTCATTTTCTACCCAAATGTTTTTAACAAGGAATTCTTCAAAATATATGCCATAAGTATCTACACAGTGACTACAAGGATTTAAAAAAGAACTTGACCCTAGACTTTTTTATTTTTTTATAAGGTTTAATCTGTAAGCATGTTCATTTGAAACAAGGGTTTTTACCGAAACGCAAGAACTGATTTACGTTAGAAGTAGTTGTGGCCGGAGTACCTCTCTGCTGGTGTCCTACTTGATCTACCACCTTATGAATTGGAAACTTGGTGTGGAAACCATGGGACCGTGGCGATTTAAATGCAATTTTTTTTAGTTTCTGTCCAAATGTTTGATAGAGTCAACGAAAGATCAGAAAGCTGGCACATAGCTCTTTCAACGAATTACTATTCAACGAGGTAATGTTGCCAGCTTTCTGGGAACTCATCGTAGAGACAGTAATTTTGATGCAGATTTTTCTATTTAATTTGGCAATTTGTTTATATTTTAATTTAAGTTATTATTTTGTATATACGTATAATTATGAAATTTAATTTAGTTTTAATTGTTTAATATTTTGTCATTATCAAATTAATAAAGAATTATATTTGGACCTTATGAATTTAGTGAAGAACGAAATTACAAGTCATTTTAAAATTCAATCATAAAAACTAATAGTGACTGAATTTAAGAATTTCCAGTGTGATTTCCATTTTGATTATAAAAAGCGTTGCCCCGGGACTATTCATCCTTAAAATGTAACTGTAAAATTTATCTATCGTTTTTGCGAAATATAGGTACTTACGTTTTCTGCGCCATTCAAATTAAAATTAGGTAGGTACATGTATTTCCAAATTCTATCCTCCCTATCCGTATCCTATATAACTACCTATAAGACAGTGTGAAGACAAAAACCTTTTAGTTTGGGAATAGCATAAACCACCGGAGAATGAAATCTCAAATTTTCAAACACTTTCGTTTTGTACAGTTTTATAGATGGTAGTTAAAGTACAATTCAATTTATCCTGATTCATGCCATTTTATCCCTTCAAACCAAAAAATAAACGAGTCTTAAAGGAATACGTAATAGAAATTATTATGGAAATCACTACAGTATAAAACAAAGTCGCGTCCCGCTGTCTGTCCCTATGTATACTTAGATCTTTAAAACTACGCTACAGATTTTAATGCCGCTTTTTTTGATAGATAGAGTGATTCAAGAGGAAGGTTTTTATGTATAATATACTGGAGAAACACTGATTATTTCAGATTTTTGACTTTAGAGGCGGAACGAAGTTCGCCAGGTCAACTTTGACGACCCGCGTGGCGCAGCGGTTACCATACCGGTCTGACACGAAATGGGTCCTGGATTCGATTCCCGTCCAGACAAGTATCTGAATGATGAGTTTAGATTTCTGTTCTGGGTCTGGGTGTTTGTGTATTCGTCTTGTGTGTGTCCATGGTACCCACGACACAGGAGAAAATCCTAGTGTGGGGCTATGAGTGTAGAAAGCGTGTGTAACTAGTCTAGGTAATAAACTTCGTATGCAAAATTTCACCGAAATCTGACCGGTGTTTTTTGTGTGCGTAACAAACGCACGTACATTTCGCACTTATAATATTAATAAGATCTTTCAACTATTGGACCTAGGTTTTATATTGTCTGTTGTAAACAAAATAACATTTAATGTTGTTGAATTCCATAAACATATACGTGATCAATACAGCATCAAACTTCGATACAAAAACTAACAACACCGTTAAAAACGTATTATCCCTAAGGCGAAAAAGAAACATTTTATAAAAAGAAAATAAAAATGTTACGATGACATTAGTAAACGTTGCCCACCTATTATTGTTACAAAACGTGGCAATAGAAAAAAAAACGGAACCGTGACTGCTCTGTTTATTCAATTCATCATATTATAATCTGTGGAGCGCGCACGTGTGGCGGCCTGTGCGCATATGCGCCGACCGCTTTCATTGTTTGGAATTTCACGTTCAATATGGGGCATAAATATTTCGACAAAGCTCTAAAAGGGAGAGCCTATAAAAGAACAACAGATATCCGTTACTTCCCGCGGTTCTACGTTTAATGAAATAGCAGATACCGATCGCGGCGTTTCAATTCCATTCCGTAAACGCTATTTAATTTGATTTATCAAGATGGCTAAGACAAAAGATATTTGGCAGTACCTTTGATGAGCTCTTTAGGAATGAAATGGGAATAAAAAACGGAAAGGAAACGACAGCGTTGATGAGCTTCCAAATAAAGCGAAAAACCATGTAAATCAAAGAGGCCGTTGAAACAATATTTGATTATTACACCTGCTTTTAAAATATAACTAAACCTTTACATATTGTTAGTCCTACTCCATCATGTAGGATTGAGGCAACTAGTTACTAACTTAAGTTAACGTCATTGATACGATTATATCTAGTTCCTCGGAAGTAGCAAGGCATCTGTGATCGACTTAAAACTACGCACCTGTTCTTTGTGAAGTTGTTCACAGATGTCCACAGATAGAGCAGTTATCACTTACAAACAGGTGGATCGAAATTTCGTTCGCTACTTCAATATATTTATACAAAAAAATGTACACAGATATCCCATATAGTCAATTCATACTCTGATGTCTATAACCTAGAACAAGTCATAGTATACAACGACACCACGGCACCATAAACTGCAATCCATACTATGGGTTAAAATTGTTTCGTTGAGGAACAAAATCCCACGTCATTCCGTGCGGGCGGTCTGGATGCTGCGTAATTGTCGGCTCTCGGGAGTGCAATAAGAAGCCGAGCAGAGAGTCGCACACGTGCATCCGTTAGCGATGTGCGAAGCTATTTTTAAAACAAGAACGTTTTTATCTATCGGCGCTACTACCACTCGTTGACTTCAACTTAGAAAGTCTACGGTCTCTTAATAAAGTCTGCCGATATTAGGAATTTTTGTTACTTACTGTATTCCATAGAAATCTCTTTAAAAAGCTAAATACATATTTTACTTCTTAATTAAATTTAGCAGCTTTTACAGTGAATATTCATCGTTGAGAAAATTGATGACGATATTAAAAACGTCTTCATAAAACTTTAAATTAACTCTGTATGAATTATTATAATGCCAACGAGTTGAGTATGCAAACTTTATTCTTTATATTAAGCGAACGTTTTTTCAATGGCAGTTAAAATACAATGGAATGTTTTTGGAGTAAAACTTCTTTGGTCGTGTTCTGCGTTTCGCTACCATGCTTAGAAAAATATAAGTGCATACTACGGACATGTGACAATTTTAATCTATGCGATATAACTATACAAGCATTCAACTTGAACTATTGCTATAAATAGTTCATGTTAGTAATATATGTAAAAGATTTTAGTAGTATATAAAATGAACCATTTTACATCTAGCAGCCCATGAAACATTTTTATTTGCTTAATCAACATTCAAATTTTCTTATTAAGCCGGTAACGAATATCTTAATTACATCTTTTCTAATTAACACGAACAACATTGAAATAGTTTTCTTGCATACTACAGAAATAACTTTATTTAAAATTAACGATTTGTTATAAAGCTTCTAAACTAAATAATTTAATGAGCACGAGTGTTAATATCGAACACATTAAGAGCCAACATAATCAAAGCCCTCATTTAACGAAGCTGTTAAATATCACCTCGATTTATCGTCATAGGATGGACTATCTACCCTGCAGTCGCTCAGAGGTTAATTATGATATCAAAAAGCTGCATCGGGCATCCCTTTCACTCTAAACACAAACTAACTGGCAGTGCATCTCTTTAGGAGGCGATTAAACACGACTCTATGCAACCTCGTGTTTTTATTTTATTTAGTCCTCTGTCCTATAGAAAACAAATTGTAAATGACCCCGTTTCAACTTTAGGCCGACTAAGTTATGTATGGGAGCCCGACAGGATGACGTAGCAAAACGTAGATTTGAATTGTATTGTACAAACTGGATTTCATTTACGTTGTACTTACATTGAAAGCCATATAATAACAGTCCAACTCATTGTGATGTAGATTAGATAGAAATATCTCATTTTAATTAATGTTTTTAATGATGAATTACGAAGTTTTCCTTCTTTTGCAATTTATGATTTTGTACATGATTGCTAGGGCCTGATACCTCTAGTTTTTATTACCTCTACATATCCCAAAAAATTGTGACATAAAAATACGAGCGCTCAACTCATACATTTTTGGAAACTTGAAAATTTTCGACCGATGAGGTACCACGGCCACACATTTTTTTAGCGTGTAGCAATTGTAGCGATTCGTTGAGGGTGTGGTTGCCAACTCACTCACTCCGCATGTAGCGACCATCTTAGTCTTCAGAAGTAGCAACGCATGTACTTGTTTGTTCTGTATGAAATTGCTTACAAATGTCAATGGGCCGGCAGTAACCAACTTCCATGTGGACTGTATGCTTGTATGCTACTTCAATCTGATAAAAAACATGTACTTTTTATATATTTAGAAGACGGGACTGGAGGCATCTGGACTATCCTTAAAAACCACATTGAGATCCCAAAACTATGCCTAATATACTAAAAAATTCAAACCATAAAATGACTCGCGCGCACTGAATCTATAGGACAACCACCTCAAATGACATAACTTTTGTTAGCCTTTACGTTATCCGTTAACCACAAACAGAAATAGAATGAAATAGTCATACCGTAGTTGGCAGGCAGGCATTCGTTATAGATAGTGGCTATTACATTTCGTATATTCAATATAAGAGCTGTGGACCCCGTTTGCAGAGGCGTGAGAATGTTGCAGCGGGGTCAGGCTCAGAAGCGTCGGCATATAGACAAATGAAGTGCAATTTCGCCGCGGGCAGGATTGTGGCGAGCGGATCGAGTAGCGAACCGAGAGCCTGCTCACGATTGCATTGTTACGGGTTATTTGATTAGCTTCCCGCTAGTTGCATTTCTAATTGCAGTACGATACGATTTCAAAACGTTGCCAAGTTCCCTCAACTCGTACGAGAAAACCCTCAAGGAACAACGAACCTAATCGTGCGTGCCAATTGTCGGAGCAAATTAATCTATAAATCTGATGTGGTAAAATTAATGCTCCAGCTAATTAAGAGGAACCTTTTAGAGTCTCTACGGACCGTAAAAGGTAAGATATCTACGACCGAGAAAGCGTTAAAATTATAAATTTTACCGTGGCGTAATGATCGTCGAGAAATTTTACGTGGTAGGTCAAGAGAGTTACAATGTTTACATCAGGGAAAAGTCTAAGTTAGCAGACTTTTTTATTTACATAAAGGTATTATAATTTGAAGGTGGTTTTACACTTTGTGGTTTTGACTCCGTAAGCACTACAGCCACACATATTACTAATAACAGCAATGTGAAGCACTGCTGTGTTCTGGTCGGAAGAGAGTGGTACGGGATATATGCTTATCCGAGAGGTTCCAACTTGGTCCTGGGGGATCAAAGCGGTTGTGCCCAATATCATGTGAGACTCTAATCTTGTCATCAACCAATTATTGTCCAACTGCTGGGCACGGGTCTTCTCTCAGAATGAGAGAGTTTTTTGTCCATCGCGCTGGCTAAGTGCGAATTGGTGGACTTCACCAACCTCCGAGAGCTTTTTTTTTAATGAACTCTCGGGTATACAGGTTTCCTTACGATGTTTTCCTTCACCGAAATCTTATCTGGGGTTTATTACGGATGTCTATAGGCGGCGGTATCCACTTGCCATCTGGTGGCCTGCATGCTCGTTCCCTGCTAGTGTTCTTCTTCTTTATAAAAATGAATGTTTGTATGTTCTCTATAGAATCGTAAACTATTCATTTGATCATGATCTTTAGCAAAGTTGTTATTTATGAGCTCGCGAAGATTTCTGATGTATTTTTTTGTGTTTAGCATAGCAACGCGCGCAGAATACAGCTTGTATAATATAAAAAAAAAAAACCTGGTCAAGCTGAAAGGCATGATATTGTCTTGCAATTACAAAACGCCATATTAATCTTAGACGAACTAATAATGCATACAGATCACAAATTGATAGGTGTTGTACCGGATAAGCCAGTATTTTACATAGGTATACTTATTACAATTTATTCATATCAAATGCAAAAGTACATATGGACGAGCCAGACTAAGTTCGTCTAGAAAAGCAAAAAATATGTAGCAAAAAGAAAAAGAAAATTAAATTGGATTGCTCACAAATTTTTATTGCTGCCGTTGCCTAAGTAATTGAATAACTTTGCTGTACCTCGAATAATATTTGCTATAAAACTGCAAGTTTTTATTTATAGAAATTGCATTAGGAATCTGTTATTAAATATGAACAATGATAATGTAACCAGATAACAATCCGGATTTCACAGGAAGAAAGTCTGATATAAGCTATCAGACTTTTCTCCTGTGAAATCCAGATTCATATGCAAGGCAATGGTGTCGTTATTTTCTGAGTATTATACGTTCGTGCTGTAAATTATTTAATAACACTAACTTTAAGAATGAAGAAAATTTTTTTTTTCGATGATATAGTTACTTACGATTTGACGACCCGGGTGGCGGAAAGGTTACCATACCGGTCTGACGCGCAATTGGTCCTGGGTTCGATTCCCGACCAGACAGGAATCTGAATGATGAGTTTAGATTCATGTTCTGGGTCTGGGTGTTTGTGTATTTGTCTTGTGTGTGTCCGTGGTACCCACGACACAGAATAAAATCCTAGTATGGGGCTATGAGCGTAGAAAACGTGTTTTTTTTTAAATATGTGTGGTACACATATTAGGGTAGAATCACTAATAAAAGTAATAGATCATTGATTTTGTGGCAATTCTGTTCGTACGCTAAAACTTGTGTTGGTGCACAAGTCGGATGTCCACTCCGATCGAGCGACACCCGTCGTGTATGCCCTATACAGTCGCACTGATACAATTCTAGCGCCCCTAGTCAAAACGAGTATAATTCTATTTTTCGCCATATTCACTTATTATACTAAAATTATTTAAAAGTAGATCACCACTTCTAATCAATCAACATTTTTTACTATCGATATATCGCCAATTTTCTCAATACAGATAGGTATATCGATAGATCTCAAAGTTGCAAAAATGGAGACCATTTAAAAGATTTACGTTTTTTACGCTTTTGCCCATATATCACGGAAAAACGGTTACTATGATTGTTTAGTTTAAAGTAAACGTAAGAAACTCGACACGAACTAAGAGCACAGTTAGTGCAGTTGGTGTTTCAAAACAAGTTTTAACATATGCCCTTAAGTAAAATCAATAAACCAATTGTTTCTACCTTATAACAGATTGTTAAGAACTGCATTTTTTTATCTGGTAGAAGTAGCAAAAGCGCATGCAGTCCACCTGATGGTAAGTGGTCACTGCTGCCCATGGACATCTGTAAGCAACTTCATATAGAACATAGGTTGTTACTCTCGAGGACTATGATGGTCGCCTCAAAAAGTCTTCTAGTTTGAAGTGCATGGTTAGGGAGAGACACTTATAAGACGAATTCCAACTTATGCTTTAGGCCCTAAAGTTTAGTGGTAGCAACAAAACAAAAATCTACGTTGCCCAAAAGCCCACACTTTAATTTTGGCATCACACGTATGTAAGTACTATTCGTTATGTATGTCACAGAATTCGAGCGTACTAAAACAAATTTTTGTACGGTTCCGAAATTCCACCTGGCATGACCGCAAACGCGTTCAACCGTCGTATGTGGAATAAAATAATCAGCGGGCAAATCGGCCGAATAGTCAACGCACGACACGAACATTAGGAACCGTTAATATTAAACGTACAACGTATTAGATACAAGGTACATACAACTAGGCGTTACAAACACTTTTAGAGAAACATTACATATAATGAAGTACAACTAACGATATACGATGCATAGATTTTTCATAAAAAAAAGTAACATACTAGTAGGCAGTCTACCAGGTGGTAAGTGGCCAGTGCTGCCCATGGACATCTGAAATCAACCCAGGCTAAATTTAGAGTCATATCTGAGGTTGGCCACAGATCGATTGCTAACCCCTTTTTTTTGTTATCGAGGGGGAACCTTCAAAAGGTACCCGACGCCATGGGAGCAACGCCGGGTTATGTGGGATTTTTACCTCACTAAAACCATCCTCAGGGCTGCGTGGAGGACTCCGAGATCTCCAATGAAATACAAGAGAAGTCCTCCGACCGCGATACCCCCTTCGGGCTCTTCCCAGCGAGCATTGTACTCACTGCGCCTCCTGGTATTTACGACAGCATGTGACCACACATGCCGTCATCCTACACGAGGTCGCTTGACTGGACGGTTCCAGCTCCCACTCTTACCGCCCGCAGCCCCGGAAGCCCCCTTACGACAGACAGGGGACACCGGAGACCTATTCAGATCCCGGAACTACAGGTATAGGATTGCTGCCCCTAAGGGCTAAGTTGAAACGCCTGGGATAAGTATATAATAAGTATGCTCAAATATATTCAAATATAAGTCTTTTAAAATTTTATTTTAGTTGACTATTACACAAACCTCAAACAAGGTTCATATCCTAAATCAATAACCAATATTCCTGCCTGTATAAATGACTCATTTCCTTTTTAACCTTTAATAACACATTGAAAATTACAAATTAATCCATACGTTGGTTAAATTAAACATGTAAAGAGTGGGTGTAAAAAAGCCGGACATAAATCCGTACTCTAGCTGCAAAACAAAAATAAATTATATTAAAATCCCGTTACCCGGTTATCACGATCCAAAGTTATTTATTTGTCATCATAATCAGTGAACGTGCGATTCACTGCATATTTCATGAATCTAGTTTTCAAAACTCATGTGTATGTACGAACTGGCTGTGTAGGTAATTAAAAGTTAACAAGTAAACACAATAAACAACATGTGAACAGTGAACTCCTAGACGTAAACTTGCTTAAAGTTTCGCGTGACAATGATCCTTTGTGTAATGAGTTTGGTACATAAATAACGAAGTCGCAATCAAGTTATGGTCACCCCATATTTCCCTAGGGTGCAGTACACACAACTGCACCTCACATACTAAATCTTAATAAAACGTCCAACGTTTCGCCTTAATTTCACATTCTTCTAATAAATTACGTACGCAATAAAACACGTTCCATATGATATATCACTCGCAATTTGTAAACGTTTACGCGTGCAGCTTAATCGCGTTTAACGTAAATATCAAATAAGAACATCTTGCTACATATTATAGCGTTTACGTATTACGAACGTATAATTTGGAGGTGCGGCTGACGAAATATTAGGTTCAAAGTACTACAGTGCTACGTAGTGCAACGTAGAGCGAACAAAACACACGTCAGATGTACTATCTATAATTAGACTTGGAACGACGTTTCGATCGTATTTTCTCGCAGACGTGAGTGTGTGCCCTCCGTGACCTTACTGTACCACACCTCGATTGGAGATGTCCTACTTGAAATATACTTCGTGAACCATGCACGTGTAAATAAATAGTGGAACGTTAAGTACCATAGAAATGATAATATGAAGAGCTCTCTGCTCTCTGTCATCCGTTATCTAATTGTGAGCCTTAAAGACGCGGAGCTCTATTTTTTATATCATTGAAATAGTCCCTGATATGCACGGACATCTGCGACCAAATTTATATAAAACAGGCGTTCTAAGAATATCTGAAGTCTGTTTATTACTGAAACGTTTATCAGTTCCGAGGTAGTTCTCGGGACCCTTTAGACGCTTCATATGACCGACAACCACACCCTTCCACAAAAACGCTTCTCCTTGCAAATACTTATTTTACACGCGTTATTTACGTAACCTCTGTAGATGGTAGGTTAATTTGCTGACTTAAATCAATACGCTCTTATGAAGGTCTTTAAATATGAATATAAACCAAAGGGACGAATATAATAGGTTATGAAGGGTTACTCGCCCAAATGTCGCTAGAAAGTAATATGCAAATGAAACGCACAAAGGTACGAAACAGCTAGTTCCGCGCACACCCTCTTGAATTCGCGTAACCTTCTTACACATAGTTAATTACAAGACGGAGGGAGACCAAGTGCGCGAACGTCAATCGGGGATGTTGAGGGCCCTCGTAATGGCATTGCAATACCGAACAATGCGGTATGAAGCACACAACCACATGAGCCTTGGGGAGCAACAGCGCTCCTCGACTTAAATAACATCCATGCAACCAGGGTAATGAGGAAACAAACAACTAAATCTATGTACGTTTCATATTGTACAACTTTACCCTCACTGACCTATTTAACATAAGTTATGAATGGAACGTAAGAAACGAATTGTAATATTAGATGCGCAGTATACACCAAAGACATTAGGTTATTTGGCTTACTCTCAATAAATTGAATTACCAATAAAATTTGCAAGCACTAGAACAATAGTTACATTGTGAAACGTTAGATACCTATTTCTTAGTAAATATCGCTAACAATCCAGGATTGTTGCCAAGAACGTTAGATGTAGAGGCTAGAGATGCTTGTGTCGTAAAAAAATGCTACTTTATAATTTTCGATCGAAGGGTTCAGGTTAATGAATAAATTGAAAACGCTTATATTCAAGATATCTAACACTGTTGCGGATGGATATCTGTAAAAATAGATAAGGAATGTTAGAAATGTTTTCGATCGATATTATTTGTCGTCAACCCATTATTGACCCACTGCTGAGCTCGAGTCTTCTCTCGGAATGAGATAGTTATAGGCCATAGGCCACCGCCCTGGCCAAGTGCGAATTGATGTACTGCGTGGTGGAGTGCGATATTATTTGCTTAATCTTATATGTCATCTTGTAAGAGGTACAAAATCTAAAACGAAATCTTGTGCTAAAAAAATGAAAACAGCAACTTGAAGGCTAATAGAATTGTCTAGACAGACCACTTATTTATTTTTCCGAAATATAATGTCAAATATAACAAAATTTATGAATTTTATCATTGAGTGGGATGATAAGATTTATGAGGAGTATTACGTGAATGAGCTGTAGATATAACAATTGTGCTACTTAATAACATTAATCTTAACAGAAGCTCATCAAGTTCATCTCGTGTTTTCTAGCTATATTATTATAAAGTATTTCGTTCAAGCATGAAAGCATTTCGCTTCGCAGTTTGGGCAAAGCAAATGACTGCAATTAAATCACAATCAGAGTGAAAGCACGCTGAACCACTTGTTTCACCGACTACTCAAACGTGACTGGAGATTAATGATTAGTTTTTGGTAGATAAAATGATAAAGATACATGATGTCCATGGGATTTTACCATAACGGCACATCACTCGGCGATCCATGTTTTTGAACGGCCAAATGTCCAATGGTCTTTTCAACTATCTGATGTATACGTAAATAATGATAGATACATTTCTTTAGATATTAACTATCATTGCCTTACGGCGAACGAAAATATCGTAAGGAAACCTACACGTCTGCAAATTCTTTATAAAAAGAATTTCTCGAATGTGTGTCGTCAACCCATTATTGTTCCACTGCTGGGCACGGGTCTTCTCTCAGAATGAGAGAGTTATAGGCCATAGTCTACCGCGCTGGCCAAGCGCGAATTGATGGACTTTACACACACTCCACCACTTTTTTTTTAAGAACTCTCGAGTGTGTAGGTTTCCTCACGATGTTTTCCTTCACCGAAAAGCAATGATAATTAATTTCTAATACGCACATAGGTAATTTAAGAAAAATCAGTGGTACGTGCCTGGGTTTCAACCATTAGGCTATCATTGCTTTAAGGTGTCTACCAATTGGGACTTGGCCAGCGCGATAGACTATGGCCTACATATCTCTTATACAGATAGAAGACCCGTGCTCAGCAATAGTACAATAATGGGTTGACGATGACATTTCTCTCTGTAAGCCCTTAAAATCCTACAAAAAGTCATGATAATCCTTTATTACATTATGAATAAAAAAATCATTCACTGTTACTTATACTAAATATTAATGCTGCCTATTCTAAGGTCCCTCAAATCTGATCTTTTTTTTGGAATTAAGATTTTTTTAATAGACGTAGGTGATTGTCGAATTTCGACCAATGAGCGAATACAAGTAGAATTTTAAAGCTATTTCTTTAACCTACAGCTAACTTGAATGATGCACTATGCTAAGCGAGAAACTTGAGTTGTCGTTTTATTTTCTTCGTATATATAAACTACGCTTAGCATTGTAGATGTACGAACGGACATCAAGATAAATCGTTCAGTAGTTCAACTGTGCACATACTTTGTTATTTAAATTATCGTAAACGTTTTCTGCACTTTCTGCTTTCTCGATTATTAAGTAACTCAATATCGTCATAGATTTGCTAGCTTATTTAAAAAAAAATGCGTCCGATTCTGCATATCGCATATATTTGCAAAAGCTTTGAGCTTAATTACGCGCAAAAAATTTACATAAGTTTCCTATCTTTTTTATCCTTATTTCATTAAAATCCATATACTTTGTCGAAGAAATGTAATGAGAGTGTTCTAAGTTAACTATGTGTATAGCATAAGTGTTTGAAAATTATTAAAGGTAGTAAGGCGGTTTAATCGACGCTCTTCTGGTACAATTATGAGACATTAATGTGTTATGCAAAGTGTATAAGCATACTATGTATATTCATCATATGTAACAACGTAACTTGTGCTATAATTTGTAAAAAGTAACTGTTGAGAACACAAATCTCAGGTGAGTACTATTAATTTTCTGTAGTCAATCGGAAATGAAAACCGATGTAGAGTTTGCAGTCCGTCAGTGTTTGTAAGCGCGCATGCGTACACTTAGTATCTTATTCTATCGCGGACCATCTACATATCTCTCTCCAACGGTTTCTTGGCAACGTAGTCTAATACGTAAAGTATGTCTTCTCTTTTTATCATTCTAGTACATATATCTATTTTTCGTCATTCTTGGCAGTAACAGTTTTCCGTCCCCTTTGTGTCTGTTTCATTAAGTTGTCAACAAACAGTGGCCACATTTGTATTTACAAACATGAAACGTATCAAACGGTCGCTGTAACGGACAAACTAACATCTTTCTCTTCAATGTTATTAACAGGCACGGCCCGTATCGTTGTGGCCTTATTACGAAAGATATAAATTACGTTAATACAAAAAAACTAATGAAATTAAAAAAAAACAATAATTTGCACTTGGTGGTGCCAGCGTGGTGGACTACGGTCTAACTATCGTTCTGAGTGAAGACCCGGGTCCACCAGTGGGACACTAAAGGGTTGACAACGGCCCATTGTACTAGAAATTTTTATTTCATCGGCTACTACTGGATTCTATAAAGTTAACATCTGTAGATATAAACTGGGTCTAAACGTTACAACTACATCCATATCGGAAGAAGATTTAATAATTCGGCTCCGAAATTTGACTCGCATCACGCCTAAAAGTTTCACTTCATCGGTTACTTGTCGGTAGTAAGAAGTCTCTAGCCAATCGCGCTCTCTCACGAGTCATGTTTACATTTACAACTGTCGGATCTAATTGTATAAGATGAAAGATTCACGCATCACACGAATCACGACCGACTTCACTCACGTCTTCATCATGAACTGGGATTTCTAAAGGGTAATTTTTAAAGCGGCCATAGAGAGCACGACCTTTGACTATACGCTTGTATTTAGTATAATTAGTCTTTAATTACAAAATATGATCATTTCGATATTACAGACTACTCAGATGGTGCTACAACGAGTACGGTTCGATCGCGAAAGTACCAGTCACACCTATTTCTAGCGTGACGCAGCTCTTGCATTTCAATGGAAGGATGTGATTCCTAGCTCTCTTTCAGAAGCAGCAACCCTGTTAGTCTTCGGGAATAGCAACGCATCGGTCATTGACTTCAGATAGAACTCTGTTCTATTTGATGTTGCTTAGATCCATTGATACATTGATTACATACCATCTATTTCAATCCATTGATTGCAATGTCCAGTTACCATCAGGTGGACTCGCATGCTCGATTGGTACTACAACATAGCTATACAATATTTCCGTCTGTCTATTTTTCTTTAAACGGGTTAGTCTTAAAATGACGAATCCTATTATGAAGTATTTTCATGCGAAAACCGTTTAGTGACTTCGCACAAAAATTTAAAAACTAAGAGTAAAGCCCATTTATTATACGAAGTCATTAATTATAAGGAATTCTAAGACAGAAACTCTAAGCATTATAAAAACGTACTATGGGTACTAATTCAATAACAAGGAGTTATAACAAGGAGTTTCAGTTACAAAACAAAACACTTCATTTTAACATAGAAACCGTTCTTACCATATTATTATTAGGAAAACGCACAAACACTTATTAAAGTAAACCGTACCCTGCATTATGGGAACGAACAACAAACTGGACAATATCAGACTACCCACTCCAGCTCCCACGAGTAATTTACAGTGGAACATTATTTCAAACTGTTAATAGTATATGCCGTCCAAACACTCGGTGGTTGCCCCTACATAAATTAGCCAAACATGTCCGGCGTGCGATTAAAATATTCGGTAAACAATGACATAACAAACTTAAACAACATCGATTTACTACGACTACATAGATAAATTGGTATGATAAGAACTTGTGATATTTTGTTTAATTTATACGTTTGATGCAAACCCAGGGACGCTGTCTCTTGATACTAAAGGCCTCACCTCCAAAGACCAAAAGGTTTACCAGTGGTTTATTGTATATGATAAATAAGGGAATTATTTATTTATGATTAATGCTAAATTATATTACAATTTCTAAATAGTTTTTAAAATTCGTATAAATGTAAACAAAATACGTTTTCTCGTCATAAGAATTAAAATACGTTAGAAATATAATTCTAGCGAAATCCACACTTCAGAACCAATAGCAAATAAGAATGGCAAGTAAATCCTCATTTTCTGATATCCTCAGGGAATTGCACACTTATTAAGATAAATAGTGGGGGAACGAAATAACATTAAAGACTGATTGCTTCCCTGACTACGGATTCAATAATGCATGTACAGAATTGAACTGCAATGACAAAGTATTTATTGTTAGATAATGCCAGATAAACTGTTTTCCACAAGAAATAGAGTTAAACGCAACTTACTCAAAAATAGCTTATGTAATTAAAGATAGATTTTTTTATAAAGTATAAACGAGGTAGTTGAATTTTGTTTCTATATTATGTACTAATTGATTGGAGCGATGCGCTAATTTAGCAATGTATTATATCTGCAACTAATTGGGACGATGTACAACTTTTACAAGACAAATAGTTTGTAGCCTTAGTCATGACTCTTAATAAGTTAATTAAGCTAAGCAAAGAACTATTGAGCAACTCAAGAGTTCCAGCGTGAGAAAGTTTGAATTACAGCTAACAGTGAACTATATCGAGACGCATCCTCATAACCGGCAAAAATAAGAATAAAAATGGACCGCAGATGCGTTGTGCGGGGTCACGCATAGGAAGTACATGCGTAATTGTGGCGAGTGGACAGACAACACACAATGAGGGGAATTGGCCAGCGCGATTGTTGTGCGAGCGACGCCCGCGCCCATCGCCATTGATTGAATCAACGTTTTAACAAATAACGCGTAACGGACCGTAACTGCTTTGCGAGAATCGGTGCTTATTGTTCGTCGTTGCATCACTTGATAGCACTGAACTAGGGCTTGTTAGGATGTATTTTGATCGATGATTTCTTTAGCTACGACTACGGCTTAGCTACGACTAAGATAATGATGACCAAAATGGTGTCGACAGTTATTTAGTTTCAATAAGGATTGTAGAGCAAATATACTTTCAATGATTTGAGAGAACGTATACTTTTAATAATTGTAGTCAAGTTTCATCTACAATTTATGTTAATTTTAACGTTTTATTCAAATGACCAATTTCTATAAAACAAGAAATCTTACAATTAGTTAAAGACATTTGATTTACTTTATAGGAAGGCATAAGTTATTTGAATATAAATAATTCACTGAAAGCAGACTATAGCAACAAAATGAAAATGACGGCGGATATTTTCTGAGTGTCACTATTTATTCATATAAATACTTCAAGTTTAAGAAAATATTAGATACGAAGGAATAAAGAAGAGTCAGTAGCATTCTCATGAAAACCTCGTTGAATTCCCTGAGGCCTCGGTCTGTCAACTCTGGTAAAAAGAAAAATCTTTATCTCCCATACGAGAATAAATAACACTATACATATTTTATGAGTTTTGCCTTAGAACTGATATTATTCTATATCATTTTTACTATTATCTTCTCGTTAATCCAGCCTGCTTACATTATTCACTATTGAAATTCTGTGAATACAGAAATTTGTTTTCTTATAATCTAGCGAATACAAAAGCGAACATATATATATATATTTGCTTTCATTCCATTTCTTCGTAACAGCAAAACCAATCACGATCGCAAAACCATCGTTGTTATAAGAAAACTAAGATAAATATAGTAGATGTGCATGAGATGTGCAGTATTTACAATCCAGGTCAGGGAGGAGTGTGTTCTCGGGCGCGAGTGCCATACATCTAATGTCAACCGGCATCTTGAGAAACGACACGGATAAACGGATATGCCAATTCCGACCCGATGGGGCGCTAGCGACCGTCCCAGCTATCTTATTCAATTATCGATTTGACGGAACAGAATATACTCCACCTAAGCGTGAGCATGTACAACTGGGACGATGGACGGATCCCATTTCCTCTGAACAGCTTTTACGGTGAACTTTGGCCTTCAACTTACCTCATCCATTTTTGACATAATGAAATCTTCATCGGAATTAATTTTGTTGTTAACAAAATTAGTTTGTGTAGCAAGTTTGATACTTGTTCTCATCTACATTGATTTTTATCCCATTTTCTTTTACATGCCGTAAAACATGTACACTAGATATAAATATCGGAAACAATTTGTAGCTCTCTGATTATGAAATTCACTAAACATAATATTAAAACGTATTTCGTATTAATACCGTGAAAAATGAACGCAACAAATAAAATTAAGAACTTTTCTCATAGTTTAATACAAATATAATAATAAAAGTAGATAATCACGAGCACGAGTTTCTGAGCACAAAATTGATGACCGTAACAACGAGAAATATGTTCTTCGTTATATTTATCATTTCTATTTCTCTTGCAGGATTAAACTGCAACGTTGCAATAATTAAAATGACGAGCGGGCTAAGAGCACCTGTTCGGATTACTGGGTACAGAGAAAAATTAAATTATCCCAAGGCGACGTTCCTAGGCTAATTACCCATCATAAACTTTCTAGATATTAATTACATTTGTGAACAGTTTCTGCTCCACGGCTATTTCTATTGTTATTCTTAGATTAATTATAAAATTTAACTTAAATATAATTGAAATAACTTAGTGGATTTTATATTGCTTTCTTGTAAAAGTAACATATTTTAATAAATGTTATATTCAATACGCTTAATCAACCAAAATATAAAAAAACAGTGCAAAGGGAACAAAAACACCTACGTATTTTCTCTCAATATTTAGGATTGCTGTGTTACAAATCAAAATTCACGTACCAGGAGAAAGTAAGCATACCCGCGAGCGCGAATTTGTATACAAGCATCGCAACTTCCAAATAAAGTTATGTTTATGCATCACCTGTCACGTAATTAAAGCAGCAGCGTCGATGTTAACAGTGGATGAATTTCAGAATTTCCAGAACAACTTCAAAGCGTCGATTACCGGCGTGCTCAAAGAGCTTAGTCGTTTAAAAGCTAACAGAGAATTAATTTGCCAATAGAGCATGCTCACAAAGGAGCTGTGATGAGCTTCTGTCCAAACCTACCCACGCCTTGCCACACGTTTATAGGCTTTACCTGATATTATATCTAATATATTTTGATGAAAGCTCGTACTATTTTAATGGATTTTCTCTTGATACTGTATAGAAACTGTTTCAACAAGCAAAGCGCTACCTGTGTCCTACATTTAACATTGTTTGACAATAAATATAATAATTCTAAAATATTATCATACATCAAGTAACTTTCTGTTTCTACATTGTATCTAATTTTATGAGATACATTTAATCCTTGAGCAGGATAATGGTTATTACAATCCTGGGAAAAAGTCGAGAGAAGAGCGAGGCCACCCACCACGGTTCATCTACTACGAACCCGCGCGTAATTAACAGGTACATGCACCTTAATTTATTTTGATTACGTTTTGCTAATTCCTAAGTCATGGGTCAGTCAAAACAGGTATTAAACACGTTTTTATTCACCACATAACCCGTACGGATCAGTTCTTATCATTTATTTTTTGTTCCTTCCCCCAAAACAATTTGAACTTTATTGACAGGCATTTTGGCATTATCTGTTTAACAATAACATTGGAATTATTGAAAAATGGCACAATAGAAATATAGAAGATAATTTTAGATCATATTTTAAAGACACAAATACAAATATCAACTAAGTTCTTCCAAAGGCGTGAAAAAGGATGACTTACTAACCACAACTAAACTGGAATACCTCGTGAAATCGATGTTGTTTGTTATAACACTTTAATAATACATTAGAATAAGTAGCCCTTAGCATTAGTAGAAGATAGAATTGTCGATGCAGCTGGTCAACCCACGAAAGCTTATGCCTCCAATATAGAATAAAAAATGAAATTAATGAAATAAATTCCGAAATGATCACAAAAATGTGTTCTGCTACCCGGGAACATTGGAATTTTTACGGCTAAAAATAAAAGCGCGGGGCGCCCATAAAATATGTGGCAGTTATAATAGTTAATTTGACGTAAGCCGTATTCGTAAGTTCTATATCCCACAGCAAGGACCGTAAAGTTTAACCACAATCTAAATGTCGAATTTATATTTCCGTACTAAATTTGAATGCTCTTCCCTTTTGTTTTTATTCGTTACGAATTCTACTGTTCTTAGGTTAAAGACAATATTATTTATTAAAGTATTTTTTCGAGGAAAGTGACTTGGAAAGACAATCTTACGCTCATCTTTCAAAGTCATTAATATAATTATTGTACAACTTGTTTTAAATACTTATTGAAGGCTATACTTTTATAATTAATTACTTTTATAATTATAATCTTATGATGCAATTACAATACTTAGCAAACAATAAATATCTAAACGTTTCTAATCTTAAAAAAAATCGGAATAATAATATGCATATACATTTTCAATTGTTAGGAGTTTTAGTGATGAAGAAAAAATATCTTTAGAACGTGATGAAGAAGCGATTGCTGTAAAATTCGGGGAATTTGTGAAATTTCGAATGTCAACGTTTAAAACACGAAACGACCGAGTACAACCTACATACTTAATCATGAGCTATAACCAAAAAAATAACATGGTGGATGACATAAAGTACACACACACAGTCACACAAACATGTATGTTTTGAAAGTTTGTTTACATTTAAATTGTATAATTAAATTGTGCAATAACATAATTATCATAATGATCACAGGTCAATGTAATAAAATCGATATAGGGTGAAGGTTGTTTGAGTTCCACAGATTTATTTGCCAAGCAAAACCACAACTTCGATTATTACTTCAAATGTAAGGCAAGAATCAAATGTCAATAACCGTTACATAATTATATACAGTAGTAGCTTATACCCCCAGCTACGGCCGCTTTGATCACATTTACTATGGTAATGAGATAATCTGTTAATCGAGATAGTAAACTATCTGTGCCAATTCATTTAGCAAAACACGATCTTTAATGTTTTTCACAAAATTTCGTATTAAAATACTAACAGATGATAGGATTGTCCCTACAATAAGGTCAAAAAATGAACGTTTATAGTGAAATTATAAAACAGCACGAAAAATTCGTACATAACCTACGACGAAGTTGAAATAGTTGATATTAGTTGTAGATATGAAAGCACTTGAGTACATAAATTGAGAGCAGGCAGTGACTACAGTCGTAACTAAATAAATCATCTCTCGTAGCATTCCACGTCAATTCCGTGACGATGACATCGTCGTCACGTGGCGCGTACAATCAGAAGGCGAGGACTGGGACCGTGCGACAGGTCCCCGATTATCAACGCATTCTGCACGGTGGTAACCTGCCGCATCCATTCCATCCTTAGATTATGATTTATACTTGTAATGGGAATTCCACGCGCACCTGTGCTATGTCTCGTGCTACTGATTACTTACAGCGCATTGCACGCAAAAAATATCACGCTTAATAGTTTGCACGTTGACTTCAACACTTAAAGCTAATTTATATATCGAACCGTATCTACATTTAAGTTTCCTTTGGCGCTTTATTAGCTGGCATCAAGCGTTTAATTGTATATTTGCGTGTTATGGAAATTAAGGAAAGATTAATAGACATTCGGCCCTTTGAACTTTGACGACCAAAACTTGAACCGCTAGAAATTTTCGTGACCAATTTTAGTAGCGACCAATTGATTATACTTCGTTCCTTAGCCTGATAAAGAATTTTAACGCACACAAAAATATTCGGATATTACACGTAATTTCATACATACTGCTACTACGATTTTAAATAATTACTCTTGGATAGCAAAAACTTTGCATAAAATTGTCGTTATTTTTTTAAGCTACCAAATATTTGTGAACTCTATAGCTAGGAGTAAACGATAGCGAAAAAAATACTGATCGACCCATCTCCACGACTCGTGACCGGTCGGGTGCGGTACTTGACGGAACGATGACATGCTCCACTGCACCATTCGATTCGACAGGTGCATATCACGCATACAATTTTATTGCTCGAATTTACTATAGAGTAATTGTATTCTCCGTGGTACTTTACATCTAATACCCATATTAGGTATATGGCTCTTGCGTGTGCGTCATATCTATAAGTATTTAGTCATAATAAAAAAGAACAAAATAAGTTGGTAGTTAAACAAATAAGATGTACGACAAAATTAAACATCTATCTGAAATTATCCTAATCCATAATTTAACAAAAGTAGCTTTGTAAATCCTACATTACGCTTGATCCAATATCCTAAATATTAGACAGAACAATATTAGATATTACCTGTAGCTTTAATATCCCTTAATACCACATAAAGGTTGCTTATTACAAAAGTGGATGCTTTTATTTAACGTCATAATCGATTCTCTGCGCTGCGTCGGTTCCTTTTTTCTATTGTTTCACTGTTATTATCCTACGTCGCTCTCAATAAAGACATTATGTTTGAGTAAAAAAGTAGATTATACCGACATAAAAAATAAATGACATCAGCCAGGACTTTAGCTTTTTTACTTTTAGTTATTCGTATTTTATTTTAAAGGGTTCGTGAGATAAAGTCTACCGTTTTGTGCTTAACGCACCAGAAAAATAAACTGTAATCTAAAAAAAGATCGATAAATTTGTATTATTGCTTACATAAAATCACTTACCTCCATTTCCGGTGTTGGTAATCGTAACCCAAAAGTCGATAGTCTTCTCAGGGCCGAGCTCCTCATAGTCCCACTTCTTTTTAACTTTCACTACACCACTAGGTTCAACGGTTACCCAAGGATTTTCATCTCTGATTTTAAATGTTTCGCGGTCAGTTTCTTTTTCCAGGGTAAAAACAGCACGTCCTTCAACTTCACCGTCAGCTTCGGTGAACTCAATACGTTTTGTAGGCCGAACCGCGCGAGTGACGCGACGCTTTTCACGATGAAGAGTGGGTAATTCTTTTTGGGCGCGAATCACGAATTCGAGATAGATACGCGCGGGTTTACTTTTTCGCGGCGGAAAACCAGTATCATGGGCGAGCACCTGTAACTCGGCGTCGTGGCCGTCCGGCTCACCGGCAAGAATCAATTCTCCAGTTTGAGGCACTATGACAGCCAAATTACTGGGATTCAGCAGTGAATAATACACGCGATCACCATCATCGTCATAAGCTTGAACTTTCCCGATATTGGAGAATCTTTGCCAATGTGCCGTACCATTGCGACCACTCTCATCAGCAGTTCCATTCACAGCGAAATAATAAATTTCCTGCTCAAAAAGAGGCTCATGATCGTTTTCGTTAATGATATCGACTGTTATGGGTAAGCTCGCTTTGTTGGCGCCATGCATATCCATA
The DNA here is from genome assembly GCA_949699795.1 of Spicauda simplicius. Lineage (NCBI taxonomy): Eukaryota > Metazoa > Arthropoda > Insecta > Lepidoptera > Hesperiidae > Spicauda > Spicauda simplicius. Next base: position 10,233,460 of record OX453064.1, read on the forward strand.
GCTTGAATTACTATGTTGTAGGATTTCTTCGTTTCAGTGTCAAACGGTTGTAATGAAATTATTTCTACATCACCCTCTGTTATTACAGATTTTACATCGGGTGTTGTTTTCTTTCCCTTTTCTCGCAAAGCAAAAATGGAGTCCTCGTTGCCTACAATTATTTTATAAGCTATGGGGCCTACATTTTGAAGGGCAGTAGCGCGTAAGGGAGGAAGGTCAACAACTGTTCCAGCTGGGGCGTTTTCAGGTATCTCCCCGTGTATGCCATCACCCGTGGCAAAGTGTAGCATCCTTCGCCGGTCCATCACCAAGAGATGAACAGAGTGCGCAGAACTGCTGTACGGTGTTTGTTCTAAGACCGCTAGATTCAGTGGTTGATTCAATAGCGGTGAGAGGTCCGACGTGGTCATGAGTAAGCCATCGTCGAGTAGGGTGAAGTAAGATGTGTACTCAGGATCGAGAAGCGTGTAGCGCGAATGGTTGCTGACGAAGTGTCGGATGGCGTGCCCAGGGCGAACATCGTGCGGTAGGAGGATGAGCGCGTCGGCCAGCGCTGCACCCACAACCACGAGCAGGAGCGCGCTCGTTATCGAGATGCGCGCCATGGCTCTTTCTGTACGAACTGCACGATCAGTCCAACATTTCCACCTGAAGACAAAAACAAATAAAAAAATTATAAGTATAAAAAACTCATATATTATAAGCACAAGTATTTTAGTAACATTAGGGGTTATGTATATTGTAAAAAATATATATAATAAATTATTAAAACCAATTAGGTACACTCGATACCTATCTCAACATTATATAAAAAAATGAAGCTTTTAGCGAACAGTTACATTAACATAATTCTGAATAGGTACGCATTACTGTTAAATGAATATCGCAACTGTTTTTTCATTTTAAACTACTCGTAAAATTTAGCGTTATTAAAGTGGAGACAATATAGCTATAATTCAACGTTTAGTATTCTACACTCAGGATTTGTTTTATCCATGACCTAAGAATTTTCTAAATTTAGCATTTAGTTATTGCTGCGTCCACAGTTGCAGACCACTCTTATGACTATACGACATTTACTACTATAGAGACAAGGACTCCAATGAGTGTTTATGAAATATGTAGGTACTGTAAATACTAATATGCTTATTTCAGAAAGTAAAAATCATAGTATCCGAGAATATAAAAAGATAAGATGGCAGATTTAAGTCGCATAATTTATTCGCTCTTGCGAGCTACTCGTGTACTTTACAGGAACATATAAACTCTTAATGAAGCTACTTATAAATTACGTTTCACACGTAATGTGTATATATCTGGCGCCAATTACTATAATGTGTAATGAAATCATATGTGACGGCATGGCATGAGATCGTAAGGCGCGTCGCGCGTCGGTCGACGGAGACGGCGACGCATCGACGTAGGGCGGCAGCACACATGCGGAGCTTTATTTAGGCGGCAGGCAACGCCGGCGTCTCGCCACCCGCCGCCGATCAATACCCCCATTGCGCCGTCGCGCGACGATCACGAGCGAATCTCGACTGTATGCGCTCCAGTTCACGACACACCATCAAATATTCACACAGTTATTTTACAGAATAAAGGCTCGTGCTATTTTCGCAAAATCTCTCGTTTCTCCGCCAGAATTACACCGATGCAACCGTTCATCATAAATGCTTCGATGTAACTGAGTGCCACAAATTCGAATTGGAAAAGTCACCGCATATAGGCACTATATAAAACACTACAAAAATCACTAAAAACTACACTGCACCACCACGTTACGATCTCATAACACTAATCCTTTTGTAGTTGTCGCTCCTTTTATTTTATAATAAACATGTGATTGAAATGTAAACAAATTATAAACAGCCAACACTAACGTGCATATTAAAAATAAAGACTAATAAATTACGTCTGTGGAAAATCATAAACCACAAATCATTTTTAAATATTACAAATATATATACCTACTAATAACAGATGCGTTCAAAATATCGATACCGAAGCGTTGTAACGTGCCGGCTTACGTCTCTCCGTGCGCAAGGGGCGTCAAAACGCGACTGTCTGATTGAAGTGTAGCGCGCGCGCGTATCGAGCGCCCTCCGCCTTCGTCCCGCCACCCCCGCGCGTTCCGCCCCTATCCCGGCTACGCTACACTCACTACATCGGGTGGCGGTTCTGCCCTTTGCTTAGATGCACTACTTACTTCCCCTTTCTTTACATTTTTATGTTGCGAATTTGTAACCGTGTAAATTGCGAATGACTTTATTCACATTTTATCCGCTAACCAATTGCACGTTTAACTATAGCGTTTCACTGTTAACATTATAAATTACCTAACTATTTATTAAAAGCCTATGTATTGTACATAAGTATTTAAAAAAAAATGTGAAAATAGTACGAGCAGTTCTTACAGGACATGGACATTTGAGTGTTTAAACATCTCCAATTTGATTTAATGATGATAAAGTCCCGTTCTAGTAGGCCTTAGGAATGTTCCTACGGCTCAAAGCTTATTTGAAATCCCTCATGTTTTTTGACCAACCAGATTTCAGCTAAATCTAATATTCCTGGCAAAATACACAGAAGACTTCACTAGAATCACACTACGAAGATATTACCACAGTACAATCTGATATTACGCTCGCCAATTATTAAGTAGGTACATAGGTACTAAATATTCTATGTAATTACCTACATGCAATAATGTTGTTTGTATTAACAAATGTGATTTCTTTTTAATTTTAAATACCTATAATGTTCTACTATCAAATTACTTAAGTGTATCCCTTTAGCGGGTATAAAATTAATAATAAAATGCATAACGAGAAGAGAGTTGTTTTAACAGGTTTTGATACGAATTTTATTTCGTTTATATTCCCACGGTATTCCTAAATGTAGAGCCTACTCAAATGCACGCACACCTATTGGACGGTAGTTTAAGGATAACTTCTAAGCCTATATAAGTACGTGCAATCCCTAGGAGGTAGTTTCCCTTAGGCCATTGCAACCCCACTTTTGTAAAGCTAGGCCAGACCGAGCCACAACCGTAAATAACGTTTATGTAGGTACCTAGATATGTGTACTATGCATACTATATCCCGAATGGCATTCCGGTCACCGTACTAATATAACACGCAGAGAGTTCCGGATTTGTGCAAGCAGATATTGTTTATCGAAATTCCTGTTCTGGTTCAGTGTTTAAGTAGGTACCTAACTACCTGCCTACTTACCAGCGTTGCCAGATTTATTTATCAAGTCGGATTTAGAAACTTTTTGATCAAAAAAGCGGGATTTTATAGTAAAAAGCGGGACACGGCGGATGGGGACCGGAAAGTCTACATTTGGTGACATTCTTTCTCGACAAAATGCCGATGCACTTAAATTTGGCGAACTTTTATTTGGTCGACAAACTGCAATTTAATTAAATTTTTATACATTTATAGATTTTTTTGCAAAAGTCCTTCCCGAAAAGCGAGACTAAGCTTGTCCCGTGCGGGCCATTTAATTTTGTTCCAGAAAATCGGGACGTATAGCAACGCTGGTTACTAGTTACTCGTATTCGTGTGTATCTGCCTGTTTATGCCATAAAGAATCCTAGATTTTTACTGTCGACACTATTACGCCCTGAGCGTAAAAATATATACCTACAATGTACATGCGGTAGCGGATAGAGGTAGCACGAGACCCATAGCAAAAAACAAGCTTTTGAATTGCCTGAACTCCCGGTTAAACATGTGTGTGGCCTTGTGTGTGCCTTATAGTTTCTTTAATTTGTAATTTTCTTTAACTTAATTGATTTGCAATGTCCTCAAAATCATGGGGCTCATAGCATTTGCTGCCTCCTGTTTCACGGTTTATTCAACACTGTGTGCATGTAATGTAAAACGTATACTATCAATTTTTGTACTTAACTACCTAATTTTGTAAGCGATCCGTTGCTCAATAATTATAATCATAGTTGTGCAGCGCCATCTAGTAGCGAGTTGCAACTGAGAGAATGTGTATAAATTTACAATCCCGGAATAATTAGAACGTTCTGTTTAAGTTTCGGACATAAGAGTCTGTTATTATCACAATTAAATAGATACCAATCATACAATACATTTTGACTAGTGATATATTTTTATTAACTTCGACTTATACATAACTTTGCCTACTAAATCACGTGATTGATGGCATTAACGCAAATTCAACAAAATATAATATCTATATTCTCCGGCCAGGCGCATATCCCTTCCTGAAATAGGAGCTTAATAAATATCTACTTAAACCACCACCCACATAGATATATTTATTAAAGAACATATGAGTAAGTACTTAACATCCTATGTGGATTGCTCTATCCAAGCACTGCTATTGGTTCAACCACTTATTCTTCATATACTGACTCAGAGTATGTTTGGTGCTCATACATAAATTTTGTCAGTAAAATACTTATTTGAGATTCTACTTGGAGAGTTCAATAGTTATAATGGTATTCTATTTTGTGTAATATTCCAGACATTGCTAGCTGATATGATTATATATATTTTTTGGAATGGATTAATCAGAAACCATGTAGACAATGTATGTAATCTAGTCTATCTTTACCATACAATGTTTAAGTATGCCATTACCCAACTGACATTAGATAAAAGAAGTTCTATTATAAACATGTCCTAGATTATAGTAAAATAAAACACAAAAATATAAACAATTACATATATTGAAACAGTTTTATATAGACTAGTATAAAAAATAGCCAAAGCTAAGAGCGCTGAGCAGTTCATTTGTGACTTAATGTTATAAATAATTATAATCCAATATAAGTTTCCATCCATTAAATTTTATCAACATTAACATTAAAAGATTAGTATTGTATATTTTAGAGATATATAGAGCACCATCTTATATATTTTCTTTATAATGTTTTCCAATAACAGCATATGAGTTGGCTAAGAGCAAAACTGCCTCTTTCCAGAAATAATTTTAGGATAAGAGGCGATTTTGACAATGACAATTAAAATAAAAGGAATGCCTGACAATTAACCGAATACTTCTCATGTATTTTTAAAAATAAATAATATAATACCAGTATTAACAAACATGCCACATATAATATGAATGGAAACTATGAATGTAGCAACGAGAATTGTAAACTTTTATACTTAAGCACTTGGTGCTATTTAATTACACGGTAACAATAGTTACCGTAAAGTTACAACTATATGTGATGAGTAAACTGTTTAGGTGTCACATTGTCGCTGGTATTTTTGTATCTGATTTCCTTAATTGTTAGCTGCTTTCCCTGATGAATCCGCTGCAAGTGACTCCGCATGTCGTACGAACGGGAGAAAGATCTGTGACAAACCGGACATTGTGTCTTTCCAGCATGCGAGTCCTTATGCAAAGTCAATGAAGTTGGATGCTTAAATCCCTTTGGACATAACTGACAACGAAATTTGGCCATATCTGATTCTGTAACAAACAATAACATTATCTTATCTGATGTCATACAACATAATTAATTACATTGATTATTACAATGTTACAAACCAGAATTATTTTTCTCTGATAAATCTTCGCCTGAGGTAGATTGCATGTCGACTTGCATTTCATCACTGGGAGTTGCCGTTTTAGGTTTTGGGTCAGTACCATCACTAGCTCTGACAGTCTCAGGTTGGGGATCAGAAATATCTATATCTTGCTCTTGACTCACTGGTGATGCTTCTTGGGGCAAGGGTTCATCTCTAGTAGGGAGCGTCGCCAAGTTAATAGGCTCATCAGAAGACTGAGCTGCACCTGTGTCATTATTAGACCTACTCGTTTTAGAACTTAAATCTAGAGAAATATTGTCATTTACTCTTAACTGGGTCTTAGTTGATTCTTCCTCCATATTGTCAGTGAGACCTTTAACTTCTAGAAGCTCTGCCGTTATTAGAAAGGACTCTAACTGTTCCTGAAATATGTTTACCTCACCATGATACATAAAGTTTATTATCGCGTTTATATCTTCATATTTGAAATTTCTAAATATAATCACAGGGTGCTGGCAAGGGTTTTCTTTAAATATTTGCTTGAAATAATTACTGCACGCTGAGAGTAACATTTTGTGGGCCTTTATTTTTCCACCATCACAACATAAGGTGACATCAACCAAGTCGTTTTCAAACCGTAGAACATTGAAAGCTTCCGTAACATGAGTGACATAGTTATTCCAACGTAGAGAAAATTGTGGTGCATTATTCATTCTTATCAGTAAACAACAAAATCTTAGCAAAACTAATACACCAAAATTTACACAACTTTACACAGAAGCAGACACTGACAGTAAAGACAACTCAACCATAGATAAGTATAAGTTACTGTAGAACTCAACTCAATTGTCTCGATTAACACTTCCGCTGACTTTGTCAATGACAACTTACCTACAGTTGACTGCCACCCGAAAAGACGAGTTTTTAGAAAATGGCTACCAATTTTTTTGTTTCATTTATTGAAGGAATCTTTGAAAATAAAACGATATTTCTGCATAGAATGAACAGTAATCGTTTCTTTATTAGGCGTTTTACGTCTACATATAAAATTATGATGATGAATAATAATATTTATAGATGCAATTAACGTAATACTGTGACGCGACTCTTTCTACAAAATATGCCGTAAAACTGTAGTAATTAATTGGACTATTTATTTTCCTAACGTGTAATAAAATATTCTATGCAATTTTAGCATTTATTGTTTTTTATTTAGAAAGAAATAATGTAAAAATAATAAGGAAAAAATATTTTACGGTGCTTCGTCAGTGGTTATCAATTTAATGAATATATGAATATTGTAATAAAAAAGACAACACAAAAACACAACATTGTATTTTATTCATTCGCAATTACAGAAAATTCTTTTAAAAAAATTGTTCAAGTAACACAATAGGTCCAAAACCTCAACACACTCACATTCGTTTTATCATCGAAAAATCACTGGTAATAGAAAAACCTTTCGTTATTCACAAACTAAACAAATATTTTGAACTTATTACAATGTTTTATAAAACACTTTATACGTCCGTTACACTAAAACATTATTATTATGATATTTTACACGAAATTGATTTACTGTATTCCCGCCAAACCAAATTGTATAGTCACAGAGCTTGTTGTCTAGGGATGTGACCATACTGATATCGGTAAAAAAATATGTATCGGTATTATTATAGTTCTGCCTAATTGTATATCTGAGTGCACGAAATACATTTTGACATTGATTTTATTATTTTTTGTGCCACATTTATATTAAAACTCTGGATAATAAATGAATTTTATTTTTATTGAAGTGAAACTTCTTTATCGGGGTTGGAAAAAAAAATAGTGTAACATTTTTTCGTTACGCGCCATCTTTTTCTGTTACGCGCCATCTTTTTTTATTTTTCGTTACGCGCCATCTTTTTCTTATTCCTACCACGCGTGATGTTAGATAGATTATTAGATAAAGTTTAATAAAAGCCCTTTAATAAACTTTATCTAATTTAACTTTATTTACCCATTTCTGTAAAGTTGCATATAGTAAATTATTTTTTGAAAAATAACGTCATAAAGAAGTTTCACTTCTTACGAGTGTACGCTAGTACACGCACACATTATTTTTTTATATCAAACATTTGTTAAACTCTAAAAAGCGCTCACAAATTGGCACCTGTCTTCTCACAGCTATGGCACCTTCCATAGATAAAAATTATAAGATCCTCAAATCAATAATATTCATTGCCCGACTGCATCAGAAGGAGGATAATGTTTTTTTGCATGCGCTTCAGCTTAAACGGCTTGACGAATAATTAGATTTCTTCAGTTTACATTGACATGGGCTGTAGTTAATGAAAATAGTGTTCGAAAATAGGGAAAAAGAAGCGGGAAGGACGACATTTTATCATAACGACAATATACATAATTATATCAAATAAAAGCTAGGTCCGTTGTAATACTTTTATGTAACTATTTTGATAATAAGTAACTAGATACATTATTTTATAAACGACTTATTTCCATCAACTGACGTTTAATTTAAGTTTAGATGCGTAAGCCTAAAAGTATCGTAAAAGGTGATACTTATGCTAACAATACTTACAAATATAAAATATTTGTATCACACATAAATTATACATTAATAAATCGAATACAAAAATACATTAATTAATCGAATACAAAACAGTAAACAATATTTTTGAAGTTGAAGTATAACTTTTGGCGCGTTAGGGAAAAATGATGAGTGTAAATTTTTAACACCGTCACGAAAAACCGACATTTTTTTTTCTATTGTTAGTGTCGTTTTTTCTAAAAACGTAGAATAAGTCAAAAGATATTTTTTTTTAAAGATTTTTATCTTATTACGTCAAAGAAGTATAACTTCTAACGCGTGAACATAAGTAGGTACACACACTCTTTCTTTTTTGTTTGAATACTGTATTTGTTTTGTTGCCTGTCTGCTTGTTTGACGTCTTCTACTTAGCAAACTTCTACTTTTTCGGATAAACTCAGTCATCGTTCAAATCAAGGCTGTCCAACCTTGGTCCAAGGGTCACAATGTGGCTTGCCAATGCATTTATAGTCTCCAGTTGCGTTAGTGCCTGATTCCGGTCCATCCCACTAAACGTGTGACCCACAGACCCTCTTGAATGCAAAATTCGTGCGTACTTCTATTAACGCTTTGATAGCCTAGGTTTAAATCTAGTCTGAAAAGAACATAATCGAAATCGATTTTATCCTTCATTATATCCATTATAATAACGTATCGATATTTACTTACTACATAATTAATTTATTCTGAACACTCCGGTATCTGATGTTTTCTGCCTCAGAATTCTTTTTATTTCCAAAATTAACCGCATCAAAAACTTTTGGAAAGGAACTCTGTAGGTTCCCAGTTCTATAAAAATAAAAAAAATCTGTGTCATTATTTCATAGAATATAATTATTTTTATGGGATTAATTATATTTTACAATTACAATTATATTTTACTTATAATATTTTATAATAAATAATAATAGATATTTAATTCTTTCAAGTCATGTTATAATTTATGTTTAGTATGAATACCGATATAATATGAAAACCGTAAAGGCGATTTTATTAGTACGGCACATCCCTAATATTTGTATAGAAATATTGCAATACGAAATTTTTAAATAATAATAATTAAAATAATGAATGATTAATTTTGTAATGAACAAAATCTTGTTTTTCTAGATTTATATTAAATTATTTTCACAAATACATTATCCCATCTTTCACAGACATTTGTTTTTGTATAGATTCAAATAACTAAATTTTATCTTATTCATTAGAAAGTACATACTATTTTGTTGTATAAATTTACAGAAAACACGAATAAGTAGTTATTCTAAAGTTTAAAATAATTATAATGAATAATGAACCACACTTTACTTACTTTTACAATTTATAAACACCCAAAACAAATCACACCATGACACTTCAAACTCCCGCCATATTGCACTGAGTCAAATAAATCTATGCTAAATACGATGTTGACAGTATACAATTTTAAATGTTACGAAATACAAAATATTATATGAATGCATCAAATCTGATAATACAAATTTGTGTATAATTTATTTGTCTTCATATTTGCCTAAGACAGCTAGTAGAAATAATGTATATTAAATATAAAAACGCGGGTTTTGTTTCATATAGTAGTCATAGCACACATGTGTGCTATAGTCCAGCGAGCGGTAGTTTTATGTTATAGCACACATGTGTGCAATTGTCAGCGGGAAGGTTAAACGACATTTCATATATAAGATGACAAAAGGATGTGACAAATGACAATGAATGTTTTTTTAATTGGTTTTTACGGCCTTGGCTTCATGGCTTTCAGCCTAACATTACAACATGGCTTCGTTCCAGAAGACGCTCACAAAGTCCAAAGCGCCCAAAACATCGTTCCACAAGACGACGGCGGTCGTTGTGGTCGCGACGAATACGTCACTCGTGACGTCCCATCTATTAAGATGGATCGAAGTAATCGTTCCACTAGAAATTATGTCAGTAACGCTCACAAGCTAGTGGAACGGGAAAAACTGCGGTCGTGAGCGTGAACTTTGTGAACGTTTAATGGAACGCACGACTCGTCATGAAATATTTACAGTAGTATTTATTATCAGTTTTTACTTCAGTATTTTATCGTTTTTCTTAATGTTTAATTTGTTGCCCTTATTTATTTATTATTTAGTTTATTAGAAAAATAAATTATTAATTAATTAATTTATTATTTTTATTTAACTAGCCCTACACTTCAATGTAATCAAATTGGAATTAAAGGAAAATGTCAATGTCAAATTGTCAAATGAAAAAAATCAAACATCTAAAAGGGTCATAAATCATAATCCATTTTTCAATTATAAGTTTCTGTTTGAATAAGGTATTCCGCATTTATTTCTTTTGTAAGTTTTGACTTATTTACGACGTGCCTTAAATAAGCTGTCAATCTAATTTTATTCTGTTTATTAGATCAATGATTATAGTATTAACATATTAACTATTCCTGTGTCCTGTGTACTCTTTTTTAGTTTTTATACAGATAAGGGTACTGATAACGCCTAAATATGGTAAGAAAAATGTTTCTATTTCTTTTTTATTATTAATTTATATTATACACTTTTAACATGTAACTTATATTTTAGCATGGAAGAGTCAAAGTTCGAACAACGGAAGAAGAAAAGGCTAGAAAAGAAAAAGAAAGGCAAGCAAAATTAAAAGAGTTCAAAAATGTCATGAAACAGATTAGAGATAAGGTATGAAATATCAAAATATTATTTAATAACAGACTTTAGATTGACATTCCTTGTTCTAATCATTAAATCAAATATGGCATTAAGATGACTCATACATTTTCTACAAAAATGACTAAATAAGATAGTAATAAAGTAACATTTACATTGATGTAACTACAAATGAGCAGGTTATGTAGAAATATGTTTATTACTCATAAATATAAGTGGAACTATAATGGTTTTGACTTCTATAGAACACAATCCATTATTATTTCACTGATGGCCACTGATCTTCCTCCGAATGACAATTTTTTAAACCATGTGTTACTTGCTGGCTAGGTGTGAATTGGTAGACATTAGTGTTGTAACTAACTTAAATAGGCAGTTAACAACTTGTTAAGTTTGTATATGACATGTTTAAGAAGCTCACAATTTCTCCAAAGTTAATATATGTAATTTAAAATATGGCATGAAATATGTGTATCACAATAAAAAAATAATAATACGTCTGACTTCTATTACACAAATAATAATATTTTTTTTTTTTTTTATAAAATGTGAAATTACTTTATCACTTCATAGTTTTGACGTCAATGATGGACAGTTTACATCATGACTCAGTAGTAAACCTTTCCTTAAAGAATAATGATAGTAAAAGTACAGCATATCTAATTATTATTTTGTTGCAAGTTTTGAATATATTGTGTAATCATCCAAATTATCCTGCACTGTAGTGATATTATGGAATATTCTGTGATTCTAACTTTTAAATGAATAATATCTTTAATATTTGTGCTGCAAAAAGAAAAAGATAAAATAAGTTATAAATATTTTAATACTGCAGATACTATTTCTAACATAGTTATTTAAAATACTGACCCAAAAACTATCCATCATCCCTTAGAGGCCTTCTCTAATTTTTTTATGGGATTTTTGCTAATTGTCACTATGCTAGACATGCATACTGTGACTACAGTAGGTATAATAATACGCAGGATGAAGCTTTTCCGTTTTTTGCCCATTTTAGTTGCCTGCTATGACATTCATAGGATGTGAGGAAGTGCCCCTATTCAAAAATAATACAACAAGGCACACCCACAAACACTGAATAGTAAATATCAACTGTATTTTTTTATAATAATTAAATGATTACATTTACAGAGGAAGCTAAAGCACTTAGATAAGGAGTTATTGGAACTTACTGGAAACTGCCTGGCCTCTAACCCAGATATTCTTACCTTATGGAATATCAGAAGAGAAACACTAATTGTGTTCAGGTTAGTGAAAAATGTTAACATGCCTAACTTCAAAGGTTGTAGACCGTTTTGTGGCTTAATATACCACCACACCCATTTCTGCCTACTAACAGCAGTGCTAAGTTTTGCTGTAATTTCGTTTGAAGGCAGGTAAGGGTAAAGGATCTCACTCACACTCCCATGGTGCAAATAATGGCAATTATTTATTGCCTGCATCCTCCTTAATATGTACATGCTTGTCAGTATAGATTTTAATAATTTTCAGTGAAAGTGGGAAAAGTGATGAAGAAATGTCCAAACAATATAATGATGAGTTAAAGTTGACAGAGTATTGTTTGAAGATGAATCCAAAATCTTATGGAGCTTGGCATCAGAGGCAATGGGTACTATTAACAAGACCTGACCCTGATTGGAAGACAGAGTTGGATCTATGTCACAAGTATCTGAAATTAGATGAGAGAAACTGTATGTAAAAATTTAAATATATTTCTAATTTTACCACCATTCACTTAGTAGTAAATCTCAGATTTACCTCAGTTTTAAACATCCAGACAAACTATATTTCTAAAAAGTACAGAAATTTCTATTATACTCAGTCCTAAAATCTAGCTTTTTGGACAAATAGGCTCTCTACATATGAAAGGAATTTGCGTGTTATTTATTTTGTGGATGTTGGGATATCATTGGTCTGATGGTCTGACTTAGAAGATGAAGTACTGTTATGAGCTAATTTAAGCACTGCATACATTTTGCAATGAGTAAAGCTACTGTGTCTGTTATTTCAATATATTATTTTTCGAATTTCAGTTCATACTTGGGATTACCGCAGATTTGTTGTAAGCCATTACAAGGCGCCGCTGCAAGAGGAATTTGATTTTACGACAGAGAAGATACATGATAATTTCTCAAATTATTCAGCCTGGCATTATAGAAGTAAAATGTTAGTGGAGTTATATCCTGATTTAGAAGGTAAGAATGGCTCATAAGATACTGCTAACACATGATACTAACTGTGTCTTGCGGTTTCACCTGGTTTTAATAAAATATAACATATTTTAAAATTGTAATAACTTTTAATAAGATCAATTTTAATCAAACAAGGATTAATTGTACCATTTCATTTCGGATTTTAAGATTTAATTATGAATTGTAAGTATATTTTCTGTATTAATTATTTAAAATAAGTTTCATTTAATGGATTCCAAACACCCAGACAATGGCATGGTCAAATATTCTAAAAAAAAAGTTACTTTGTTTAGTCCTTCATTTGTTTGCAAAAATATATAATATATAAAATATATTGTGGTGTACACACACAGAACTTAATCAAATGATAGTTCCATACTTATGATAAAAATATCATGTAGGATATCATTTGATTTCATTCAGAAATACTATTGTCATATACAACTTTATATATATATAATAGCCTGAATACAAATTTGTTTCCATCCTGACTTAATTAATAAAAATGGCTTATATGCGCTTTTTGATTTTTTACATCAATATTGTATTAATTTTAAGTTAGTAGTCATTACATCTAAACTTACTTCTGATCTGTACTTCATTACTTATTTTTAGAATTTAACTTACAGGTGGGCGACCCATAAAAGACAGCTATCACAAGCATGAACTTAAAATGGTCCAAAGTGCTGCATTCACTGATCCAGATGATACAAGTGCCTGGTTTTATCTGCGATGGCTCTTGGGTTAGTATAAGATATTTTTATTACTTTACATATTATAACTAAAATTTATAAATATCATACAGAACACTATTATAATTTTGTAGCAGTCTTGGAAGCAGATGAAATCTAATTTTACAATTTTGATGAATGAAAATGTATGTGTAGCCCCTGAAATTTACTAACCCTACACTAAAATTTCGTAACTTGCATAAAATGGTTCTCTTCTAATACATTTTTACTTTCTCTCGCCTATGCTAAAGGGATGATTTGAAGCCCTATTACTCTCAATACGATTAAGGAATACGAAATTCATGTTCAGCGAAGACATGATTAAATGTTCGTGAAATGATGTTGGTATAAATTAAAAAGTTACTAGTCTAACCTATGTTTTATTTTAGGTGCTGTTAAAAGTAATATCCATCCAGTAGTATTATGTGTCTGTCCCACTAAGACAACCTTAGCTTGGAGTAAATGTGTTTCAAGAGAGTTAATACAAGCAACAGTAAAACTTTTGGTTAACAATGAGCTTGTTGAGGGAGAATGGATATCATGTACTGGCAAAGAGTATGATGATTTGTGGATATACGATCACAAACAAATAATTACAGATGGCATGAATATTAAGGTAGTCTCTTATTTCCTATTACCGCTGATCCATTTGGTTCTGTTATTTTTTTATATCACATTTGACACTAGCTAAATGCAAATTAAAATTTGTATGATTTTCAAATCCTATGCAATCAAGTTAAATGTTATGTACAGAAGAACTAGTTTACTGACAATATGAATAATTGATTTCATTTCAATCAGGTTGAGTATGAAAATGATAAACATGAAAAGCAAATGATAGCATGCAGAGAATACAAACCATGTATATATGTAGGAAAAAGTGAAATAAGCTTTCAAAATAAATATTCTCAAGCTGTTCTGGAGGAACTGAAAGATCAGCTAGACTCTTGTCGCCAGTTGCTTCAATTGGAACCAGATAATAAATGTAAGTAAAGTAAATCTTCATATTACATAATTATTTATAACTGTTAGAGGGCCTGTGAATGATCATGTTTTTTTTTATCTCACTGAAGTAGTAAACGAGTAGTAAGTGGTCACTGCCGCCCATGGTAAACAACTACATACAGAACATGGGTTCTATCTGATGTCAAATGAAGACTATGATGGTTCTCTCATGTGAAAGTGTGCCGGCAACCACACCCTTCCATCGAAACGCAAGGAATGTTTCACGCTAGAAATAGTTGTGGCGGTGGTACTTCCACGGTCGAACTACACTGGTTCTACCACCTTCATTCATGTATCACTGAAGGACTCAAAACTAAAAACGTTATTAAGGTTTGACATCATATTTTTTTAGGTTATATTGGTGGCGACGAATTTAACTTCGCCTTCGAGTTGTACGAATCCATGCTACATTGCACTGTACATAATATTATTCTATAACTGATAATATTCACAATCTAATATTGTCCCAAAAAAGGAACGTAACAAGACTTTAATTGAACTGTTTTGAGGTAGTAATGTCAATATTATTATACTTTTCAGGGACTCTCCTAACAACAACTATCATATTATACTGTATAGATGCAAAACTGTACCATCAAGAAATATTAGCCAATCTACATTCCCTAAAAACTATTGACAAACTCAGGACTGGCTATTATGATGATCTCATCTCAAAATGGTGCTTAGAAGATCAGCTTATAAGTAATTACTGTACTTCAAGCTTGCAGTTGACCATGCAGCATCATGAAAAAATTGCGACACTGTATCATATACAATACTATAGCTTTTGTGAAGATGTTGATCTCTCTAATCAGAAGTTAACATCAAGGATGTTGCCAGTTCTAATAAAATTGCAACACTGTAAGGTGAATAAATATATATATTTTTTTTAATTATCCCAAATGAGTGAATGAATGTATATATAAATAAAATACTGTATTTTTTTACTTAAATTTGCATCTTGAAACTTTTTTATTTATTCCGTTTTATCCATTGCCTAAACATGATAATAGACTATATTATCATGTTAAATGTTATGGGATTGTTAAATTTTTGCTTTTCCTTGATATTGGTTAAAACTTATATTAATTTTTTTGTTAATATTTATTACAGAAATTGAACCTCAAAAACAATTTGCTGACATCTCTCAAAGGTTTTCCTACACTGGAGCTTGAGGAACTAAACTTACAAGGAAACAACATAGATCCAGGAGAGGTCGAGCTTTTGAAGAAAAAATATAGTGATACAAATATATTTGTTTAATAGTAGGTATGCTTTTGTATTTTATTGTATATTAGAAAGTTACATAAGTCTTATGAAATACTTATGATGACCAAAGCAATAATAAAATATTTAATATATTGTACATGTTTGATAATAAAACCCAATGGAAAATCACAGCACAATGGATGTTACTCGTGTTACTACACTTATGTCAATGAGACAAGTGTCTATTTTTCTAACAAAAAATATCTGTAAATGTAATACATTTAGTCATTTTTTAACTTTTCTACACTTGTACATGAAACAAAAATTAAGCACAAACACGAAGTGTCTTCATAATATCGCATTCTTGTATTTATATATAAGTAGAAGTGTAGATTACAACATAAAGCTTATCATCCAATAAGTATTAATGAATGTATTTCTTTGTTCGCATTACAAGTCTGCAAAAAATGTGTAACTGTTACTTTTAATATGTAATGATAATAATAACTACCTCTCTAGTAAACGTCTTTTATTTATTACTTGGCATAGCTCGCGATTTCACTCAAATTATAATTATATTAATAGCCATACATGTAATAAATAGTTTGTTACATGTATGGCTATTAATATAATTCCTTTAAAATAATTAAAAACCATTATAATTTTAAAGAGATCTGATAACTGACATTAGCGTGGAAACGTACAACGGTTAGAAAGAGATATAAGAATTGCGAAGCCCTGTCTCTCCTAATTACACGTTAAGAGAGAGATAGAAAACTCGCTGCAGTCTTTTCTTTCTTTTTAAGCGAGGATTTTGGAAGCCTGGCTTCCCTGTTCCAACTACAGTAATACCTCGACTTACGCGATCTCGGAGTTACCTGATTTTCAAATCTCTTCAATTCATTTGTTTGAGCGTCACAGAATCTCTATCATCGATTACATACACACTTACTATCTCACTATGTACAGTATGTGTATATTTGGACAGACGGAACTGTACAGCTACAATTTTATTTTGTGCTACTATTAGCAAAATAATTGATTTATTTTTATATAGTACCTAAAATAGTAGCGTATTTATAGGGTTTCTCTCAGAAGCCCTCAATAATAAGTCGGAACCAGAAAACTTAATACAACAAAAATATGTGATGTTTTTATTTATTTTTCTTGTTTCCTCTTTTTTGAGGAATAATCTACATAAACAAAATGATAGAGATTTGCTTTATTTGCGTGCGCATCACTACAGAATGACTGATTTTGGGGGTGAGCTTTCACATTTTGTATTAAGTACCTAATCTAAAAAAAATTTAAACTCATCTTCTCATCTTGTGCCCCGAGCTCCATATTTCGGAGGTGGCACAATATTTAGCTTCGGCGACCTTTCTTTTGTCGGTCGTCAATTTGCACAGAAATAGGTGACCGTCAGATCGCCGGTCACTACCTATAATTTACATCGAAATACTAAAAGTTGCTACCTAGTCGCTACTAATCTTTAGATAATTGATAACTTTGAATTAAAAAAAATAAACTGCTATTTAAAGTGACCGGCCATTCTGACATCAGGATGGCCGGTCACCATTCCAGTTAGAACCATAAAAAACATAAAATATAAAATATCGAATAAGATAAAAACATAAAATATCGTAAATTCGATGTAAAATATGGGTAGTGACCGGGCAAACTGACGGTCACAGAAATAGGGATGAGAAAATAGATTTGTTATTTTTTTCTTTATGTATTATGTTATACCCACTGTTGAACAAGGCGCATTCTATCCATCAATAAAATATACCACGGGAATCTGATTTCTTAAATATTGTACTACCCAATTGTATTTTAAACTAATATATACAAGTTTTGAGTTGTAACTATATCACTTAGAGAAAAGCTAACATTGAATAGTTAATACATACATACATACAAATTTTGATGACAGTATGGTCTTTAATTTTAAATTGATATGTAGGAGAGAAAGTCCTATAGCATAATTTATTAAACATGATGACATTATTAATTAAATAAATAGGTACCTACTATAATATAGATTGATATGTATATCAATATCGATTGATATATAGTGTGATGTATTACACACTATACTCGTATAGGTATATTCGCACTGGTAAATATGAACTTATTTGTAATAAACACAACCTCATGTTAAGGTGCTTATTTTAAAATAATACATAATTTTTAGTTGTTATATACTTTTTTATTGCATACTAATAAAATGTTGAATGTTTAACAGCAGTAAGCATTAAGTAAGTCCATTATTTTCAACTTAAAAACAAATAAAAGAAAGTTGATATTTAACAATAAAAAAAAATATCTTTTTGGAATCGCAACCTATTTAATCTTACTAATTACATTAAATTGAAACTTAACACTATACACTTAAAATTCCTAAAATAGAATTACATTAAATGTAAAAAACTAACAATCTAATACAAAATTTATTTTATTGCTACATAGACCTAATATTTGTACCTTTCACATTTTTAGATATCAATGAATACTGATTTTAGTTACTTCACATATGAGATTACTTAGAGACTTGCATAGAGTATCTTCATCCCAATATAATTTACCACAACTATCACAGAGAATCGCTGTTTGATTTGATGCTAAAAGTTTATCAACATTGTCTATGTCTATTGGTACTCCTTTAGAAGACAAGCATGTTGTATTATGGCTTAAAGATTGCAAAGGAGGATATGATACTTCATCATCTCCTTCAGAATCACTAAGAAACTGTCCATATGGATCATCTTCTTCTTGTAAATAATTTGTTTGACTTCTATTTAGTCTTGCTTGTTGATAGCTATTACACAAAGAAACAACTTCATTTCTATTCAATATTCTCAAGTCTCTTTTATTGCAATTTACACAACGAGTGAGAATATCATTTGGTTGAACGGTGATTCGAAAATAACTAAATATCTTCTTAAGTTGGTCTTGAATGGGACATACTCCAACATCTAATATGAAAGCTTGAGGAAAATTTGTTGTTGGGGAATACTTCACTTTTGATAATACTATATATCGATCATCGGATATAGCTACATTAATAGTATCGTACCATAACATATTTGTAGATATTATAGCTGCATCTATTCCACAGTATCTTAAATATGCTGCCAGATGTGACAATTTAGGCTCTATAAAAATTTTCACATCATGAACTCCTCTCAACTGAGGACTAGTTTGTAATTGACTTTTGTTTACAACCTTTTTCGTGCATTTTATCTTATTCTCCATCATTATGCTATTACATATCTCTTCAAAGTTTAAACCCTGCTCAAGACTCAGTTTTTGAAGGTATTTATATAATTCTATCAATACATGGGCATCCAATGCTGCATAGCGAATTTGTGACGATCTTAATGGTCTTAATTCCCAATTAGAACATTGTTCAGCCTTTTCTAGAGGTAATCCAAAACAAGTTTGTACTAGACAACTTAGACTGTTCCCATTATTATGATTACTTGAAGGCAAAGTTAATCCAGAACTAATAAGACTTTTCCAAAGCATAGCCAAATCGAGCAATCCCTCTCCTTTGATTTTAATATTACTTAAACCAGGTATTGAAGCTTTAACTTCTCTCAAATCTTGCTCAAGACCAAAGCCCAGTTTAATAATCTCAGCATTGTCCAATAAAGACTTATTAAATGTGTTCCAAAAACTGTTGTATTGTTTGTTAGCCAATAATAAAGTATCAATCAAATAAACACAATCCCCTGTAGCAATTTGCATTAATGCAACCTGAGATTGGGAAGCACCAAATGAAGGTTTCCATTCACAGTCAATACTCACAATACTGCAGCCAGGTAAACTTGATATCATTAAGTCAAAGAATTTCTCAGGTGTATCAATCATTATAACCTGATTGTCTGTTAAGGGAAAATTGTAAAAATGCTCATTGGAGTTAGACTGTTCATCCCAGTTTTCCTCTTCTTCTATACAGTTTTCTTTTAAGCTCAACTCTTTTAAAGCCAATGGTAATTCATCTTTAGGAATGTTCAAATAAGCGGCCCATTTTAGAGCTTCATTGCAATCATGATCTACTAACATGTCTATAAACACTATGCCTGCCTCAGCATTCTGTTTCAGAGAATCTTTTACCCGATCGTCCCACACTAATGAGCTTACATTATTTTCAATATATTTCTGATGTATTAAGTATTTCAATCCCCCTGTTGTACGATTTTTACTTAAATTTTTGCAGGTTTGGATGGGTATGTTAAATTTATTGCACAATCGAGCTACCAACTTGCTTAAAGTTTTTGCATACAATTTTTCGTATCTGACATGTCCAATTTTATTTTCTTCAACATACCTTTGAGCATATTCACGGATATTAAAGTTTTTGTCTAATAACCTATCAAGAAAAAGAACAAATTGTTTCACTTGGGACGGACACTGTACCAAATACTCATCAACCATATTAAGTTTATCTTGCATGATTAATGGAAAAAGCAACTCACTCACAGGAATATCTTCAAACAACTCCATAGCAACTACTACTTGAGAGGCTTGTTTACAATTATCGCTTCTAATCATGTCTCTCACCAGAGGCACAATGGAATCCTTGATTTCATTTATGTAATAAGTCTTTACCATCAGATTTAAAAAGTGTTGATTTCGTTGTGTACTTGCTATATGAAATGCTGGCAGTTTTAAAGATTCCTCAGGTTGTACTCCATTTGAAGTGGACCATTTTTGTAGCATTTCAATTATAAAATACGGTAGCGTTTTAGGCTTGCAATCTTTGGCATCTGGACATTTGATCATAAAGACTAAAACGACTCTGAACGGATCTGAAGTGGACTGAAAAAATAAATCGAAGTGACTTTTGACAGGCGTACTTTTTCTCCACGTATTCCATAATGATCTGAGCTGATCGAACCACATTATGGTCTTATCATCCAAATTCACATTTAATCCCATCCTGTGCAATGATTCTTCAAATGAAGGCACAATTTTAATACTTTGATTCTCATTAACAAGCCGTTTCACATCCATTTTTTCGTTATAACATGTTGTAACTACTCTGACCCAAAGAATACTTTACCAGGCACGTAATTTACCTGGCAGGAATCAGATAAAGCAGGTTTAAAATAAGATATCTAAAGAAAAATAATGTAAAAATCACACAATCAAGTAGTCTTGACATAAATAATGTATTTATGTCACGGTAAAATAGTGAATTAGTGATGTCCTTGTTAACAGAATACCGAAGAATACTCTATGCTCTGTGGATGTCGATATGCATTTTTCATTGCACAATGCTCAATTATTTTGCCATAAATTTGTGGCTAATTTACGCAAATAGGTTTTAAACATAGAGTCCCTACGCCCACGCAAATAGTTAAAATAGCTAAGATAGCCATAAGTTTCATCCAGAGTTTTAGCCTTGGGTAGTGCACCTAAACCGCTAGCTGGCTTCAATCTAAAAACGTTGAAACAAGTAATACCAGTATGATAAATTTTAAACCAGTATTTTACTCTTTGGTTGAAACCTAAAAAATCTGTCCAATACTTCGTCTGCATGAGCCCCAACATTTTGGTAATTGATGCACTTGGCCAGTGGCCACTGATTTTAACCTGTGAAACATGAAGAAATTAAGAATGAGATTATTGTCTTAAAAATAAAAAATGCAAAAGAGATGTGTGTTTTTATATAATCTTTATTTAACACAAAAACTAACAACAGACTTTGTTGAAATTTGGCACACACATAGTTTATGATCGTCTTGATAAATAAACATTTTATCCATTACTGTGATCGACGTGACTGAAATGGGCGAAGCTGTGAGAATAACCTAGTATTAAATGCAAGTAAAAAGTTGAAATTTGATTTGTAAAATAATTGAAATAAATATTTTGTTTACCAAATCAATATAATTTATTATTGGCTGTATAATAAATTTATCTAAGTTGTGTTGCCAACGCTAATGGAGAAACAAAAATTATAGGTAAAAATTTTGTGAAGTCACGAAAATTGCAGTTATCTACCGGGTATTGTTCAGTTGTTTATTATTAAAGTAATTCTAACTTTGGAACGTTTTATAGTTTCAAGTGTAAACGTAACGTAAATTTAGTGTCATTGGTTGATTAGTTTAATTTTGTTTTTGATTTAATTTTTGGTAACTATGGAGTTGTCAGCTGAGGGCAAAACCCCTGAATATATGGCCCTCGCGGGCATCAAATTTAAATTGTCACTACCACAATTTAAAGACGATCCCAAGCTCAAAGAAGAGTTATTCCAAGGAATCAAAGCTGGCCACATGGCACCTTATTACAAGGAAGTATGTAATGATTTGGGCTGGCCCTTCGACCAAAAGTTGCATGATGAGATGGCAAAAGAGAATCAGAGCAGACTTGCCAAATTCGAAGAAGATGATTCAGAAACACCCGTCTGGCAAGATAGGTAAGTAGTTAACATGGCGAATATGTGTTTTAATTAACATGCCATTAAGTGGAATCACATAATGAAGATCTTTTATGAAGTTCTTGTACAACAATATATTTATGTAGGTTTCTGAAGTAGTTCATGTTTGGTTTCCAGGTTGGATTATCTTTGTTCTATTGGAGACAAAGAAACAGCGAGTGCCTTAGCCACAACCAAGCATGAAGACTCAACCCTCACTACAAATAGAAGATTGGATGCTGTGTTTGCTCTCTTCAGGATTGCTTACTTCCATGGCTGCAATGTCAAAGAAATGGGAAAGGCTATTAATAAGGTAGATGGTGTAAAATATTTGAATTTTGTTCAAATTCATACTTCAAAGATCCTATAATTGTGTTTCTTTGTTTACTAAGCTTGTAGTTTTTTGTAACTCAACACTTCTGTGTTATAATTACTTGCAAGTTCACATGTAAGATTAGTGCAAAATCTATACTTATTAAAAAACAAAGTGCCCAAAAGCTGTCTGTATGCCAGCTTTTTTCTCAAATACTACTAAACAAATTTCTGTGTGTTTTTCACTAAAAGATTCTTGAGGATTGTCCACAAATTTTTTACATTACGGTTTTATGTAAATTGACTGAAATATAACTAATAATGTTGAAGACTGATTTGCATGAGGGCGAAGCCACGGGGTACAGCTAGTTTAGTATAAAATATCATATAATAAAATTAGTCCTTGGTTAATGTTTGTTTTCACATTAAAGTTATGTTTGTGCAAGTAATGGCAAGGCATTTGTTGAGAATAAATAATACCTCAGACTACTGAATTTTATTACGAATGTAACAATTTTTTGTATTAATTTAATGGTAACAATTGATGTATAAATGATATGCAACAATTATCTACTAAACATACAACAAAAGAAAAGTAAAGCTACCAAATGAAGATGTACATAAAATACTCTCAAGTGACATTATTGTAAAAAATAACCTTTTTCAGGCTCATGAATTGGTAGATAAAGGTGGTGATTGGCGATCCAGAAACAAGTTGAAGGCATATGAGGCCATCTACTGCTTAGCCGTTAGAGATTACAGCCATGCAGCTGAACTGTTTATTGACTGTGTTTCAACGTTTGAATCATATGAACTGGTTGACTTTGGTAATTATCAGCATCATATTTAATATTTATGTTTTCATTGCTTACATTTTGTAGGAGTGATGTGCCACCGGAAGCATTGAACAATATATATTAAGGATATTATGTATTGTAGGGTTATGTGGACTAATTTTAGAAGGCTTTAGTTATTTTAATCATCTGTGTCTCATTATTGGGTTCAAGTGTACTTTCTTTTTTAAAGTCTTTATTACTCTACCCTTGTTAGTTCATATGTATGTAAAGATATAATATTGCAACTTAATTTTAAAACACAATAGATTGAGACTAAATTGTGCATCCATGGTTGTTTTGGATGTCAACCCATCATCATCTCATTGTTGTCAAAATCCAAAATGGTAGAGAAACTACTATCATAAACCTCCATGATATAGGCATCAATTGAAAGGAGTTTTTTAGATGAAAACAAACACACTGAAAACAAAGTGGTCTTAACTGTTTTAAATATGTTTTATTTTGTTTGTTATAAACATAATATGAGAGGTGAGAGAGAGATGGATATGTGTATATAGTTTACTGCAAAGGAAAACTCATCCGTACTCTGTGTTAATTGTTATCTGATGGTTTATAATCCTGTTTCCTGATCTTAAGCAAAAGCAAACTAATATTATTTACATAAAAGTATCAGGCATAGTTTATATATTCAATGTTTTATGTTCATATCACGAATTAAAATTTGCAGGTACAATTATTCAGTACTGTGTACTGGCATGTGCACTGGCTCTGGAGAGACATGCGCTTCAGGCAGCACTGAGGAGACAAGGTGCGGCTGTGCAAGCTCTGCGTTCACGGTTCCCTGAGTTGAGGGAGCTTGTGGAGTCCCTTCATGAATGCAGATATGCTGACTTTATGAAGAGTCTTGCATGGGTATAATCAATTTATCTGATCTTCTGAAATATGAACATGCTATTATTTAAATTATTTAATTTAAATTTATCTATTAAACATTTAAAGATTTGTACCAATGATACTTAAGTTTGGTGTACAAAGAGTTAATTTATTATTAAATCATTAATTTATTGTTTAATTAATTTACTGTCAATATATGACTTTGAAACATACTTTGAATTCCCTATCTGTCTATCTGACCAATGATTATATCATTTACCTATTAGGCAACCATCTCAGGACTCAGCACCTGCTACTCATTGTGCCTAAGATGGATCCGTGATTGAATTCTGATAGAACCTCTATAAGAATGTATGCTTGCTAGATTTATAGAAAAAAATACACCCTTACTATATTTCTTAATTCTTACTATTTCAGGTTGAGACACAGATTTGCGTCGATCCAGTGTTCCGTCCTCATTATCAGCACTACGTCCGCGAGGCACGCATCAAAGCCTACGTGCAGTTGCTCCGTGCGTACCGGTCACTCAGTCTCGACAACATCGCCGCAACATTCGGCGTCACTCGCGAATTTGTTGAGGAGGAGATTTCTAAGTAAGATCATTGTTATACTGTGACAATAATATGTAATTCTGTTTCATGGAGACACATTTTTGAATCCTGTGCAGGATAATCATTTGAAGATATTCTCTAAAAATGTGGTAATGTCATATGTTTCATAAGTTCTATAAATATTTGAGCTATTGTTGTTATTGATGAGAGCCTCTATATAGTCTCCTAATAAATGTATGGAACTATTATGGCTGGTCGAACAATGATTTCGAACCTTTAATTCTAGCGCGAAGCTCTGCATTTCAGTTAAAGAGTACCCATTCTCATGTGGAGTGGCAACATGTCTGAGATCGGCTTCTTTAAAAGCCTGTTTTATGTGCTGTTGATCATAGATGTCTATGGGCAACAACAATTATTTGTTATCAGGTGGATTGCAAGTTCCTACGCTAATTGAAAAGTAACTATTAACTACTTAAAAAGTTAGGTTGCAGTCAAGTTGATATTAGATGAGGTAAATTCGACAGGGCCTAGATTCAATGTAGTCGGCGAGGGAGGTGCCGCTGTCATCCCTATTTGTAGCGTGAAGCAGTTTTTGCGCAGTGGAATGGCGTGTTTCCCAGCTCAATTTTATATGGGGCAAATTAGTCCTCGGGAGTGGCAACGCATCTGTGATCGACTTCAGATAGAACCCAAGTTCCATACGAATTGAATTACAGGTGTCCATGGGCAGCAGTAACCACGTAAAATCTGGTGGAATGCAACTTCTATATATAACATGTATTCTATGTATAAAAACGCATCTGACGTTGACGACCGGCGTGGCGGAGCGGTTACCGTACCGGTCTGAAGTGCAATGGGTCTCGGATTCGATTCCCGGCCAGATAGCTATCAGAATGACGAGTTTAGATTCATGTTCTGGGTCTGGGTGTTTGTGTATTCGTCTTGTGTGTGTTCATGGTACCCACGACACAGGAGAAAATCCTAGTGTGGGGCTGTGAGTGTAGAAAGTGTGCGAGCGTGCATCTGTGATCTGCATCTGATAGATACTCTTCTTTCTTTGCTCACAGATATCCATAGGCAGTAGGTGTCCACATATCATGAGTTTGACCGCAAATTGCCACATGAAAGTTTTCATAAGCTTTGGTAGCTTAAGTTTGTATTCGGGCACAACCCACTATTGTCCAACTGCTGGGCACGGGTCTTCTTTCAGAATGAGAGAGTTTTAGGCCATAGTGCGAATTGGTGGTGGAAAGTTTGTATTAGATTAATCATATATATATCTCGTTCCAGTTTCACAGCGGCGGGCCGGCTGCAGTGCCGCATCGACGCGGTGGCGGGCTGCGTGGTGACGGGCGCGGGGCGCGGCGCGGACGCGGACCGCTCGCAGCTGTACCAGGCGACCATCCGCGAGGGCGACCTGCTGCTCAATAGGGTCAAGAAACTCGCCTCCGTTATCAACTTCTAGTGTGCCAGGAATGCTCTTGTGACAGACAGGTTTTTAAAATTTTCACTGTTGGTATTGGTAATGCCTTGAATACATTTTAATGATGGACAGTTTCATTGCAACTTTTCAATTATTGTTTTAAGTATTTGTTATCTTATGGATTCAATGAATACACTCTAAAGGCGAGTACAAACAGCAAACCAAAAATAGAAATCTTAATCGTTTTCATATATCTACGTGGTTATGGATCTAAAGCCGTATTTGTTGAACTGATATGAACTATTACACTATATGGACTATATATGATGTATTATAAGTATTTGTGGGTACTTTTGAAAAAGTCAAGCATCTAAAACATGAGGTTAATGAGAAAAGTTCAAAATAAATGTCATAATAAATGTCATTTCTCACCATATACAGATATCCGTAAAAATGTATTTCAGTATTGTCTCTACCAATTTTTTTAAGAAGTATATCTTGTCACATGAGCATTTTCGGCAATTAGAAAAATGTAACTAATATACTGGTTTTTACTGAAACAAATACGCAACTCGCTAATATTAAATCAGGTACAGAATTCTATTAAGAAATTATATTTTTCGTCTCATTTTTCTTATTTTATCTTCTCTCAGACAACTGGCAGAAGTTGTTAAGAATGTACACCAATAGACAATTTCGTTCACGGTAATATTGTTTGCAATAGCAATTTTGTTTTGCATTAATGAACTAGTTCATATTTTTTTTCGTTTCTTGATATTGTCGAGAAAAGAATTGTATGTTTTTCCAGATAAATTGTTACAATATTACATTTGATTTAAGTTAATAAACATAATTGATACCTTTGTTTGTTATTTTTAAATTGACCTGTTTATTTAGATTTCGACTGTTAAATGGGGATAATGATCGTACTTCATAATTTTATATGAGATAATAAAAATAAAAATAAAATGGGGCGGTAAGGGTAAAGGAGAACAAAAAAGAAAAGAATTAGTAGTATAATATTTTTTTAAATAATTTGAATACTTTTTGGACATTTACATAAACATTTAATAATTTACAATGATTATTTATACTGACATGACATGACACATCATATTCTCGACTACTCTACACACTATATCTATTTGCAACTTGAAATTAATAACTTGTAGGTGCTATGAGAATTTACTCTAGATAACTAAATTGTTGTGTGCGGCCTAACGCCGAACAAGCGTTTCGTTAATACTAAGAGTGTATGCATGATTTATAATTTTCATAAATAATTAAGCAGGACATTTATACACAAATATCTAGGTTTTAGAAAGTATAAAATATATGCTGCAGATCACTATGTTGGTTCGATGTAAGGCTCAGTTTATAATAAATAATATGAAAAGCTGCAATTTCTGTTTGACAATCAGCGATGTACTTAATTTTGATACTGAAAGCACATGTGACATTTGTCAGTTCCAATTTTTTGGATTAATAATAAATGTATAATCCATCCATTAACATTAAACCAACATAGTAAGCCACAATCTTCCATTTGTAAACAATTTAATCGTAAACTTAGAAACAATCCGCTAGTAAACTAATCGTACGCATCGAGAAATGCATATTTGGAAAGACAATTTTATATGGAAACAGTAAACAACTCAGTCTGATGCTGTGCTGGTGACTACTAAATAGTGTTTTGCTCAAATATATAACACCAGTCGCTCACATTTTTACAAAGATATGTTGAAGTATTCTAAAGCAATATAATAGCTATGACTCTAAACACTTATAACTATGTAGACCTCAAATGCAAATACTTTTTTAATTTACATGATATGAATATGTCATTAACCTCTGTTACGTTAGTTAAACATAGTAAGTATATTGAGTATCTAGAGTGACAATAGACAATAAGGGTATACATTTGTATCTACCGGCTTGATCAACATCTCTGCTGGAGAACGTGTAAAGACTCCTTTACCTGTATCGTACAAGAGTTTTCAAATATCTAAGTAGGTTCCTATATAATTTTTTGAAAAGACATCTCATTGGAATGTGGTATAAGATAAAATCATGCATATCGCACTCCAGTTCTAATAGTAACATATAAATATAGTGTAATTAAAATTTTTACGATGTAATTTCACTATTTGTTCATTACATTACTATAATACATTTTATATACATTTAATGATATAGATATAGATTTATGAATTTAATTAATTTTTGGGATAATTTATAATTACTTTTGATGTTATAGCACATGGGACTGCATCCACAATATTTTATAGCAATTTTACCAAACCACGTCTTCCCATCGTTCGGATGCAATCTTCAATGCGCACTATCACAGAGTAATGACATAAACGTGGGACTCTCGCGAGTCCCCGATTGCCCCAGGCCCGTACTCGTGCATATAAGTTACTTACAGTAATACTAGGCGTAATAACACGGAATAACAACTCGTTACATAGCGCTACGTTAGCACGTAATATTATGCTAATAACTGACGCTCGTTTTAACGTAATCTGTATCAGTCCCTCGTTTTCACATACGACTAAGTTCTTTGTACATAATTATGAACATACACAGTTTGCGCGCGTTCGTTCGTGCGTCCGCGCGTTCGCAGGCCGCCCGCGTCTCCGGGGTCATCTTCGTCGGGTCGGTGTTAGTTTTGGAATGTGTTCAGGTGTTCGAATCGGACGTCGATTAGACGGTGAGGCCCTCGGTGCGCGCCGGGGGCGGTAGGGAGGCGAGCGGGTGCGGGTGCGGGTGGTGCGGCGCGGGGGGCGAGGGCTGCGCGGCGGGCGGCGCCAGCGGCGCGTGCGCGGGCGGCGAGCGGTAGTGCTCGCTCTCCTCGCGCATCTGCCGGCTGCGCTCGGCCAGCTCGCGGCCCCGCTCGGCCAGCTCGCGCATCGCCGCCTGCCGCTCGTCGCTGCCGTCCAGTGACGGCGGTCGCTCCAGGGGCGACGCGGCGCCGGGACGCGCGCCACCGAACGCGCCGAACCCGAGCAGTCCCGGAAATTTACCAGCGACACCGTTCTGGCCGGCGCTCTGCTGGATCACTGATATTTCATTCAGCTGCAGTAGAGAAAAATATAACACCTTTAGTTAAAGTTGTTTGTAAGTTATCGAGTATCTAGCTTAAGTTTAGTGGTCATTGACGTCCTGCTACATAAAACGTGTAAATTTATTTAGACTTTCGTAAGTCTCTTTTACCACGCATTCAGATCAGAACACAGCAGCGCACAACACTGCTGTGGTTACTTGTAAGGCGGAAATGTTTGTGGCGAAGAGTTTCTTGAGTTGAACGACAAAGAGTTTTACCTCCATAAAACTTAACATAATGGATTCCAAAAATACGAAATATTGTACCGATAGATATATGGGTACACATTGCTTCTTTTGGATGCTAAGCTTATATTAATATGTCGTTAATGATGACATCTATCATTTTTTAATATGAATGAGACTTTACCTTCTGCTGCATGCCGTTAAGAAAAGGCGCGGGCAGATAAGGGTAGAAGAGGTCCGGTCGCCGCAATAGATCGTGAGGCTCGTGCAACGGCCGGGGCGGCAACTCCAGGGACATGCGACGCCCCCGCCGGGACGCACCGCCGCTCCACATGTGGGTACCCATATGGACCTGGATAGGAACAGAATGTTAGGTACCATAGTGCGAAATTCGATAAATACATAGTTGAGTTAATTGTTGCATATTGAAGTTAAGCAACCAAACAAAAACAAGCAAATTGTAATTGTGCCATAAGTCCAATAATTACATTCAAGGTAGCGACATTTCAGAAAATCGAAGGACATAAGACATGTAAATGCCAGCATCCTACTTGTCGAAAGACTTGATTTTTTGGCCATGCAATTCTCTGAAATCTGTCTTTGGCTGGTCAAGATCTCCAAACGAAAATCTTCAATGCGCCAGTGGTCTAAGTAATAGATATTTCAATATTATTAAACGTAAGTATTGTGTTGATAGGGTATCTATATAAATTACAATCGATCATCAGTCATTGTTAACTCACCTTAAGGTTCCCTTTGGTGGTAAAAGCTTTTTGGCAAACGGCACACCGGAACGGCTTGTCCCCTGTGTGCGTGCGCATGTGGATTTGAAGCGCTGATGATGATGAGAAGTTCTTCCGGCAGACGCCGCACAGGTGCTTGGACGACACGGAAGGCGGTGGGTGAGGGGGGCCGCTAGGCACTAGATAGAAATACAACAATTAGATAATCTGTTTCTTGACATTCATATATGCAAGAAAGATTAAAGCCTAAATCAGATCATAATGAAGAGTCATTTATTTTTCTTGGAATTCTCGTTAAAATCTATTCAGCTGTTTACAAAAGTGAATCGACAGACACAGACAATCATTCAAAATACCTACTATTTAACCTTTGTTTACATTATGATACTTCATAAAGAGCGGCGTCATGAAATTTTAGAAATGTCGTTAACTGAACTAATTACACAGGGCCAAACTGCATTTGCATAAAAGCTTTAAGTGCTTAATAATCTTGATTGTACAGAATATATTCTAATACAAAACATTTTTTTGCACGAAATTACTAGGTTTTACTAAAATCTTTAAATTTGTCTTGTACAACGTAAGTACGAATGACGATGGTAAGTAGTCACTGCCGCTCATGGACATCTGTAATCAATTTCATACAGAACAGGGCTTCTATCTTAAGTCAATCACAGATGCGTTGCTACTCCCGAGGACTACGATGGTCGCCTCATGTGAAAGAGTGCTAGCAACCACACCCTTCCATCGAAACGCAAGAAATGCTTCACGCTATAAATGTATTAAATTCTGTCTCACTAAAGAACTTTTAGGCACCTTGCATGAAACTTACCGGTGGGTCGTTTAGGTAGCGGAGGCATGTCAATCGGTGACGAGTGTGACATGGGCGGTGGGGGGTGCACGGGCGGGGACCTCTTCAGGTCCATCTTGTCTGGCGAGGAGCGGCGGTCCGGGCTCGGCTCGCGGAGCTCCTCGGGTCCGGGGCCGCCCGGGGGCTTCTCGAAGCCCGGCGGCATGTCACGGATTTTGTGCGTCAACATGTGTTGCTTCATGTTACCCTGCGGAAGACCAAACGTTAACTTAGGTTTTTAGGTACTTATTGTAGCAAAGATATACATACGTAAATCATCTGCTGCTAAGTGGTTACTACCTATGGACACATGGAATCGATCTCGTAAAGAAAATTGTTCAAGTTTAGGTTAATTATTCTAGTTGGGTGTATGCTTTTGATATCAATTTCAGTTCTTACAACTTGGGTAGATTTCAGATAATTGAAATTGGTGTCTTGCCAATTTGCCTTCCCTAGAAATTATAATACAACAATAGGTTTACACTACTGTCAAAGTGGGAACGTAGGGTACCTAATTATCACTAACAGCAGGTATATCAATTATTAAAATGAATTAATTTATTATTTATTGTATTAAAATGAGTAAAAGAAATTCAAACAGTGGTAGAGTTATTTGTAGATTATGCCTAAAAATGTTTCTGTTCTAATAAATAAAACCTAATTTGATATAATTTAGATACCTATTCATTACCTCAGTAGATAAGTAAGTAAAGGGTAGGTGTAGTAGGTAAATGTTCACAATTCGAAATATTCCATTCGTAGATACATTTTCATTGCTAAAGTATGTACCTACTTAGTTTTAAAAATACGATTTACAGTGGTATATCGATTTAAGTTCGCAAAAGTTATAAATAAGCAATAAGCATAGATATCGTAAATCGGTAAGAACAGATTTTCTGACCCTGCCTATTACTATTAGTATTAAGAGGCTCTACAGTTACTAGATTTCTATGTTAGGTACAAGTTAGTGCTAAGCACTATTAGTACAGGGCCGTAACGCCTTTAAATCTCACAGTATAAATAATATTTAATGAGAATCCGTTTGATATTAATGTACATCTAATAAATATATTATGCTATATCATAATTAATAGGTGCAATTTAGTTTATGCTTCTTGTAACTTATAAAATGTCTTTCAATTTATTACAGGCTGTTATCTTTTTTATTATAGCTAAAAAGCAGTTAGTAATTTAAGTTATCAGTAAAAAACTAAGTCCAATAAAAACTGTAGGCAGGTACCAACATATTACATATTGGTAATGTAAAAAGTACGGATTTGCATACATAAATACCTACAGCCATGAATCGCCAATGAAAAATTAATACGTTGACTTCAAACGTATGCGGGCAAGGCTCGTTACTAGGTGTTATCGTGTTCAGAGATAGCAATAGTCAATACCTACGCCTATTTAGTTTAGTTGGGCAATTTCAGTTTAAAATCCGCGATGTATTTAACTATAGTACGAAGATAAATGATATTCCGATATCTCAAGGCTAATTCGTAAATACCTAACGTAGATAATTTAACCTTGTGAAAGAATATAATGAGTTTAAGTATGCATAGTTAACATTACGTTGTCTTATTCACTTGCAATACATTAAAAGTGGATTATGCGTAGTTTATATAAAAGTTTAAATTTAAAATTTCTTACATAAAATAGTAGAACCTATTATTTATATGAACAGATATAGATTATAGATAGGTACGTAGATAAATACAGCGAGGCTTTTTATTAAGCTTGTGGGTTCAAGATATGTAACTAATTTTATATTGAAGCATAAGTAAGTAGTAAAACAATATGACATAATCTGTGGTAGAGGAGTTAAAAGACTCTACCTCAGCTAAAAATAGCCTATTAAATTAATCAAATAAAAAGGAAAATGTACTTAAAGGATTCTCTTGGTTTCATTTAGATGAGCTGTCCTATTTAATTACCTACCAATAAATCAAGCATAACAGGGCGTAATTGCGATAAATATTAGGTGTATTTTAATATAAAAGCAGCGTTGATGTATCAATACCTATTAAGGTACGCATGTAACTACTCATGCAAAAGTTACGGGATAACGATTTATCGAAACAATCGTAACAGTTGCATATAAAAATCAATTCGTACGAGTACTATAGATAGATAGATACATTAATATAATTTGTTAGAGTCCACGCTCAGGCGTCGCTCTCGCATACCGGGTAGACGAAGGCGTTCCAGACATCCAAAGCAGTGGCGTGCGGCGGGCGCGGTGCGCGCGCGCGCCTACCGCACCGGCAACCGCCGCCACTGCTCTGGAACCACAAATACACACACACGTTACACACGTACCACGCAACGGGACAGGGGACACTGGGGACAGGGGGACAATTTTAATAAATCGATTTTAGAGCAGACAGGGGCAAATGGGGCACAGAATATGGATACAAAAGGTACATGCAATTTTTTAAAGGTAAGAAATATGATATTTAAAATAACCACGAAACAATAGGGTAAAGATTTCTAATTGGATTAAATTGACACAGGTAAATGGGTGAAAAACGATAGTAACAGAGGACACAAGTAGACATTGTTAGCTAATATTGGCTCATAATTTGGCACGCACCTCAAAATAATGTAGAGTTAAGTAAAACAGTCGTAAGTACGATTGCTTGGGGTAATTGAAGATAAAATGCCAGATACTTAATAGATAAGGTATGAAAAAGGTTGATACAATTGTAATAAGTAACCTATTAGAACCATAACTTGAGATATAATGTAATAGTTAATACTCTATTCGAATAATACATCATTTTCTTGTGAGAGTAGGTAATTTACCTAATATATGATTAGCAAAGATTTTATAAGTATGTATTCAATGTTCAATTCAACTTTAATAATTTATCCAGGTCCAGTAAGTAACATATGTACACACGTACCTACATGTGTACCTATAGGTACATATATTGATTGGCTAAGTGTAAGACGAACTCGCGTTCGGAGGGTTCCGTTTTACCACAAACATTTATTTATTATTTTTATTTTTAGTATATGTTATCATATCGGTTACAAAAGTACATTCTTATTAGTTAGGTCATTAATTAAGTATCTACCTATTACGGTTCAGTATACAAGCCGGAATATCCTGACGAAATCGGACAATATCAAACACGGACAAAATTGTAGTGGCCTGCTCTATTTTTCTTAATTTTAATATTTGTTATAGCCGCTATAGTCATTTGTAAAAAATACCTATAAGTGTCTATTACAGTTTAAGCGATAGACTTTGTGGTAGACGATAAGAAAGCGGAGGCGTATTCATACAGTTCCGGATTTTATAATTGAGGCACAGTACCCTAAAAAGATTCATACAGGGTAAAAACAATTACAATATGTAATTAAAATTTAAAGTACCTTATGATACCATATGCGTAATAATAATTACTTTTATAGGCGTAAGGTTGTAAAATTAAAATAAAATAATTGTTCACCCGTAATGAATATTAAACACCTGATTACGCACTTGAAGATATTGTCAATAATATAATGCTAATAACCCAAAATTGATATATTCTACGGCTAGTACCTTGCAAGATGTAATTTACATTTACCTAATACGACCGCATAAGTCCAATATGTATTAATCAAGTTATAAGATAAAATAAAATAGTTGATCACAAATATTTAGGTATGTAATGGGCACAAATACCTATCTGTGTATTTCTTTAAAATTTAGAGTCAAAAAAGTTGATATACTTATTGTTTTCTAGAAACATAGATCTGTATACCTACCTATGCAGAATTGGTATTATACCAATATGCCGCTTATGGTGTGTTAATGTGTTAAAGATTATCAAGATATTTTAATTTAAGTAACGAGCTGGAATATTTTTTTACGCATAGTCGGTCAGAAAATAACTTTTTTTTTTAATAAAAAGGAGGCAGAAAACGAATATGCAGTCCACTTGATGGTAAGTGGTCCTTGCTACCTATGTATGGACATCTGTATTGCCTTAAATAAGTTCAGAATTCTACCTGACGTTAGCCAGATAGCATTATGACTATTTACGACCCTAGAGGACTAAGTCGGTTATTATTCGCGGCCACGTATATTCCCCCACATGCCGCAAATACAAAAATCTTGAATGAGAAGCAGTACTTAAAGAAAGCCGACGCGCAAAAAGAAGGTGCCGAATCTTTTAAATTTTGACGACTAAATCCTTGAACTAGATTTTTTGTAATGGTCACAACAACTAACAAATTTTATGTTATAGATATTTAGGAATTATAAATAGGAAAGTTTGTCAGGATGTGTTTGATACACATACATTGTTATTTGGCAGATAAGTGTGGCGCTAGTGCTCTCGGAGTCGAACAATGAAAAGTTCTACCGCTGTTAAATGTTAATTATTTAATTTAACTGGTATTTAGTATTTTTTTCATTTATTTTACGCCGTTCTGCCATTATTTCTTGTTGGATACATAGGATAGGAAAACAATTTAAAAAATGCGTATATTCAAGTGTGACTCAAGTTTTATTACCTATGAGTTTAAAGTATTGAAATGATAATAGAAAAAAATCCATGTGCACCTTATATTTATTGCTACTTTTAGTTGTACCTATTCTTGCGTCAGATATAATTGCATATTGTTACTAAAATATTGAATAATACGGTTAAAACGTAGGTCATATACAATAAAATTGGTCATACATTTTCAATCACTTAGATAGGTAGGTAGATCTACTCTACATATGATTTCAATCTAAAGTCTCATAATACGTCCTCTAATAATCTTAGTCCTCGGTAGTAGCAACGCATCTGTCACAGACTTCAGATAGAACCCCTGTTATATGTATATAAAGCTGCTAACTGATGTCCATGGGCGGCAGTGACCACTTACCATCAGGTGGATTGCATGCTCGTTTGCTACTTCGATGTAATAAAAATACATTTGAGTGTGTATATATTTTTTCTTTTTACAGTTATATGTAGTATAATGTATAGTTATCACTTTAAATCAAATATAAGCAAATCAAATAAAAATGGGTAACACGTGAATAAAATGAATATAAATGCCTATTGTTTGATAAATGTAGTCATTTAAACTAATTCAACCTTAATAATAATATATATCATTGTCTATTTAATGTGCCTATTTAAACTTATTTGTAGAACTATACGATGCTAGCTGTGCCCGCGGTTTCACTCGCGTTCAAAGAAAAGTCTTATGACATAGATTTTTTTAAATTTTAAACACGTTCTCTCACTCTTAAACTATAAATATGCAAAATACAATGTCGGTGTAATACCTTGCTTTTCAAAAATAAATCATTTAACAGAGATAAAAAGTATCCTACATATGTGTTACTTCACACTATAATCTATTGATATACCAAATTTTATCCAGATCCGTTCCGCTATTCGGTTGTTATCGAGAAAAACACATAAAATCCATCTTCATACATTTTCGCCTTTAGATTATTTATTGCTATGATTCAGATGCTACACGGTATCCATTTATGTTATAATTAAAATGAAAGTTCTTTATCTGTATATCACAATACATGCAAAGATAGTTAAGAAAACAGATAATAATAAATAAAAAATATTTCTATATTTTTAGAACTTTTATCTATACAGTTGTCATAGAATTAAAAATCACACTAAATTATCTGGATTTTACATTTAATTTTTGTTTCATTAAAATCCGTTTATTCCATCAAAAGTTATTACAATTTAAACTTATGTTAAATTTCGTAAATGCGATGAAACCTTGGAGCATATCTAGTATCGAATATTATTTATGTTTTAAAAATCAATCTACAACGTAGGTTGATAGTTTATTTATTTCGGTTGATAGTTTTATTTTAGTTATAAATTAATATTCCATCGCATTAAAATGATGTACCTTTAAAACTCTATTTTTCACGTGTTATCCTCATTTAACTGATTTATGTATAGTAATATAATAGACATTATGATGGCTGAGAGCTTCACTCAGATCAATTAAGACCGATATACCGGGTCTGCTACTTTATCGAGAGTTGTATAATATGAAATAGTTATTAATTTATCAAAATAATCATAAATGTCACCTAGATAAATTCTACTATTATTAAACTTCCATTGTAGCACAAAATACTAATTGTAAGTAGTAACGTTTTTTCCTCATAGCTTTCATAGTACGAAAAATTCCAATTTGCATTCAAGTACAGTAAACAGGGAATGAAAAAAGGAAAACCGAACTAAATAGGTTACAAAAATCAAAATGTAACTTAATATGTCAAAATAGTAACATAATATGACTTGATAATTATTTATATTAGAGACATCATAAATCACTGTCGTTTATTAGTTACATATTGTCAACAGGAGGAAAGTCAACCAACCAGTGTAAATAGGCAACCAGTCTGAAAAGTTCTTTTCCACCGCTGGGCGTGAGGCTTCTCAGAATGAGATAGTTTTATGACGACCCGCGTGGTGAAACGGTTACCATACCGGTCTGACGCGCAATGGGTCCCGGGTTCGATTCCCGGCCAGACAGGTATCTGAATGATGAGTTTAGATTCGTGTTCTGGGTCTGGGTGTTTGTGTATTCGTCTTATGTGTGTCCATGGTACCCACGACGCAGGAGAAAATCCTATTGTGGGGCTGTGTGTGTAGAAAGCGTGTGTGTTTTTTTTAAGTTTTAGGCTATCGTCCACTGCACCAGCCAAGTGTCCAAGCGAATCGGCAAAGTGGGAAGGTACCCAAATGAAACTTGATTATTTCTACACATCAAGTAAATCCTTATACTTAGGTATATATAACATAACTGTAGAACGAAGCCTATTAATATCGATCACGTTCCCACCTAATCATAATAATGTACATTTATTTCAATATCTCTCTTCATTTTTACATAAAAAATGTGATTTATTTACTTAAATCGAGGTCATATCACACTTCTATAATTTACCTGCTATATAAGTGATCATTAATTAGGTGATTCATATGCGTTGTCGATGTTTTTATTTATATAAGAATATGTGGGATATTCTTAGTGTGAATATAAAAATGCCATAAGTAATCAAATTATATTATAATGATGATCTCCAAAAATGGGTAGGTATTTTTGAGATGACACGTTTAAGAATATTTTAAAATATACATCAACGTGTAAAGTTATTGAAGATATTTCGAGCATGTATGGCGCTTAAAATTATCTTTAAATATTGTAGGGCTATTTTTAGATTGAAATATAAAAGATGTTTCAACACATTAAATGTTTATATTTTACGAAATATCTGTTGTAGCAATAACCTTTTACGGTTCTTTTACATACCGAGACAGCGAAGGTTTCCTATGCGTACCTTGTAAGCATTCAAATGTATTTTTGAGATAGGTAAACGTACCTTGCCTAAATAACATTGCAGTTTCATGTACGTAATCGTAATAAGTACCTAGGTATACTTATTTCGTATGCATTTGCTGTTTCAGAAATAAGCCTTTGAAACTGCTTTGCACTGCAGGAGGTAACTACATATTATATTTTTGTGTGCGCATGCGTATTTTTTACGTTAAATTCGGATGTATTTTTCAGTACTACGAACCTAAATAACATTAATTTATTATTTCATTCGGTGTGATTTAAGGTAAGATATCTATTACAATATCTAATGTGCCTAATTTTATTGATTAGAAGTCTTTAAA
The DNA here is from genome assembly GCA_949699795.1 of Spicauda simplicius. Taxonomy (NCBI): domain Eukaryota; kingdom Metazoa; phylum Arthropoda; class Insecta; order Lepidoptera; family Hesperiidae; genus Spicauda; species Spicauda simplicius. The sequence goes on from OX453064.1 coordinate 10,272,351, forward strand.
GAGAGATGAACTGTACATTTTCTTTAGTAATGTGCCAACCAGCCAGGAGTATGTTATCAAAAAAATTACGGCAAATTCAAAAGTCTTTCGATAATGAACATGATGCATTTTAGACTTTAAAACTTTAGTTTAGCCTTTATTGCTTTAATTTTACCGTCGGTGTCAAGATCATAGATAAATTAGGCACTTGAATTTTGGACTACTCCTGGATGGGTCCGTGCCACTACTATAAATATTACTTTTCCTACACCCATAGCCTTTATAGATTTATAGATACATCGATTTTATTAGTGACTCCTGTTTATTCCCATATTTAAATGGGAATAATTTTACTACTTTAATCTAATCTTTATTTTGTGATTGACTGTGTTTTTGTTTATGTTGTGTAGGTACACCTTTAATTTAAGTACATAGTACCTATTTAGTTTAATAATTATAAGTTTTACTGTAAATGATTTCTATGTATTTAGTTGGTATGCCTAAATAATTAAAATAAAATTTACCTGTTTTTCTAGATCAATCACTAATTTGGTTTTTATATGATAACAATCGTGTAGGTAGGTAGAATATATCGTAATATACAATTATATTAAATTTAATTTGTAGTCATAAATTTAGATCAGGTGATACATATGTTAATGTTATATTAAAATCAGTTCATATAATATAAGTAACCTTATAAAATAAACATAAAGTATTTATCAGATTAAATTGTGTTTATATGGTATTCGTTCTATCTTATCTGTCATGCAATTATTTTATTACAAAAGTAACGATTTTAACGTTCATATTAATGGCATATAAATATGTTTATTTATATGTAAAAATAACATCATAGCAAGTTGTAGAATAATAACTACATCAAAATAGAAGTAAACCAAAGAAAGCAGTAGGTAAAGGTTATCTAAAGTTCATATCAAAATGAAATCAACCAATATAGCAAATTGTATTTTTTGGTATTTTTACTAAAAGAGATTTATTGCTTAAAATACTATAAAAATAAGTTACATTAATTGTCATTTAATGTCATATTCGCAGCGGGAATCCAACTTGGTCAACGACATTTGCTTACGAAATCAAAAATAGTTGTTTGTTTTACATATTTTCGACTTAATTAACTTTATCTCTCTCAAATAAACCAATTGTCTGACAAAATAACTACAATAATTAAAAAGTATGTAAGTAACATTGAAAGAGACAGATTACCATATAGTATGAAGAATAAAATGGCGTACAACAAAGCTAAACGCATCAATAAATAGGGACTCTACAACGATTATGTAGAGTTTGGCGCATGAGTTTTATCAGAGCTGTAGCTGTTGTTGGCGACATTTATTGTAATTTCAAATCGGCTTGTAAGCAGCAGGCTCCATTAGATAAGCCATCGCCGTGTTACTATATCTTCGCACTACAATATTCAACGGCTCTACCATGTAGAGATTTTCTCCAACATGATTTATTTCGATTTAACCAGTGATATGAAACCTAGAAATCAATATATTGATGATACATTACATTATAAACTACATTGGAACTTTATGGAAGCATAGACATAGACATAGAGTAGGCGTTACGTCGACATTACAATCTGCTTTAATTTATAAATATTATTATAGACTTAACAAAATGTTTTTTTTTTTAAATTCTAATAACTTTAACTTAAAAATGAAATTTAAATAAAATTAGAAGTAATATACTATTATTATTAACGAGAGTAACTGAGCCTTTTTCCGCTTTAAAATTTTGCTAATCGTCTTCACTAGCTTTTAATACGCGTGTTCATACAATCTTCTTAGTATACGAATGGATGTAATGACTCAATTATTATAAACAAAGGTAATGTATGCAGGTATGAATAACGATTATATGAGCTTGTACGTAGGCACGTAGTTCAGAGATCTCTATTGTCCGGGACCTCCGGATTGCATGTCAACTGGTTAGTGACCTCGGGCTGTTTCTTAAGAGGGGCTGTCTGTATGTAGGAACTATGAATAAGACGATTATACTTAGGTACTAGATTTCTTACAAGTGAATTTTGTTTAATGTCTTCTTCCTAGAGAGTATTTTTCTCCTAGATTTTTTTAAGTAAATTTAAAAGGGGTTTCTTCTATGTAATATAAGTTTTTATTGTTAGATTATATCTACAAATGGAATATAAATATGTACAATAGAGGAATATTGAAAATGTTGCTAATTAAATTGCCATTGATTGATTGATTGTAATGGCAGTCATTTACTACGATTTTTTATTATGTTGAAGTAGCAAATGACCATCTTAGTACGATAGTCCTTAGTATAAACTGTCTTCATATCCACCATGATACCCTAAAAGGTATCCCTTAAAAATAACATATACTTATACGTATAAGATGCCACCTGGTAGTATGTGGCCACTACCACTCATGGACATCTGTAATCAACCTCAGATGATATCAGAGTCTGAGGTTGGCTACAGATGAGCTATAACTCATCAACTATACTCAAGGTGGTAGAACCAGTGTAGTTCGACAGGGGAAGTCCCACCGCCATACCTATTTCTAGCGTGAAGCATTTCTTGCGTTTCGATGGAAGGGCGCCGTTGCCGGCATACTTTTATATGAGGCGACCATCAAAGTCCTCGGGAGTAGCAACGCATCTGTGTTTGACTTCAGATGGAACCCATGTTCTGTATGTAGTTGATTACAGATGTCCATGGGCGGCAGTGGCCATTTACCATCAGGTGGACTCAGTGCTCGTTTGCGAATTCAGTCGGATATAAAAAACTCCTGAAGGCCAACTTGGAATGTATCGGATATGTACCTCTGTTTTACTTAGTGGGCCCTTCAGATAAAACATAGCACCTATTAACACTTAGGCAAAAATATTAGCGGCGATGATACCTCTGGAGTCAAATGATAAAGGACTCTACCATCTTTAAAGTACCGGTATAAATTAGATTACTTGTCAACGTGTTTTATAAGAAATACTTAGTTGAACGATTTGGTTGATAAAAAAGTAAAAGCCATGTTATCCATAAAGTTTGCGTAATTAATTAACTTATAATTTGCCAAGAATAACAATTATTATGCATTACTCTACTTTTCACGTGACATTTATTTGAATCTACTGAGAATTTTCTGAATCATCACATACCATTTAGGTAATTGTCATTATAAAATGAGGCTGGCAACTCGCTTAAACATATTAAAGCCAGTCAAAATGTAGGCAAGGAGCCAACTCAAAAATTTCATTATGATTTTATTTAACCGGGCCGTTCATTTGCCGTCGGCAAAAAACAGCTTGTTTATTTTAAGCAATAATTATTTCAGATGTTAGGGACGCACTTAAGTATTTTAGAATTAAATAGAGACTAACATCCCTTATTGCCCTAGCCCTAGTGAAGAGCTCTATTTTCGATTACCTAAGCCATACAAAATAGGTTAAAATCGTTAAAATACTTTATAAGTCTTGAGAACTATGTTGAACCTATTTGACTACACGCGCCCAAATATGAATGAGTCAAAGTTGAACTGAGACTATGTAAAAGAAATATATAGAAGGAATAACGTAGTAGTATTCTACTGTGCCTACTTCCAAAGAGTGTTCTGACATCGTCAAAGATTACTTTTTACGTTATAGTATAACGTTAATGTCAAATAATCTTAAACAATCAGTAGGTATAATCTTCACTCAAAAATACCTTTTAAATGTAAACATATTCCTTAAAGTCGTCGTCAACTCATTACTGTCCCTCTTCTGGGCACAGGTCTTCTCTCGGAATGAGAGAGCTTAGGCCATAGTCCACCGCGCTGGCCAAGTGCGAATTGGTGGACTTCACACACCTCCGAGAACTTTTTTTTTTTTTAAAGAACTCTCGGGTATGTAGTCCTCACGATGTTTTCCTTCACCAAAAAGCAGTGATAATTAAAGTATAAAACGCACATAAATCAGTGGTGCGTGCCTGGGATTGAACCTCGGACCTCCCGATCGAGAGGGCAAGTTTTAACCATTAGGCTATCACTGCTCTTCGTTAAAATAAATTGCTTAAATACATATGTGTTCCTGCTTCAAGGAACTAAGTTAGAACGCCTAATGCAGGTAGGTTGCTACTTGTATTTATATACTTGCCTTGTGTTATATGTATGATAACCTTAACTAAGGAGAATATAGTAAAAAGTATCGCAATGTACATTAAGTCATTGATGCAAATAAACCCTGATGTGTGTTATTACGATATCGAATATTTATAATCGAGTTTTTACTAACTTTAAATATCGCAACTTAGCATGAATTACATTTTATGCAATTGAGTGCCTACTTAAATAAATGAATGAATAATTTACAAGAGTACATTTGGTATGAGCCTGCTCCGAGAATATCCGAAGGGCGACAGGATTTAAAGAATTTAAAGATTTTATCTGTGTGACTTTACATAATAAGTATGTGATTATATCAGAAATGTGATGTGATGTGTCTGAGACTTTCTTAAAAGTAATTTAACACAAGAAAGTTTGCGATAAATTGCAATTGGAAGTATTAAAGTTGTATCATAATAACGTTAACATTACTATGAATAATACAGCTACGAACGATTAATGCTTTAAAGATATTAAAGTGTATTTATATTACATGTAAGTGATGTGTCAGTGAGAGCATTATTTTTAATACATCGTATTTTGGAAAGTGCTTTTAGCTTTTTTAATACGTAATTTAATAAGATTAATGTCTAAGTATTACGTGTTTGTCGTGTATTTCGGCGTTAAAAATAACTGTTCATATAGAATATAGATAAAGGCCCCATATGGACATTTTTGATAACATACGAAAATGTTACTTTGTGAAGCATAAATAATCTTTTTATGACGAGAAGCGTAGGCAAAGGCTCAAGGATTTATAAGCAATAAATATTTTACGACAAGAATTAATATTCTGATCGTTCTCCGTGACGTTCTTTTTATGACTTATCATTTTTGTGGCGATGGCCAGCGACAGCGGCGCGGGCGCAGCCTCTCGCTTGAAATATTGGCCGATCTGATTATAAAACTTGAATCCCTATAAAAATAAAAAACGCCTTTTAACAACTTTTATGCATTGTATGAAGTACTGAATTAATTAGTTTAAGTAGAACTAAATTGATTTTTGTTATTTTCTTTATATGCGGATGTTGCCGCAGGCATTGTTTTCGCGTTTTAAGATCAATGATCGTCGTAAACAAGGTTGAAATGACTTGAGATTTACCATATTTATAAGTATCTATTAGATACATTAAGTAAATATGTAAACAAGAAGCTTTTCTAATATTTAATCTGTTTGTTAGGAGTACAGGCGCGCCGTATGGGTTTAAAACCGTTTATAAGGTGTGTCACGCAATAAGAAAATTTTTGCACGAAGTGGCATAGTTTAAATTTTATTAAGTACTTAGGTATTTAAAATATTTTTTTCTATTGTTTCTGCGTAAACAAAAAAATATACAAATAAAAGCGATTAGTGGCGAAAATTCACGTTTTAGAATATATTTCTAGAGGGATATAATGTACCTGTATTACTTTGGTATAATTAAGAACTTCTGATGATATTTAAAATTAGGCATGAAAAATTGAGACATATTTACTTGAGTACCTTATTTATAGTCATATTTTGCATCAAAGTCTATTGTATGTAATTATTTATACATCCAAATTTTATACTTCAGTGTTGCAGACTCGAAATGCGTTTGTTTTGTATTCTCAACGGGAAGATCGTAGCTAAGAACCAACCTACTACACTATGATTGGATACTGCGTTCATACTTTCAGACAATTCGCACTCAAGTGGCGTATCGTACAAAGTGGCAATGTTCTTTACATATTTTGTTATTACAAGCTGGTTTATAAAGGGTTATTCGACACTACCGTCCTATCAATGTGGGGGGTAGGCTTTACAATTCTCCCGTACTCACCCGCACACTGGGTAACTTATTCTTTTATAATATTTGCGCTATGTAATATTTAGTCTTAAGACTGTACAAGGTAAGTGCTGGGATATCTATACGAGGAGCTCACCAATATAGTTTTCAATAATGGCGAGTTTCGAGCTTTAGTTTGAGAAACGATAGTAGATATTTTGTATGTAGAGAGGTGCATCTGCTTTTAATACTAATGTATATTTTGTAGACAATTGATAATAAAGGAATCATTTTATACCGAATTAGATTTATAGTATTATCTGAGATAATAATTTTCAAGTCGCAATAAATTCATTTCCCGATGACTATGTAGTATAATCGGCAAAATATTACTTTATCTTTATTTTTTTAAATTAATATCTTATTCGTATGTATCATATTTAAAAAAAAATAGGAGTTTTAAAGTGGATATGAAGACAATTTGTTCTAAGTAACTACTATCGTACTAAGATGTTCCTTTCATTTGAAAGAGAGCCGGTTACTAATTACTTCCATCAAAACGCAAGAACTGCTTCACGCTGGATATAAGCGTGGCGGTGGTAATTCCCTGGACAAACTACACTGGTTCTACCACTTGGTAAGTTTTTGATTTACATACCTAACGACCTGCAATTCATCTGGTGGTAATTGGTCGCACAAGGACGTAAGCAATTTCATATAGAACAGGACTTCTATCAGCAACAATCACAAATGAGTAGCTGGTCTTGGCTTAAGTAGTAGATTTTAGTATTAAGATGGTCGCTTCGCTTAAAAGTGACCCAGCAACCGTATTTGTCCGCATCAAAATGCAATACTGTTTTCATAAACGTTTAATAAAACTTAAAATTGATAAAAACGTACTTAGTCAAAAGATCAAGATGGAAATAAAATTAAATGTAAGTAATGCAAGAAAAATAATAACAAACTATAACGGCTATGAACTTAGCAATAAATGTTAATATATCGAGCGACTAAATTTATAGGTATCTTACAGACATGTAACTATCGCATATACCTACAATGTTTCATAAATTAAAACTGATCATTGCTCTGAGATAGCAGGAATTGCAATAACTATTAGTCATTTATGGCAAACTGCATTACAATTTACTTTAATACAATAGTAAAAGTATATAGTATTGTGCGTTTTGCTAATTTATAAAGCATAGTATTTTATTTGTTTGCGAAGTAGATATTCGATGGTTCTTATGCTATTTATTAAGATTACGTGAAATATGTTTTAAGTTACTAAACCACGAATAATTTAAATTTACTGTTATTTGAATAAAATTAAAACAATTTTATGAAATAGAAATGTAACATTTGTAATTTTCTATTAGCAAATAATGTGCTCAAAATTAAAGTTATTTCCGTAAATACCTACCTATGTATAAGGTACAGTTGCAATAACGTGCAAATATTTAGACAAATAGTAACATTATTACGAAGATTAAGTTACTTCGTGTATCACATAATTATTATAGATTGTTCGGTAATAAGTGCCCTTGATAATAGCATTCATGGGGTTTTGATTAAATCGGAACGGTTGGGCCTACGAGTTAGTGGAGTTGGTCGTCAATTACCCAGCTATCTAAGACGTGGGGTGTGCAGCGAAGACAACGGCTAAACTAATGCGAACTAGAGGCGCCGACTAGAGACTTGTAATTACTGCTTGCAAAATTAATGCACTGAAACTTGGATGAAATGAAACCGGAGCGTGAAGTTTGCAGCAGAGCGCTACCAACTTGCTTTCTGATGTCTCGACTAAACTTTGGAGCACTCATTTGACTTTGTAAATCAAATTAGACTATTAGTTTCCGCGTTGCTCGCTTGATGGAATCAGAATTAATATAAATCATTGAAAATATTTTCACAATTTTAATTATGGATAAGGGTATCCGAAGATATAGTGTAAATTGAAGGAAACGTCGTAAACGCGTAGATATGTGCCGCTATTTGTGTAACAATAAAGTATGAACTGGCTCGGGGCCAAAGACATTCAATCGGAGCAGTGTATCTAGGTACGTGACTATTACATGATAATCATTTTGGTGGTAAATGTTTATGAACCTATACCTACAAAGTAACAATTTACGTTGGTAATTAAGAAAATAATGGAATGCAACGAACCTTCGTTGAGAAGCCGCGGTCGCAGACGGTACACTTGAACGGACGCTCCTTGGTGTGACTGCGGTAGTGAATCTCTAGTGCAGAGTTGCAGGCGAACGTCTTGTAGCAGATGTTACAGGTCGTGTTGCCGCGCACTGTGTACAAATAAATCAAGCATTTAATAACACCTTTCGAATTCCGAATGCAACATGCGATGTTTTAGTAGCTTCGAAATTTATCTGCTCTCAAACAGGTTAATTGACTTATTTAGCGTGTTATCTAGCGCCCGGCAAGTGAGTTATTATTAGTTTATAGTAAAGGAAATAGCGAAGGGAATGGAAACGGACGACCGGGGCGGACGAAAATCATAAGATCCCGCTATCGCATACCTGCGGGAGGAAACGCAAGTCCAAGCGGGCTGAAGGGCGATCCGCCGAGAGCTCCGAGCGCGGCCAGCGGCGTGGGCGGCGACGGCAGCGGCGAGTGCTGGGGCAGCCGCGGCGGCGTAGACAGCGCCGACAGCGCCGGGGACGGCGGCGAGGCCCGCGCGCTCCGCCCGCTCTCCGAACCTGTCGCCGATGGGAGGGAAGCCGTTGTGGTGATGGTTTTTACTTCGCATTCGGACGCCGAGGCGCAGACGGAGAGCGGCGAAGTTCGACGATCCTTCAAATCAGAGTCGTCGTCGAACTCCCGAGTAGCGGGCTCGCGCTCGTCCCGGCCGCTCTCATCGTCGGTTCCGCGGGAGTCCGCCCGTCGGTCGCCGGGAGTAGAAGGAGTGGGAAATAAAGAAGGTGGGGCGGGAGGATATGAAGGATATTCACTAATATCTGACCCGTCGTTGAAATGTTGGAAGTCGTTAATTTCAGCTTTTTGAATTTGATCGTATGGAACGTTGATGCGGTCGCCGGTATGAAGGCGTATATGCTGATGTAGTATTGTCGGATCAGCATACTTTTTGTGGCAAACTGGACATTGATGTAACATTTGTGACGGAGGCTTTATACGGTGGACCCCCATATGCGTCTTTAAGTTGCCTTTGGTTGTAAAAGCACGGCCACATAATTTACAACGGAAGGGTCTTTCACCAGTATGAGTCCGATAATGCATCTGTAATGCACTTTTACAAGAAAGAACACGATGGCATACTATACATTCATTGGGGTCAGATACTTTGTTGTCGATATTATCTACCAATTGTTGTAATTTCGAAGTTTCTGAAGTTTTTGTTATCTCTATCAAGCTTTCCCATGAATTATCATTGCTGCCTGGACGCGGTAATAGTGAGTTGTAAAATAAAGGATCGCGAGCTATGTCTGATTCAATAGTGTTCGGAGTAGTATTAAGGAAAGGGTTAAAACTTTCAGAAGAAACACTACTTGGTGGAGACTGTGGAAATAGAGGATAGGAAGGAAATGTACGTAGTCCCGTTGCAATTGAAATTGGTCCAGATATCGATGAGTTCTTACTTGAGAGATTTTCCGGTTGATCGGGATCAGGCTTCACGTGTGGACTCTCTCTGCCGATTTGATCTTCATTGCTGTACTTGGAATCCATGCTGCCATCATCATACGGAGATGTTGAAGGATACCGGTCTTGTTCTACTTCTTGTCCGGCATCATGTTCATCAGGTTCACGTTTAGGTGTTATGCGGTCGGTTTCATCGAAACTTGAATCGCGTTGACTTTCTTCATCTTGGGGTTCAGATTTAAACATATCTGGTGCTGAACGGGAGGGACTAGGCGCTGAAGGTTTGCTGAGATCTGCTGGTGTGTCTTGTTCTTCTCGCATTGCGAAAAGTGGGTGGGGCGGTAATGGCTTATCTCCGAGCGGGCGAGGTGGAAGTAAGTCATGATGCGGTGGTCTGTATAACGGCAAGCTTGGCGGAAAGGGATTCGGCGTACCCGGAGGGAATTGAAGTGGATGGGGCGGCATTCCTGGGATTGGCCCCGGTGATAACTGCGCTAATAGTGGAGGATGATATTTATCCAAGTGCTCTGGTATTGGATTAGGGTTCATCTTGACATGTGGGAATTTGGCAGTGTGTCTTTGGAAATGAACTTTAAGGTTCCCTTTGGTTGTGAATCGGGAACCACAAACATTACACTTGAAAGGCCGTTCACCTGTGTGCGAACGAATGTGTATTTGCAGCGCAGAATCGCTCCCAAAAACTTTTCCACAATATCGACAGCGATGCTTGAAGAAGGGTTCATTTCTTCCTCCGGATTTTCCATCGTAGGGCGACATTTTCCCGGATTTTCGGAAAGCAAGTTCATCGGCAAGGTTGTTCGCCAGTAAACCTTGTGACGCATTATCAAGAACTTCTTGGGCTCGTTTTTGAAGCATCTCAAGAGTATTAGGCTCATTGAGGGACGGCGGTGGATCATTATTTGTGATAATTGAAGATGCTAATGACGACGATATGGAACTATATGGCGGATGGGACATCATAGGCGGGGATGAAGTGGGAAGTTTGGGAATGGATATGGGTTCTGCTTTAGGTGTAAGATGTGAATGAGATGACGGCAAGCTTTGGCTAGTGGGAGGAGGGGGTGCAACAGGAGATGGCTCCCGCGGCGGACGAGGCGGCGACGGTGATCGAGCGGGAGGCATGGGCACATTTGGCTCCGCTTCACTCGGCGGCGGACTCGGGTGCTGGTCATCTTTTCGTCGCGTTAAGGACAGCTGATTTTGAAGCTGGCGTATTAATTGAAGTTGAAAAACTTGTTGATGTTGTAATGTGAATAACGTGCTCTGTAAGACAGCAAGCTCATGTAACGCTGCTTCATTATCAGCATTGTTAGCCATCGCTGTTGCAGCAAATTGAGCTACTGCCACTTTCGTGTTTTGTAAAGCTTCGAGAGTGACGTGACCGGCTATAGGAAATGGGAGTCCGACCGGCGGCACATCCGCTTCAGGTACTTCTGCCTCACCATCTTCGAGGCTATTGTTATTTTCAGCGTCTTGTCTATGTCTTCTTACTTGTTCTAATCGTTTATTAGGTCCATCCATTTCTTCATCCCCAGAAACTACCATTTCTTCAGGATCCGAATGCATTCTCTCTTCGCCCATTTGAATCGCTTTTTCATCACATACTCGCTTATGATATAAAAAATCATGAAGATTTTCGAACTGCTCCTGACACCGAGGACACATGTGTGCCTCGGGCCGATCTCTCGCTTCTTCCGGCAACACATTGCTAATGTCTTCTTCCGAACATGAACCGGAACTATCACCTGTAACAAAAGAAAATAAATGTAAAACGCACTGAATGCATTTAAAATAATAAATTATTTTAATTAGGGTGTGTCCAGATAATAATAAACATATTATCAATATGTATTTAAAGTGTTTGTTTTCATATTTTTTCAGATATACCCTCTTATCCAGTTAGCGACCGCGTTATTAGTAATCAGCTCGTGGCGCGTTGAAGTGTTTGTGATTTGACGGATTCTAATTTGTATTGTGTGCGTGCCATATTAACACTGCTTGCTGTAAATAATACTTAACAGTCTCTCTTTAATAAGCCTGTGATTTTAGTGCACGTACTATTGCAAAAAGTGTGTGGTAGTGTAACTGCAGAATAATGGATACCGGCTACCTGTACGCTGTTCCAGTGACTCCTCTTATGACATTCAAGGTAGGTGAAACATTATTATTGATGAATATACCTACCATTCTGCACAACTTATAGTGCTAAATGTCTTGGCCTATATAATTCGATAAAACTTAATTCTGCTAATTAGTCATGCAATAAAATAAATGTAAACGATTCTTATAATCTTCCTTTTTTTAATAAGTTCTCAATAATCGGTTTAAAAAAGCGAGGTACATATAAATTCCTATATGGACTACGTATGATTGACGGACAAATACACCTAATACATATTTCAATAAATTAGGGTATCTAATTACATTACACTTATAAATGTCAGGTTGGTATGATAGCTGTGTTGTATGGTACCATTGCGAAAGTACCATGCGTGCGAGGATGCCGGTTAACCTCGAGATATCGTTTATTGCGTATGAACGTAATAAACCTTATTTGTTAAACATTTGTAGTGTTGGTACATTTAACGGTATGCTGTGATAACCTGGTGGTTTGGAATTCGGCCTGTGTGCTGGAAGTCCGGTGGTCAAGACTCAAACATACATTTTTTATTATGACTTAAGGCGCTACAAGGTACTTATTTATCGATTCCCTTTTACCCTTTCCCAGATACCTTCTTATGTTGCACTATTTATTTATACATAAATAGGATCAATAACTTTTATGTAGGTAGGTACTTAATACCTAAGTACTAAATACAAAAAGTTATTGATCCATCCATCCATCAGCTTTCCGCTGCTGAACACAGGCCTCCTCTAAATAAGCTTTTAACTAAGTTAAAAGATGTAAATTTCTATTAAATATTTACGTTTAATAGCAACTTAACAACTTAACACTTTCACGCGTACGTACCAGAAAATTACTTAAAGAATCAATTACAATTAAAATCTAACTTGTGTAAATCTAAAGTTTATTTATAGAATTGTCCCTATAACTTTCTATTATTTTTAAAATAATTTATTTGTTTTATCTATAATTTTTAGTTTAGTTTAGTTTTACTACAAACTCCATAGATGACTTCTAACCTCGTACAAAACAACTTACAGAGCTACGGCTATTCGATGACAGATGTCGCTAGTAGGTATAGAAACAACTGTAGATTAATATAGACAAAGCATGAAAAGGGAATTAACGAGATCCGAATTTATATAAAGATTAAATATAATGAAAATTATATTTTTAATGTTACTTTTTAGCATCGTTGTTGGATAAGCTCAATTTCTGTCTATTTGAAGTTGCACCTATTTGCAACTTACTTATGACTTACATAGAAATTATTAGATAAAAATTTCTAGTAGACAAACCTACTTATAGAGTGTTTAATAATGTACAAACGCACATATAAATATAATAGTAGTGTAATAATAGAAGATATATCAGAAGGGGCATATCAATATTAATGTTTCAATGCGGTTAGAATATTAATTACCTATTAATCATTTTTAAATATAAATTAGTAGATAAATTATAATGTTCTAATGCCAAATTCCTATTTGAAGACCTCGAACTGACGTCAATGATTACAATTGCACATTGGTACCATTAGGTAGTTTCGATATTGTTCATAAGTATTGACAAACATCCATTGTGTGTTCGTATGTACCTACTCGATCGATTTGTATGTATGATGATGCAGTAGTTGCGGTCATCGCCAACTATAAAATAATTTAGTTAATATCGAACGTGGTCAGCTTTTGGATGGGTGACCTTACCGGTAAAAGTCTTTTCATTATAGTAATAATAGACCAGATACATGGCGATTTTGAATACATACATGCTAGAGTCTCGGGTTCAAATTTAAATTTTGCTTTGGGCGAAGTTGCAGATATGTTGCTAAATTTATTATTTATTTATTTATTATCATTGTGACGACAGAGAAAATATGTGAAATATCTATATCTATTAAATTTTGATATGTAATGGTCTCCAGCAGGTAAGTTATAGGCGTTTGGACATAATGGTAGTATAAGTGTCTACTCTTCCTTAGCATCTGTGGAGGTTTGATGGAAATAAATCTTAGAATTTTGAAAGCGCAAATAATATCTTTGGACTTATTTGATTGCGTATTCGGCTAAGATATGAGCGACGTTCTTATATAGCGAATTAAAGATAAAGTTGACATTTCTTAATAGCAGGATCAGTATCACATCTATACAGAATAATAAAATTTAAAATACCATGAATAGAATATAGATTACCTAAGGCTGTGTTAGGTATGAATATCGTTAAATTTAATTTCTATATCCAAAGGCATATATTGATTATACTATTAAGTTCGAATAGTTTTTACGTATATGAAAATATATATTTAAATCTCTTATTACCTAGTGGTTACTGTTACAGGCAGAAGAATAATAATATATAAATATTTTTTTAGTTTCTGTGTATATATACTTAATAACACACGCTATCACTGGGTAGGTATTAAAATGATTTTGTATAGTGGAACTAAAGTGGCATTGCGTGTACGTAGATCTAAATCACGAATTCGAGTAGAAATGGATATATATTTATTTATTATTATTAATAGTATTTGAATAATTAAACTAACATGTGTCTTACATGTCGGCTTACTTTTTTAATTTGTAAAATTGACCGTCTTGGTGTATTATCCAAGTTAATCTTTGAAGTAAAGTGAACAGAACAGACAAAACTATCGTGTAGCGTTCGAAAATTCAATTCCTACGAACATTTGTAACAGAAACATTTACTTGAAAAAATATACAAAATCGCGTAAAATCGCCATTCCCAATGAATACCCATAAATATGTAATTAACACCTATGCAAACCTGCCTACAATACTTTTCTACAGATAACATTCTATTTTTAACTCGAATGTATCTACGATTTACTTGAAATAGCACTGTTATCGTTCTTGTGACAAATTTAATCTCGATGGGCGGTTCCGATGACACGCACGCATGCAAGACAGCTTTATTCATTTAATTAATTTTCCCTTTCGCAGCGTAAAATTGAACCAATATTTTGTGTCAAAAATAATAAATTCCACACTCTTTCTAAACGTTATATGCTATTTTGATTGTGAATTATAAACAAATTATTCATTCATTTTAGTGGGTAGTATCACATTTAATAAGATGAATTAGTTATCTGTCTTTAGGTCTTTACATAACGGTTAGGTAAAATAAAAGGATAATGTTCATAAAAATACAGCATTGACTCTAATTTTTATCAGCGTGACGGGAACTTTTTATAAAACTAATTAGTTTTTCATTTGCTTCAGATAACTTTTACTTTGAATACACTACAAATGCTTCAAATCAGACGGTACTTTATAAGTTGTTATTCAATTTAATTTTCAATAACCCTAACCTATAACAGATTACCTGTTTATGACGTTTGTTATTCTATCATACCTATTACTAACCAGTATATTAAGATTTTACAGATATAAAAATTAGATAATTTTAATTACTTGCTTGATTAGTATTTATATAAAAGGCAATGCAAATATTTATGATAAATTAATAAGACTACGAACGATCATCAATCAAACGTTATCATTTAGGCAATTAACTTTAATAAGTCTAAAACCAAATCAGACTTAGATATGAGGCCAGTCACATAGCTTACTATGTGGTGGTATAAGAGACATATATCTTGAAGGTCCAAGTATCGCTTATTATTATTATATTTTTTTATCGTTTTTTTTGGTGTAGTGTAGTTCGCCCGGAGAAGTACCACCGCCACACCTATTTCTAGAGTGAAGCAGTTCTTGCGTTTCGATGAAAGGGTGTGGTTGCCGGCACACTTTTATATGAGGCAACCATCTTAGTCCTCGGCAGTAGCAACGCATCTGTAATTGACTTTAGATAGAACTTCATACTCATACATACATACATACATTTCTTATAGGAGTCCATGGGCGGCAGTGACCACTTACTTACTTACTTGTTTGCTACTTCAATCTTATAAAAAAACCTGATATAACCAAAGATTATATCCTTGACAAATATTATAGCCTTGACAAAGGGAGTAAAAGTATTACAATAATTTTCTAAAGAGTAACGTGGTGGATAATATTTGTAGTGGACAGTGGTAGAAAGTGATTCATGCCCACTCTTGAATGAGGGAAAAGGATGCAGACAGCATGTATTTTATATTAGATTCAAGCAGCAAATGAGCTGCAACTGCAATCTCATATAAAACAGAATTTCCATTCCAAGTCAATCCCATGGGGTGTTGCTTCTCCTGAGGGCTAAGATGTTTTACGCTTATGTGAAACATAGCTGATAACATCATTTGTTTTTTTTTAATTTAGATAGATTTTCATTGTAAATTAATTATTTGTTTACCTACTTATTTTTGATTACCTACGTAGTTTACACCAATTATAATATTAAAAATAGTTACCAATAGCCTACCATAAGGAAAAGCTAAGTGCAACTAAATGTATAGACAAAGATGTTCTACATTCAAAAAAATAAATGTTAATTAATCGGTGTCTAGACCTAAAGGCCAGTTGCATTTATTTTTACTAGATTTTTTTGTAGTAGGTACACAATTTTTATGTATTTTCAATAAACTTTTAACATGGCAAGTAACCAAATTTTTATTGTAGAAGTATTTCAGATAGAGTCCAAAAATTAAGTTATAATTTTGTTTTTAAAGTTTGACGAGAATATGAATGATTTTTGAATTTCCACATTGTATATTATTTTTATGTATGCGTAGGTATTATTTATAAAATCGCTTAAACATTGATTATATAATAAAAATACGAACCAGAGTATATGTACCCATAAGGAATATTTGCTGCATTTACACATTACTGTTAAATTAGATACGAATTTTGTTCAATACAGATAGGATTTTGTTCAATACAAAATCTAAGGTATCTATATTTCAATTTTATAAAATTAAAAAAGCAACTTACTAAGTTTTTCCTTGAGTTTTCCCGTTAAAATAAACATCTAAATGAATTTATAAAAAGTCTAAACGAATTTGAACAAAAGGGTTTATAAAAATACAAGGAATACGTAAGTACGCTTAGCTAGCGTTAAATGTACATAATCGTTTACCAATCGATAGGTACATATCATAAAATTATTTTAAGTATATAAATTACAATGAGTATTAGATAGTTAAACAATAGCTGTATTAAAAATGTAAGTGGGTAGCTATAACATCCAAATTAGAATACGGTCGCATACAATTAAAACTTATTCAGTGCTCAAATATATTACATTTTGAATGATTTCGAATTATCTAGGTATTTATTTATGTGACATATATATATACCGCGTTTAAAATTGTCAGATTGAAGATTATTCTTGTTAAAATGTCAAACTATTATGATTACAAAAACGGAAATAGTAACAAATAAGTAAGTTAAAACTTCATAGAGAGTAAAAACAAACCACAGATAATTTGACTACCTATTTGGTTATAGTTAAGAAATTTCTTATTTTTATTATTAATGTTTATAATTATTTATATAACGTTATTTTATTTTTAATACTAGGTACGATTAGTATTTAGAATAAACCAATATTGGGTCCACCTATTCGCACTTGGCCAGCGCGGTGGACTATGGCCTATAACTCTCATTCCGAGAGAAGACCCGTGCCCAGCAGTGGGACAATAATGGGTTGACGACGACCATGATTGGTTCAGTTTATTTTATGAATAGGAAGTGATCCTTCTTTCATCATTGTTAAATGATATGCCCCACTACTGGGCACCAAACAATAATTGCATTTGAGAAGCTTTTCGGTAAGCTTAGACCAGGCCCACCGCGCTGGCCGAGTTCCAATAGGTAGACCTTTGAAAACTGTTTTATCTCTTTATCCATTCATATCTGCTGTTGATATCATGTAGAATCAAATCCTAAGAAGAGTAGATTGAAAATGTATCCCTATGGTCTTGGTTAAAGCCTTCGTAGTCGTCTTACCACACTCATAGACAAGAACATAGAAATGCTTAATTTTTTTTTTTATATCACTGAAGTAGCAAACGAGCATGCAGTTCACCTGATGGTAAGTGGTCACTGCCGCCCATGGACATCTGTAATCAACTTCATACAGAACATGGGTTCTATCTGAAGTCAATCACAGATGTGTTGTTACTCCCGAGGACTAAGATGGTCGCCTCATATAAAAGTGTACCGGCAACCACACCCTTCCATCGAAACGCAAAAAATGCTTCACGCTAGAAATAGGTGTGGCGGTGGTACCTCCCCGGTCGAACTACACTGGTTCTACCACCTGTTAAATGTTTGTTAAAAATTGGTGTGGTGGTGATACCATGCAACTCAACCACGAAAAACTTATATGCATTCTTCTTACTCCATTAGGAGTTGGTTATCTTAGTACTACCGCTTATTCCTAGAATGAAGTACCTACCTAATTCTTGCTTTTCGATGGAAAGATGTGTTTGCCAGCACACTTCTCACACAGTCCTCGAGAGTAACAACGCATCTGTGATTGACTTCAGGTAGAACCCGTGTTCTACATGGATGAAGTGGCTTATATGCCCATGGACTGCAGTGGCCATTTACCATCATGTTGACTATATGCTAGTTTGCTATTTCAGTCTTATAAGAAAATGCACTGGCCAGTAACGACCAGTTAACACCTAGGAGGTTTCCATCGTTCACTTAGTACCTAATATTACATTTGCATTCTTGACTAATATTATTTTTAAAACATTGTGTATTAGTTGGTAAGTGCAGAGATAATAGATTTATGTTTTAGTTATAATTGTTTATGTATGTATGTATTAAATATGTATATGTATGTATATAGGCACATGAATCATGTTTTATTGTATGATGGATTGATGAAATTAATGTTATATTAAAGTGTAGCGCATGTTGCTCATTTCTTCTTAATATTACCTATTACATTTATGTGTAGAATTTATAATTTATTCCTATTGTTGGATAATATATCGTATTGCACGTCTCAGTGTTTTAATTATAAATAAATTTTGAATTATCTAATTTTTATAGTGTTTGTATACGACGTATTATTTTAAAAATCTCTATACAATAATCGCTTATAATCCTTATAATTAATCTTTATTCTTCTAAGTACTGTCTAGTCCTAGTCTTAATTTAGTTTAAAAAGTTGCTTGAATGGTATATATTTGTACGGGCTCAGGAAATAATTTTTACGGTACCCTAACACATTTTAATTTCATATTAACTATAAGCAGGTGTATTAAATTCAATGTGACGGAAATCTATTTGACCTTTGCTATATGCGAGCATCACTAATCATCTATTGTTATAATTCATGTTCCATAGATAACGGATTTTTAGAAATTTGAATATCGAATACTTGTGTTTTAAAACTATTATACTCATTTGTCTATGCTAGAAAAATATATTAAATTATTTTATGATTTTAAAGTAATTGGATTAATATTCGTAAAAATATGTTCATATGTTTCCGCTTATCAAAAAACGGGTCCCGTGTTTTATTGCCTTTTTATTTTGTTATGAAATTCAATTTTACTTAAAATTTACATAATATATATATTATGCCAGAAAAGACATAAAGCTTATACCGTATATCGGAATATTCATATTTACTAATACATTTGCTTATCAGCCTTTCAACTTTCTCTAAGGTTTTATTTTATGTGCGACCAACTCATATCATTTCTATGGATATTATGGTGGCACATTTCGATATGGGATTCGAAAGTAAAATATGAATGCACGGTTTTAATGCGCCCTTCTTTCACACCATTGGAAATGTTTACATTAAAATGCGAGCGAAAAGTGAACACAGACACAAAACATCGTCGGTAATCCGGAATAATCTTGCGGTGAGGGATTAAGTGTCTCATTTGTAGCAAGATACCGGAGCGTTTAATAGTTTTTCAAGAAGACGGATTAGTCGTTTCTGTTTGTCGCAATTTGGCTGTGAGCTCTCGATTTATAAGCGAGCAGCGGCGCGCTCAAAGCCGCCGCGCACCTTACGCAGAAATATACAAAAAACGTTATTGCGTTCAATCTTCAACGAGCGCGCCGCTCCGCCAAAATTCAATGGCCAACTTTATTTCTATTTCATACGCGCAAAAACTACAAAGAAATAAACGTTATGTGCCCACATTCTTCATGAAACACTAATTAAATATTCGTAATTACAATCATGTCCCCTGACAGGGTTAGCTATCAATTATACGTTTATTTGTATTCAATAAACCATTTAAATATTTCGACTTTATAATTTAAAACTTGGTGGTAATTAATCCACTTACAGAAAGTCAATAATTTACAAATCAACAGTAATTACTATTCATCATTCAAGGTAAACGGTCGGAATATGCACGCCTAGATACTAATATATCATTTTAGTATAAAATAAACCGGCTCTGTAGCTAGTTTCAAATTTATGCCTCTCCAAACAAACACGGATCAAAGAATATTTCATAGAGAATATGATTAGGCAGGTTTTTCAATCGTTAGTAGATAAAATGGCTCTAAAATGTTTATAGAGCAGTCATAAAAGAGTGTAGCGGTCAGATTAATAAAATTTGACGGCCTGTCACTCTACTAATATAGAGCCACTTAAGGCTTTTATGAAAATGTGTTATTCGGCCGTTACACAGATTTAGATCTTATTATGTATGACTTGGGTTCTATATTTAAAGTATTGCACAACAATTTACTAAACACTTATCTACATCAGATCAAATGTTAAGCAAATATGACTAGGTTCGCTTAATTATTGATTTTTATTTCCATTTTAAATTGTTAAACAAAAATGTCGTATCCGAAACAAACCTGTTTCTTAAATAGGTAAATTTATTGACACATAATTTTAGACAGAGCTTTCAACATGGAACTTCGGGCGCATGTTATAAAATATTAAATCAATTTAAGCTTGAAACTCTACAGATAGAGTCAGTTAAAAATAAATGACTAAATATAAATTAGTTTTTATTTATATCAATCAGGCACTATTATATTTAAAATTTTATGTTAACGTTTGACACTCCTTTGGCTCCAAAAATCTTAACACTATTTTTTTATCTGTACTCTCATAATAGAAAAACACTTTTGGTAACTTCTAAAAATGAGATAAGTCACTTGTCAAAGCAGGAAAATAGGAAGTAGTGCTAGTATCGCACGAAAACAGCTCTACATTGATTGTTTAAAGCACTGTAGCTAGTGTTCGAAGCTCGCTTATTAAACGATAGTTTTTACATTGATTTTAACTCTGTCTGCATGATTAACGACACATTTAGTTATAATCTTTATAGGATGTAGGCACTCAAAACTTAAATAAATACTTAAAGATTTTTTACCTTATTAATTGAAAAGATAAAAAGCACAGTTCAAAATATTCAGTTAAGTTTGTGAATTAAAAACATTACCCTGAATTGCTTTTGTTATTAGAAAAGCTTCCAGAAAAGTTTTTAAGTCATTATCAAAAACTTTTTGATTTTGTTGTACAGCCTGTTTACAATTAAGGTCGTAAATTCTGTAACTCTATCACTATTTCCACCTACCGCCGTATGTTTTTCCTCAAACTCAAAGATCGGATACAATTGAAACATGTAAATTCACTGCACTGTTTACTCACCACGTCGCGGGCGAATTTTAGTGCTCACTTTTTGATGAATGCCAAATTTAATCGTCGCTAACTGAATCATGGTCGGTATGGACGCGAATCGAGTGATCTACGAAAACCTCGACGGATGCACGGAATCGTATGTGTCTCGAGAGGGTCACAGGTCTCTAGAGCGGCGGTACCGTCGTGTGTGATGTGCTGTGGTGGATGTTCGAGGTGGAGTGGTAAGTACCGATGGAGACGCGGCGGACGCAGGCGGGCTTGATGCGCGGCATGGTGGGTCGCGCTGGCGGCTCAGGGCCGGCGCATGGCAGGGTCGCGGCGGAGCACCGGGGCGCCGAGGGCACTGCACGCGGTAGGATCACTCGCGGGGCCGGCTACGCGGCTCGCTCGACGTACGGACTCGGAGTGCGGAGCGGACACGGAGTGCGGCGGCCGCACCTCTCGCCATCTGAAGCGGGACTGAGCGCGAGGCGGCGGCGGGCGGCGGGCGGCCGCGCGCGCGCGCACCAGGTATACGGTTATGACAGGGAGGCGGGGCCGCGCCCGGCTCATAAATCAAACTTCGCCCATTCGCACGCGCTCCACGGGGCTCCCTCCTCCATATTCCATATTCGGGGCGGGGCATATTTTCATAATCATAACGCCTCATATTCATAAGTGACATGTGGCCGCGGCCGGCGAGCGAGGCGGCGGTGGGCGGCGCTGACGCCCGCTAGATGGCGGCCGCTCGCCCCGCGAAGCCTCCCACATTCGCTAATTGAAGCTGCACTTTGTAAGTTATAATCCTT
Source organism: Spicauda simplicius (assembly GCA_949699795.1). Taxonomy (NCBI): domain Eukaryota; kingdom Metazoa; phylum Arthropoda; class Insecta; order Lepidoptera; family Hesperiidae; genus Spicauda; species Spicauda simplicius. The sequence goes on from OX453064.1 coordinate 10,294,309, forward strand.
TGTTTGTCAATTCGTACACAGTTTCATAATATCAGCCACTTCCTTCGCATGTGCTAACTTTTGTACCATTCGATGTTGGAAGTACTTGACCTCAATGAGTGTTGTTTGAAACGTAAACAAAAAAGTATATTTGTAAAAGTTTTTATTGCTTAAGATTTTGATTCTGTTTATAGCTTATCCTTACAAAAGTTTTAAAGTATTTAAAGATAAAAATATCCAAACTCTTATCCTTGAATATTTTTTTGCCATTAATTAAGAAGTTGAGGACTCATATATATATTATAAAAAGTTCGTCTGCTTAGAAGAATAGTTCATTATAAATAGATCCCACGATAAAACATAAATTTCCTTTTTTACAATAGTTCTGTTTTTTTTATAGGTAGGTTAAAATATTTAAAACTATCCCACATGACACGATGACATACCAACTTATTACGTAGGTATATGTTAATTTTAAACATGCAAAAAAGGACTATAACACCTAAACTGAAAAGTTTAACCCTTTAATACGCCTTTCTGGCAAAAAATGAGACGACTCTACATTGCTCTATATGCTTTCTCAATAAGGAGAGCTTATTCCTTATTCGCCAATATCTATATGCGTTGCATCTAGATACTTAACACCAGGTATTTTTTGCTCTATGAATATATTTAGTAACACTGTAGATCTTGAGTTTTAAGGGTCGTTCATTAAAATATTATAATAATTATTAAATAATAAATGATAGCGTTTGGGACATGAATTAAGAAATGGATATTCAGTGAAATATTTTATTGAACATGTTAATGGCTTATAAATGACTTTCAAAACCTAATTTTTTATTTAGAAGAAAATGGACGTTTCAATAAAACTTAATAAGTAACAGTGTTCGTTGAACTAAACTATTAATCGACATTTTCGAGACGCCTTATCCTTACATGTACCTAATAACAATTAAAGGTTGCATTACCTATACACAAAAAAATTGTTTTGAGAACTGAGGATATGTATAATATTACAAAATTCTATAATTCTTAAATTGTTGACTATATTTGTTTGACTATAATAATAAGCACATACAACCAAAAGTAATTTATTTTCATCTTAAGGTTTTAAAATATATCTTAACTTCGCTTACTCTTTTTTTCCTTAAAGCTTTTTACGTTGTCCTTCAAAAATCATTACAATTGAAAGTTACGTAATATTTTCTTAACCGCGTGTAAAACCTCGTGGCATACCTTAACGATAGAATTTTTTTATTAAAGCGTATGTAAAAAAATAATATTTAATTTAAATTAAGATAAAATTAAATTAATTACTGTAGTTATTTAATGTAGAGTCGGTACTTATGAGCAGAGAAATAAGTCCTAAGATTGTATTTTATAAATACAAGGGCTCCGTATGTGTTCAGATTTCAAAGATGTGATAAGAAGTAGAAATATGAGGTATTCTAATTTAGTCCTATACATGCTACTAGGATTGACCTGAGTTAAATCTCTGTGCTTCGAATCCATTAAAATATGGGGGTTTAGAGCTCAAACATTAGTTGGGCTGAATGCTTTACTATTCCTATACAAAAGGCCACATAACCAGAGCTGTTATTTAAAACTAACTGAACACCGCAGCTTCGCCTGCATAACAAAAATCGATATCGGTTGTCCTGTGGAAATAAGATATTTTCCCACTGTAAAAAGTAGGCTATATGTTAATCCAAAATGTCAGCTAGCTAAATTTTATGAAAATCGATCCAGCCGTTTAGATGTGAAGAAGTAACAAACATACACACTCACAAACTTTCGCCTTTATAATATTAGTACGAAAGTATGAAGTATGATGACAAAATATACTTAACCAGGACTCAGCACAAAACACCGATACATCACAGTACCAAATTTACCCATATAAGAAAAAGCATAGACGAATAAACCGGCATTCTCCAATCCCAAACGCCATTATAATCTGAATAAACCGTTCGGGCAGATTAATACAGCCTCCCTCATCTGGAGCATTCATAAAGACGTTTTCATTAAAACACGGCAGGGCCTTCCGTTAATCATGCCGTACAACAGCCGTGTGTCCAATCCTACATTGACATCCGTAACTAGATTCATTCGGCCGACCGATTTTTGGGGTTCCATACAAAAAGACTAAAAAGGGTTAAGGGAACCCTGAACGTTGGCAGTGAATTTCACTCGAATTTGAAACATTTGTTCATATTTTTATTCGGATACTATTATATTTATTTGTACGAGATATTTTTGTCTCCTCTTAATTAAGGATGATAAAAATTATATATTTTAACACACGTAGATATGTTCATTGATAATAAGTTATTTCAGGAATTAGTATAAAAATAATTCAGTATGTTAAGAGGGACAGTTGCACATTAATAAATTAGGTCATGAAATTTATATTTATCTCGCTTACACGCTTTCACGCTTTCTACACGCATAGCCCCACAGTAGTATTTTCTCCTGTGTCGTGGGTACTATGGACACACAAGACGAATACACAAGCACTCAGACCCAGAACAGGAATCTAAACTCATCATTCAGATACCTGTCTGGCCCGGAATCGAACCTGGGACCCATTGCGCGTCAGACCGTTATGGTAACCGCTTCACCAAGCAGGTCGTCTCCTAGAAATCTTAGGTGCTGCTGTGTTCCGCTTTGAAGGGTGTGGTAAAGGAGAGATATCTGGGGTGTTTTAAGTCAATTCTCAGGAATAATAGACCCATTTGAGGCGGGCTTCTTGTGAAACTGTAGTAATTTGAATCCGTTTACAAGAGAAACTTACCTGCCTTCTATCAAGTGAAGTGTTGACTTGCTTAATAATAATAATAATAATTTATTCGATTCACAATTTTTTAAAATAAGAACATGGCTAGAGCCGCCCTTTAAGTGCATGTTGCTTGTAGTGGCTTGGCTGGCCTGTATTGGTTCTTTAGTTTTAAAAGAATTGTGTTTATTACCTTTTTCACTGTGTAATTGTAAGTCATGTACGTGATTTTCTTTACCGTTAAAGGTTGTGATACCCAAATATTTCTAACATACGAAAAGGTAGGTATTTAAGAAAAAAAAGTTGAGGTCTTTGTTTCTCTAATAATATTTTAATACGTTGTTTCCTTAATAATAGATAATATAAGCTGCTACTTAAAATAGGACAACTAAGACCAATTCTTAGCTTTCCATGCGGAACCGCGTCATGGAAGCCTCGCTCAAGCGACCCGAGTTTTAATTTTTGAAACAACTTTGCGAGCTCGTTATCAAAAGCGGACGCCGGGAGCCATGTCAATCGCTTTGTGTGCTTTAAATTAAATAGCTACAGCGATACGTGCGAGTGCAAGCTCCCGGGGCGGGCCGAATCCAATATTAATGCGATAGAAGCAATTTGGACGATTCTGCCAGTCATCGGGCCGGAGACAACCCTGCATCGTGACTGGTACTTTGTACAGATCTAGTTTTTACGTGTTACATGTATACTCATATGTCTATTGATTTTGGTACGTGTTGTAGTGTTGAGCAGTTGGCCTAGGAGTATTTATTACGGATTTTCATGCTAAGGATCCAGGTTACAATTAATTTAAATCAATCTGAGGGATATTTATGATTTGAATATGTTTTTACAGGAGGTAGAACCAGTGTAGTTCGACCGGGGATGTACCACCGCCACACCTATTTCCATCGTGAAGCGTTTCTTGCGTTTCGATGAAGGGTGTGGTTGCCGGCACACTTTTGTATGAGGCGACCATCATAGTCCTCAAGAGTAGCAATGCATCTGTGATTGACTTCAGATTGACTTCATGATCTGTTTGTTGCTCACACATGTCCATGGGCGGCATTTGCCACTTACAGGTGCACGCACTGCAAGCTCGTTTGCTACTTCAATCAGATAGAAGAAAATGAAAGTTGCCTATGAAGTTAAGCTCAAATTTTTCAATGTTTCGTTTCTTAGGAATAAAATATTACATGCTATAACCACAAAAGTTATCAAAAGAATTATCTAAAAAATACTTTATAATCTGTATGAAGTTCATTTATTTAGCGTGATGGACTACGATCTTGTACATAATTATTGTGAGAAGAACTTGGTTATGGGAAACTCATAGGTTGCAGATGATGTAGTCCCGGTTATAATAATTCGGTTGTTCTTCTATCACATATATGTTACATATTATTATATTTTGGCGGAGAGATATTAAATTCATAATATTGAGATTGTTCTTACGAAATTACGGAGTTTAATAACAGGTAAACTTGGAAACGCAAGACTTACTTTCCTAGGAGAGGGCTCTATGCTTCGCATTTAGTTTCAGGGCTAGTAAAACGTTTGTAATTAATCTGATGTAATTGATAATCCTAGTTAACAAGTGAACACACATTCGGTTTCATTCTTTGAATATTATTACTGTTATGTCTTAGATGTTTAAGTTCTTGCTATTGCGTAATATATAGCACTCATACCCCAAAGTTACATCTTAGAATATAATTCTAAGATGTAAGTTTGGGAAAATAATAATCTAGAATTGACATCGTGTTCACTTACAACATATGAATGATTCTAAATCATAATATCATAGTTACTATACTGTTCCAATTAATCCTAATTATCAAATACGCATAGTCTGATTGTCAATTCACTACATAAAACAAATAATTTCAACGATTCGATATTTTATTGGATAATTGTTCGTTAATGCAAGTTCGGTATTGTTTATAGCCGACATTCACATAAATCAAACAATTAAATAAAGTTTTAATTACCGACGGACGGACGTTTTTATATCATGTGTATGCGGCGTTGAATATTCATTGTCGCGTCACTGGCTCTGTTGCGCTTTACGTTTTGCGCGAATCGCGAAAATATTATTTTCATTCCTGTTTTAACAGACGGTATATACTTTTTGTTTGTCGATAAATGAGAATTGTTAAGTAAAATAGAATAAGTAATTTACTTAGTTTACTGTACACTGTTTTTGTAACTGCAACTCTACATTGTAGAGTCTACATCATTATAATAAAAAAAATATTGGTACCTATGTTGTTAGAATCAATAACATTAGTATTAAGAATACAGTAGATATTGCACACAAATAGTAAATTGAATTCGTGAAGGACTGCAAAATTTTATTTAAATACATCAATAGGTAAATGAAATATGGTTTTGATTTTGAGAACCAGAATTTGCAATCCTACGTGCAAGTGTTACCTTTTCAACTAGGTATGTATATATGTATAGAAGCTTAATAAATAGAATACGCAATGGAAATTGCAAATATGTCTAGTAGCCAGCGTATATACTTACAAATAAACTTGTTTTAATATTAGTTAAAGGAGAACTAATAATATTTTTTTTAATTCTCCACATTGAACAACAATATTTACCTACATATGACGTTCCTATTTGTAGACAATATTGGTTTCACAGTAACGTTCTAAATAGATAGTTAGCTTGCATTATGTTGGTGCTTTTAACCTCAGTTGACTAAATAATTCCTGTTTATGATGACACCTAATCCCATATGAATTAATGTGAGTTCCCTGAACGGTATTGGGAGGTGTTATTTCAGATCCATCAGGCCGGCAGTTAAACAGAAATAGCCCAGTAACACAAGTCACATTCGATTTAAATACACAAATTTTTGAAAACCTCTGTTTATTCAAGCTAAAGCACGCGTCGTTCAGCGGCTGCTGTTCAGTGTGAACGCTCCCTGCTCTATTATTTATAACATTTTGTTAAACTTTGTTATATTACTTGTACAAATGTTTTGAATATAACATTTTAACGGACCTAATACATCGTAATCTACGATTTCCACTCATACGTTCGTCTATAGAACCGTATATTTAGTGCAACAGATATATACAGTACCTACACAAATAAAAACTCATATGATTAAAAAAAAACATGGCGGATTAGCGGTAATACATTCATAGAAAGCAACCGTTCACGCGCGCAATCGTTGCGTTTCACTCTGACGTATTCGCAATAGGTAAAACGAGGGTGAAATTTTTAAATTTAACGTCAAATTTATTATGGCGATCGCATTAAATGACCGGTGGGTCGGCGTGTCGGCATGAGTGGCGGGCGAACGGCGCGAACGCGTTCATAAATTTGAATATGGAAGTGAGTTCTAATGGCGTCGCTGTTTATTTTTACTGCACCCCCAGAGCTGTACGGCCGAATGCGACGCCGAATTTATTTCCATGCATTTTAATATCTCCCTCTGAATAGCTATTGCCATTTTCACGCGGTTTTATTCTGAGCCCTATACTACGGACCTATATAAGTTAGTCCTCGTTTTGTAGGCGCGCTTTACGATCGCGCGATGGACAATATTGGCCGATGAAGCCTCGTAAGGTAAGGGACACGGGTCGTAATTAGCGGCGGATCGACGGGACATTTATGGAGGCGATAATAACGAGGGTGGTGGCCTGAGGCGTCGTGTAATTTTTGTTGTTATGAAGCGATTTTTAAGAATTTTCAAGTGAGGTGTGTCAAAATTAAGTCATTAAGATCGGACGTTGATTGATAGGATGTGAAAGGGCACGCATCGCGGAAGCGCACGGAACGCACGAAACAGCCGTTCACCGACCCGCGCTCGCGGGCTTCCCTCAGTGACATACGTGGCTTAGCGCCTTGTTACTGTTTGCTCGACCTCTGAAGGGTTATTGTCGCTTTCCCGACAATCAGCTTTTTACTAGATTATCTAGTCGGTGTCGGTTTCTTGCTAAACGTAATGCTTTACTGTTTAATATATGGTAAAGTGACAACATATATAGGTAAATGAATGCGAACGTTGCCAGGATGTTGAGATTTGACATCATCATGTATAAAGAATTAAAATAAATATTTTACATGGGATTTTTAACATGCACTTTATTTCTTAATACGAATGACAGTAATTCAGGGAAACAAGGGTCAAATGTGTACCTACTATTACTATATCATTTTCACACTTCATTCGAAATGTCAAAAACTTGGAGGTAAAATAAGCTGTTGCACGGTATTGAAGCGAGATTTAAATGATACGAATGCATCGTAAATATATTGTGTTAATGTTTATTGCCTTAATTTTGAACGACAATGAGGGGTTAAATTTCAGAACGATAAATTTAATTATTTCCAAAATATTATCGTTACAAACAGACTTCATCAAATAAATAAGTGTCAAGTTCTTATTTTTATCCATTTTAATATTTATGGAACAAGTTTAGACCTTACCGATATAAAAATTGCTTACCTTGTAAGTGTAGTCTCATATTGTGTATGAAAATTTTATTTTATATCAAACATAGGTAAAGATATTTTTGTATTCGTATTTCCGGTACCTGCCAAATTTTAAAATATAGTAAAAAAGGAAGTTTATGGTTCAAATGTATATTTGCAAATTGAATAGTTTAAATGACTGAGAATACCTTATTATAGAAATTTATAATTCTAAGTATTATTCTTTGTTTGTATTTAAAATCGCAACAACTTCCAAAAACTTCCATTAACTTAAAGAACATCACTTACCTCAGCTAATATGTACATAAAAACTGCTAAAAGATGATTAATTCAACAAGTGATAGCAAATTCGCTGCGGCCCGCGGTTGCGGCTTATGCGGCTCCGGCTAACCTTTGCGGTATATCTGGTGGATGAAACCTTTGCTAACTGTCATCTGTTTTGGTGTAAATCAGTATCTGTATCTGTCAGGTGTCTGCGGCTACCTTTGTGAATATAATTTATACCAGTTTCGATCCGTTACTACGTGGACTTTTTCAGAGTTGACTTGAGTTAATAGACAAGTAAAAAAACAACAATTTGGTTTACTTTTTACTATCGATAAAGTGATTTGTTATTAATTGAAATTGTTATTAATATCTTGAGTCCTGATTAGGACAGAGGATTTTTTTCCTAACAAATTACTTTCATAACACAAAGTTCTAATTAAAAGAGCATAGGTAAATAAAATAATGTAAGTTACTATTTCATAAAAGCATTTATAACAAAATAAATATCATTAAAATCGGACACAGATCTTGCAATGTGTATAGAATTATTTACGTAGCGTATCATTTTATCATAATTCACAAAAAGTAAAGAAATGTAGATATATCTTCTGACCTATGCTGTAAGCGTTTAAATGCAAGTTACTCTCCCAAGGCAATCATAATTGTAATTGTCCTAATTACATATGAATAATAAGATGTTACACGCAGACATGCAATCTTACCTTTTCCGTTATAATTGTGTTTTACACGCTATAAAAATATTTTACAAGCATGTTGAAGTACTTTTCAATCAAAATCATTAACAGCCTATATTTAAGTTGTATCTACAATTGCAGCCAGATTTTTGGAGGTAATTTTTATGTAATACGATCTTTTGCTTGGGGTGCCGACAAAGTGTTCGCTCTTTGGTGCTTTACGTACCCAAACGCAGTCTTTTTTTTGCAGCGTCTTGTCCGAATTTGCTTATCTATTTCTGACACCAAATAATAATAAGTAGGTTGGTAATATTTTTTATCAAACACCAAGGTTTATATGAATTAAAGAAAAAGCAGATACTTATATATATATGAAGTTGAAACAGACGGTATATCAAAATCATCAATGTAGGTACATAAGAAGACGATTAAATATTCATAGGGATTGGCATATGAAAGCATAAATATTGAGTTAATACAAACTATAGTTCTCAAACTTTTCACAAAACCCGTCCTCCGTAAACGTGTGTCTTAAATGTTTAGGTAAAAAATTGAATAAACAATAGACAAACATTAAAAATTGTTCTGTCCGTTAAAAATAAATCTCAAGTAGGTAGAGAAGTCGGGCGGCAACCGTCCTCTTGAAATATAAAAGTGTCGGGGGGCACTCAGCGGCCGGACGCTCATATTTTGTTATTTTATTTATATTAAAAGTAATGGTCTGCTCGCGGTATAATGCTCTAGACGGTTTTTGCGCATTTTTCTCTTTTCTCTGTGTCGTATATTTTCACTTAAATGACAAAAGGTACGCGACCCCTCTAGTCTTCGTTAGTTTATGTTTTGATGTTGTTCTGCTCAAATGAAAACTGTTGTACATTCGTTACGCCTTGAAACAAAACATTATCATGTCTATCCGTAAGACATACTTTACCTAAACAACATATTTTATTTTGTTAAAGCAATGCAAAAAGTCAAGTTCGATGTTAAATAGATATCTAAACCATATCAGCCAAAGTACTTGGTAGTGGGAGTAGTTATAAAGGCTGATTTAGCTCCCACCCCCCTCGCCTAGGCTGTGATTCACACCACTCCGCTGATATAATGACACAAACTAACTTACCATAGTTTTATGCTGTCATAAATTACAAATACGGACATCTTTACTATAACGTGCCGTAAGAAAACGCTCGAGGTCGGTCAAATGAAAGCGATCGTGCGTTCTTGTCGCGATTTCGTCCTATTGCGCCGGCGATAGAGGTTAAATCTGAGTGCCGTTTAACGTCCCGGCAAGTGCGGGCTGGCAGCAATCTGCACAAGCAGAAGCGAGGTGCTGCGATGGCACGAGGGCCGGCGACGAGGCATAGTGGTGCTTGGATCGGGGGCACGAAGGGTTAGATTCGCGGAGTCGGGTGGCGTCGAGGATGTGTCGCGCGGCGGTTGCGGCGGCGCTCTTCCGGGGAAGGCGCTATCTCGGGTGCAGCGGGCGCCCCCCTCGGGCCACCACCCCCTCGTAAATAACGCGGGCTGGCGAGCCGGCGAAGCACCCGTGCCAGATTCTACAGCTAGAAACAGTTAAACGCTCATAATTTCGTGCTGGTTAAGCTTATCTTTGTCTCGTGTACGAAATTTCGCTTTGCCGTCCCCCTCTCGCGTTTTCGTGGACATATTTTATTTGTTGCAGTGGAACGTACTGTCGCGTCCGGGGCCAAAGTTATAATTGTCGTTCGACATACCTACCTACCGCTGCAGCTTCTGCATAAAGTTGCTCGGCGACGTTTACATTGTTCACATAACTTTGTCTGGTTAATGTTTTAAGTTTCCACACTTTACCTCATGTGAATTTTAATAAGAGCCATGCAAAATGTTTGCCATTTACATTAACATATCGGATTTACGAATTAGACGTAACATCAAGTTACAAAATTACTTTTCACTATAAGTAAATAAAAGTAAAATAAATAAAGTAAGTAACTTGTATATTTACGATGTATCAAAAGCTTAGCCATTGGAATCTTCAGAGGCAAATAACAACAAAATCGGAAAAGAGAGTTGAACTTTTGTTTAATACAAAGTATTCATGTTGTACCTAAGTGGAACTTTCCGTGTACGAGGCAAAGTTATGCATAAACCGTAGACGCAAGTTTTCATGTAGATATACACTGAAAAGGCATTCGAGTGGCGTGCGATAGTGGTGGGGGTGGGTGTTAAGCCGGTATCATCCCGCCTTATCGCCGCGCCGCGGTTTCATAATAATTTTAATACACGGTTCGAGCTCCGCATACTTTTATAAGCGCTTTTCGCCTTCCCGAATAGCGACACCCTCTTACGCCTTCAATCTCCACCTCACTTTGCGATGCCTGAACACACCCCGGGGGCTTTAGATTTATTTTGACGTTTTATGTTTTTCTCGTACTACATTCGTAAAATAAACTGATTTTGTGCCACCATTTTAATTTTATTTGAATACGGTTTCAATGTTTTTTATTCATGAGATACATACACTTACGGATACATAAATGGATACATAGTCGTTTGTATATGATATTTAAACTTCTAATAATACCTGTTTAACATATCTGCATTTATCAATTGTTAGCGAATTAGTTGATAACATAAATATACTTAATACGTTATGCAGTCGCTTGTTCTATGGCTTATAAAATAGTTAAGCGTTCATATTGTTTTTGTTTATCAAAAAACAAAGAACAATTAGTATTATTTGGAAATAATCGACTATTTGCGGCTTAACCAACTTTCGTAGACACATTTATAAAATAATTATTGGGGGGCAACTTTCTTTAATCGTTCCTTACATTCATATATGAGATGAGCCAATTCGCCAAAATGGATATAATAAATGACAGGCTTAATAGCGCACTTGAGTGGAACATTAATAGAGAGGCAGGTAGGGCGGGGGCGGGCGGCACTAACGAGCGTTTTTATCAGGGCGGGCGGATGATGGATGGACCCACTTCCGGCCGCGACGTCCGCACTACCTCCGTCTGTGTATTTATCAACATTAATTTCAATGTACTCGTAGTATTCACTTTGTGATTTGTTTTGTTTTTGTTTGAGCATATTTAAAGTGTACGTACTTGATATCAGTATCAAATCATCTGTGTCCGGCTGGCAAGGATTTTCTTTCACGGTAAGAATAGATTAGATAATAGATATAGATCCGATCCGGTGGTAGTGTAAGAATAAAATGTAACTGATAATTTGTAAGTGCCCCCGTAGGCCTATACAAAATAAAGACATTTCATTTCAATACCGCGCTGAGAAAATGCAAATTGATTTTTGTACCTATATAGGTAACTTATAACTTTTAAAACATTTTGATTCATTTCAGGTATGTAGGTTTTTCTAGCTGTTTTCCTATATTGTAAAAGCAAGTGATAATTTTTAAGATTATCGCTGCCTTATTCATGTTGTTATCCCACTGCTGGGCATGATTTATTTTCAAAATGACTGGGTAGGCCCATCATTACCGCGCTGGCTAAGTGTGAATTAGTAGGCTTCATAAATGCCACGTACAGGTTTCCCCACGATGTTTTCTTTTATTGTTACAGGAAGTGATAGGTGATTATTTTCTAATACACAGGACTTTGACAAAAGGCGAGCCTGGGATTTGAACTTGGGACTCCCCGATTTGGGTCCGAGTTTCTATCATTAGGATCTCCTACTTATCTAACTTAAATGTGATGTGGGGAAATACGAGTGGGGGAATACATCCTTAGGTTTTCATTGTACGTATTTTAAAATGAATCATGCGACGTGTGATGAATGACAAATTTCGTTTAATTAGATTTACACAACAAGACTTTTTGCGTCATCATTTTACGATTCGACTGATAATATTTCCCGTGGCTTTTCCTCGTAGTGTGATATTTCCCAATAACTGAGTTTTCCATTTTTAGAAGCTTATTCGCAAAGACAAATTTCAAGTAATTCCTTTGACGCTATTCTTTAAAATATGCTATTGAGTAAGAATCAGCTGCCTGGATTATCAAAACCTAGACCTTAATTCTCCACGAAATGGGGTATATTACCAGTATCTATTTGACATGTAAATTAGTATCATAATCTGATTTAAAAGTAGGAAAGTAAAACAATACGAAGGTTTGCATATCTTTCGTATATATTTACGGTTGCGGTATTGCTCAACTGTTTATGATACGGATGTAAGCACCAGAGATGTACAAGCATACTTACTACAAATTATAAAACTTCTGTGCAATGTAGAAATAACAGTAATAGTACTCATACATGCGTACATTGTATGCCATTTACTTATGTTTATTAATTCAAATATCACGAGCGCTGACTCGCTATGTTTTAGTTACCAAATAGACGGTAAAAACGAAATGGCATACAAAACATTCGCGGGCCGTTTAATATTTATGGCGTCCTGCAGTTGCAGAATGGCGAAATTGCGCAGTAATATAGCGCTAATGATGAAGGACAATGGATACGTCTAATCGTTACGCCAGCTCTTTGAGTATTACGAAATATTGTTAAGGATTATTTTTAACTTATACTGTATAGAAATGAATCTGCGGCATAGTGTGAACTTAAGCGAATTTCCTTCCGTCAATTTTATTTTCCACCGCAAAATTCCATTGTTACATGACCGTTTAAAAGAATTTAAATCGCCTGTTTAATGTAATTTATACATGTCCAATTATAAAAAAAATATCCAGCAATTGATTTATGCAAACGAAACACGCTCACGCTAAAAAGGTGTAAGTACTTACATGTTATCGTGCTACGTGGTACAGGAGGCGACAAAATTAAGCAAGTGATTTATAAAACTCATGTTCGCTATTATAAGCGGTAATATATTTATGTAGAGGCGACTGTCGCCTGTGCGCTTCTGATGTATAGCATCACAAACTTTGCTACCAACGTAACTAAACATAAACGGCTTAATTGAATTTATATCCACGTTCTCAAATGAATATGAGTGGAACGCTCACCGTGTTCTATACTTAATGATGGTTTATTAAGTATTCATGGTGGCTCCGTCGAACGGTGAGAACCTCGTAACATAAATTTTGCGTATTATTTACGTTGACAAGCGTGCATTATGAAATTATAATGTCTCGATTGATATGCGGGCGGCGCGAGTCGCCGACGTGGTTATAGCTACGGACACGTAAAATTTCACTATACGTACATAGTTTAAACTATACACACGGTTCCCATGGTCGATGTGTTAAGAATTTGGCCACTCCGCCTACGCCTAAAGAAATTGTACGATTCTATACGTTGCCTCAAATGTATGCTCGGTGCTCACGACCTGTCCTGAATTTTGATCGTATATTCTGTTCAAGATCAAGAGTCTTGTATCTGTTCTGATTTTTAGATTATTGTCTTAGACGCATTGTATTAGAATGTTGAATTTTCCACCATGATATCCAAAGTTCGAAACTTTCAATATCAAAAAAAGGAAGACATAAACGGAACATTATCGGGTTTCGTATTGTTTTTATTAATATTATATCGATAAGAATATATGTATGTGTATTTGTTACTCTTTCACGCAAACATTACGGATTGGATCTCGGTAAAATTTGGCACGCAGTTAGTTTATGACCTACATCATTACATAGTATAAAACAAAGTCACTTCTCGCTATCTGTCCCTATGTATGCTTAGATCTTTGAAACTATGCTACGGACTTTAATGCAGGTTTTTTAAATAGATAGAGTGATTCAAGAGGAAGGTTTCTATTTATAACACATGTATAATAGGTATGGTAGAGAAATACCGATAACTTTAGATTTTTGACTTTTAGTCGGAACGAAGTTCGCCGGGTCAGCTAGATAATACATAGGATACTCATTCCTGTAGAGAAACGTACGTGACATGGAAGGCACTGGTTTTGGTTTGGGAAGCTTCAGACAAGTCAATAGTTTTAAAAAATCGATGAAAAAAATGTTTTTCTGATAATAAGATAATTATTTCAATTTAGTTTTTTCTATATTCGGGTGGTTTTGAACGCTCTTATTTCTTAAATTTTTGAAATGAGGGATGGATTTAAGTACTTGCATTTAAAGTTGGGAGGAGCGGGTTTAGTTCCTTAGCTCCAGACCCAGTCGGTATTTATTAGTTCACTGTTAGACAGGATTATTCTAAAAATAACGTTAGGAAATAATGTTATTTTTTGCGTGTTAATGACAGTACTACCGACCCAGTTAAATAACTGTGTATTGAGACATAATTTCCTCTCATCTGGACTCAATTTCTTAATCATCGGATATTCCTAAGTTAAAGATGGTGGAACCAGTGTATTTGTCCGAGGAAGTACCACCGTCACACTTATTCCTAGCGTGAACCATTTCTTGCGCTTCGTTGGAAGGGTGTGGTTGCCGGCACACTTTTATAGGTTTATGGGGTGATCATGTTAGTCCTCGGGAGAAGCAACGCATCTGTGATTGACTTCAGATATAACCCATGTTCTATTTGAAGTTGCTACAGATGTCCATGCGAGGCAGTGACCACTTACCATCAGGTGGACTGTATGCTCGTATGCTACTTCAATCAGATATAAAAAGGTAGGTAGGCACATCTGCATCTTTTCCAATATCCTCTTAAAAATATTATTTCATTAGGCATGTTCACAAGCTGTGATTGATATCGTGGCAGTACGAGTATTAATGTTACTTACCTCACGCGTTACCTCTCATGTGCGTAAATAATTACATTCGAGATACCGTTGCGCAAGTTATATCCGTTTATTATAATTACATATATACTATTTATTATCTGTCAAATGTATTGAGATAATAAATTATAACCAATTGTATCGTATGAATTATTAATAAATAATTGTATAGTACGAATTATTTTTCTCATAAATCAGTTACAAATAAATGATAAAATACAGGGTCACCCTGAATTTTATAATTTATTTGTAACTGAAAAGTTAATTATAGAATCGCTTAAAATATCTACGAAGATTAACGTTCTACACCTATATCTAACCATTGCACTCAATGTTTTAGTAACGTATCGTAGTTATTGTTAATTGTACGTAATTTGGTAAATAATATTATTACGTATTTATCATATAATCAAAAAATAACAGAATAGTCTCATAGTTACAATGTATTACTAAGTAATATTTATTTAACACAATTAGGTGAGTACGTATGGCTAGAAGTCAAAACCTTACTAAAAGTCATGTGATGAACTAGTTTCGTGGATAGATCCACGCGAGGCGAAATAAAGCGAGCCAATCAATATTAACACGCCGCAAACAGCGTAAATTGTTGCCTAATGCCGAACACGCACAAACACATGCGCACACACTAATATCAGATACGTCCGTGAAGCTACATACATGATATACAGAGTGTTCTCCTATGAGGTCAGAAAAATATGTAAGAAAAACTGACAAATAGGTTTCATTTTTAAAACATTTATCAATTCAACGAACATAAAACTATAATGTAACACGACAGTTTAAGACTTGCAGGTAGTAGCAGACCAGTGTAAATGGGCACCAATTACTGCTATATCCAATACGGCTGATCGTTCAACTGATAGAAAGCTCGATGATTTGATATCACTCTGTAGTATTGCGTATTACATTTACACAAGAAGTCCGCGCACACAGCCTCACGTTCCGCGTACGGTACGCACGCACACCACGTCCACTGCCCGGCCTGTAATAACTCGGAACCACAATAAATCAATGTGATTAATGTCATTAAGCACTGTGTGCCGGCCTCTCTATATTCCGTCAATATGCACTGTTTTACGACATGCCGCGCCACGATAATTAGTCAGCTTTGTTAGGACCATCGATGAATGTTGTTACAACCGAAATAGAGGAACTAGACAAACATAAATATATAGAAACGCCTCTTAAAGCCATTAATTATTACAGTAATATAATGTGAAGAAGACGAGCATAATAACCGTATGTGACATGTTAGATGAGATCAAAGAGATCTTATAACGGAGCGTTCATAAACACGTCAGTGCAAAAAATGATCTCTGCTATTTCTCAAACCGTAGATATTTCTCGGATTGCAGTCGGTGCGGGAAGATTGATAACGATTACCATTTCTCGTTCGGTTTCTAGAGTGGCGTGTTTATCATACGTCCGTTTGATGGATAGGTAGTAATTATAAGTATTAGAACAGAATCGCAAATCATGGGAACGGCGAAGACAGGCTCCGGTTGACGTCGTTATCGTCGCCTCACATCTCGATTGTTGGCCAGTTGGGCCGTCGTAGGACCGTGCCCGCTGCCCGAGTGCCCGCACAGCTGTGTTCGACGGTCTGCGAACTGATTCATACTTTATTTCATCTCTCGTCTGCTGAATGGTTCATGCACGGTACTTACGGCGATGCGAATTGAGTATCGATTCCGTGGCCCATTTAGATGGACGATACGGCAGTCGCCTCGCCTGATGGACAGGGCTCGCGAATTACGAGATTGAAAGGAATGTAACCGGATATAATACCCAAATAGATATTTCATACGATACAATTAACTATTTGTATTCATAAATAATTATTTTCATGTAGGAGGATACATGTTATGGACGGGCGTTATTTGATTTCATAATAGGTAGAAGAGAAGTGCTAAATCCACCTGAATAAGTTAAGTTTTATAGAAATGTTATAAATATATTACATACTAGACTGACATATTTGTTTTAAACATGAAAACCTCATATTTTTGATAAATAAGAGGCTTACTTGACCATATCCATGTAGGTATTAAAATTTGTGTCCTTACCTCGGTGTCTTTTGAATTAAGATTGTAATGGTCGTTTTGCCATTTTTTGTCATTTTTTCCCTTAAGACAAATAGGTAAAAACTCCATAATTTTAAACACTATAAATTCAATAAACCAACTCTTCAATGAACATAGAAAAGGTGATGATTTGTAGGTTATAATCTTATTGATTATATTGATAGAACTCTGTTTCAATTTAATAATATTATCTTGTAAGTTCCGTGATAGCTAATTGTACAAAACGACGTTGCCCTCTGCCACAATCAGATTAGTTAATGTAATAAATCGACTTATTACGTGTTTAGCGTAACATTTACATGTAGGTAGGTACGACGCTATCTTAACTCTTAGTAAAATCAGCAAATCTATCGTTGTAAAGAGATGAATCTACACTTAGCACCTAAATATATTATTATAGATTATACATTTTAGTACATACACATAGTGCTGGTATTCTTGTTTGGTCAGTATTTGGATGGAGGTTTTTGTGATTTAGACCAATTTTTTTTACCTGCTTATAAGGTAAGGTATCTACTAACTAATAACTATCTTAAAATTAGAAACAAAGTGACGACAAACGTTATTGAATTTCATATTTTCTACCTATATATAAGAGCAGTGATAGCCTAAGGATTGAAACTTGCTCTCTCGATCGGGAGGTCCGAGGATCAAACCCAGGCATGCACCACTGATTTTTCTAAAATTTCGTGCATATTAGAATTTAATTATCACTGCTTTTCGGTGAAGGAAAAGATCGTGAGGAAACCTACATACCCGAGAGTTCTTTAAAAAAAAAGTTCTCGGAGGTGCGTGAAGTCCACCAATTCGCACTTGGCCAGCGCGGTGGACTATGGCCTAAACTCTCTCACTCTAAGAGAGGACCCGTGCCCAGCAGTGGGACAATAATAGGTTGACGATAATGCAAAGATTTCGATTTTATTACGAGTAACCTGAGCAGCGAATTCTCACGAAGAAAGGAGTCTAGACAATACTTTCCATAGACATACCTCTTCAATATTCGTATATAAACGTATAGTCAGCTAATTCTCAGGTCGACGAGAAGGCGGGTATTGTGGCGACAGTAGGGATGCCGATGACCATTTCGGTTGCAGTCTGCGCTACAAAGTTCGCAATCAAATAAATATTTCGGCACAATTAAGAAAACGGTGGAGAGGGTAGCCCTCGTGACAATCGGCCGATAGCGTGTCGTGGAGTATCAATATCGATATTGTATAAATTATAACATGTATCGTCTATAAATTGGTAGAATAGTGATTTGTTTTTTAACAGTTATTTTTGTTTTACTTTATTTCTGAACAAAAATGTATTTTTTTTTTGGGATCAGAAATGAAGTAGACTCTATAAAATGTGATATGGTTTTATATAAATATTAGGTATTTATAGAAAGTTGTCATAAAACTCACCTAATGCATGTTTTTATTATTTTTGGAAAATATAGCTATATTAACAATTTATCAATACAAATCACCTTTTAATCAATACAAAGGATAAATAGAAATATATAAATAAATATTTAGTATACGTAATAAAATAATTAATGGTGCTCCATATTAGATATCATCATCTTGAAATATAAAAACGTTATTTTGTAGGCAAGTTTATAATGTGCTTTTTTAAGATAATATAGGGTATCACTACTCTACGCATGTCTGTATGCGTTCTCGTCGCTCTGCCCACATCCGCTGAAGTATTTTGTTTATTGCTAATGCGATTTTATTTTTTATTGCTTTTTATTTATCTTTATTCAGCGATTGCGGTTTATTGTATTAAAATAAATAAGAATTCTTGACTTTTTAATTTTATTCGAGACGAAGTACACGACAGCGCCCGCGAGGAGAGAAAGAAATAAATTTTAATAAGCGTTTCTTTTTTAAGGCGTGATTCTTCAGTTAAAAGCGATTTATTTTTTATATAAACTTGAAGATAAACCGTATTCATTAGAGATCGACTGGAAAGGGACAAAAATAAAAATGAACGTGGGCAAGTTGGTGTTGTCTCTGAGTTATTGTCGTTAATCAGCCCGGGCCAGGCACGTTGATTGGCCCCGCGCATCCATGATTCCCATTGTTTCCCTATTAACGTTTTGTTTAATTGTGTCACGTGCCCTTATATAAACACTCGTTCACATCAACATTACGTACGTATTTGTATTATTATGTTCTTGCACAAGTGACTTTTATTTTATTTAAAAAATAATACCTACCTATAATTATACATACTTTTAGATTTGAATTATTAGTACGCAGAGTATCCTTTTACACTCATGTATTTTAACTTTTAATGAACCTACATGAACACAACTTGGTGAACTATCTGATAAATTGTCATTTGGCCATTTACCAATCCGGGAATCAAACTTTAATCCATCTAGAGAATGGCATCTACAGAGTGGTTGTAGAACGAGTGTGGTTCAACTAATAAGGTGCCATCGCTTCACTTATTTCTAGCGTGATACCTATAGTTCTTGTGTTTTGTTGAAAGGGTTTGGTCGCCGGCTAATTTTCATTTGAGATGAACATCTTAATTCTTGTGAGTAGCAACGCTCTGTGATAGATTTCAGGTAGGTATAGTCCGGTTCTATACGAAATCGGGTACCGATGTCCATGATTGACGGTGACCACTTACCATCAGGACAGTTTGTTTGCTATTACAGTATTATACACCGCGACCATTTTAGTTCAGATGTCGTCAAATAATTATGGCCAAATTCACTCAAAAGCGGCTAATGTATGACTACAACGACTTTGACGTAGGTAATTGTTCGAAGTACTTGACATACACTTGCCTACGGGCGCAAGTACTAAAAGTGCTTTATCTCTAATTGCGCACCGCATTGTCTTACCAGACAATTACTACGCTCTGCGCTATTTAACTACATAACTTCATTTTAGTTTCGTGTGCCTACATCTATCATGGGTTTGCAATTCAATTGCTTGTTGCTTTAACTTGAATTTAATTCGATTTGTGTTTGTAACTTTAAACGTTGTTGGGGTTAATATTTCTAGGATAAATTGCGTATCTGGTTACAAAAAGTTTGTTGTATAATAAAAAAAAACTACAATAGCCGATTTTTTTAAAGATAAAATAAAGTATCGTAAATTAATTATCCAATTAGCGATGCCTAAGTAATAAAACTTTCCGAAGATGTACGTATGGGGTTAAAAGTTTTACCTCATATTTTTGATTCATGGCAGTAGTTGTTGCGATTTTGGACCGAAAGGGTTGGTAAATATTTGTCTGAATAACACCATATTCTGCTGTATCGTATCTTAATAGCACGAGTCCTTAATAAATTAGGTCAACAAATAAAAAAACGTTGTTTAAACAATAAAGTACAAAGTCAAATCAAAGGTGAATGTCTGACTGGATTCTTCTTCGAAACTCAAAACTTTTTACTCCGAAAGTGTTGCGTGATTTCGCATATTTCTTTACAATACCATTTTCGATCAAAAAAGTGAGGAGAACTGAATAGTAGCAAACGTGCCTTACGTAAACATTAATTGTGGATGCAAGTCTGGGGCTTAGTTAACTGTACCAACTTCTTCTATAAATAATGGAAAGTAAGACAAGAAAACAATAGAAATCCTTTTCACATCGCTAATGTATGCAGTTTCATTTATACATAAACGAGAATGGACGCCAGAGGCCGTCAAATGAATCAATAATAACTCAATTTAGTATGCTACTCACTACCTGATCTGAACTGATGCGTCTCTGTTTGTGCCTAATGGTACCTATTGAGGAAAATTATAATAGGACAGCCCGTTTAACCCAGCTCGGTTAACCACCTTTTTATTTGAGTTCGGTTTTACGAATTCACTCACGTCGAAGGTATCCAATCGCGTCGAAGCCAGCGGAAGTACATAAATAATGTTTATCGATCGATCATCGCCAGGGTGTAGTGACGCAGACGTTAGATTTATGCTACCTTCATTGTCAGCGCCGTAAACTAGATCTCCATAAAAAGGAACATTTCCTATTTTAAATTTATATCAAAGACAATGGTTGACAAAAACTTGGCGCCCGCTCGCGAGCAGCCCGCCGAGCTCTACGGCGCCAACTGCCAAATCTCTATCGGCCGCGCGTAAATTACGCCTTTTTACCTGGATTCCTGTTTTGACATATTTAAGGCATTAGTAATAATTATGAGTGTTTCGTTCGACCTCGTAAGTGTACGCCAGTGAGTTTTGACACTATCTTAATGACGGACGTCGAGTGACAATAAATATTGAATCGTTATCGCAGCCTATCCGAGTTTACGTCATCCCGACTAGTATTCTAAAAAGACCTCCCAAATTGAAGCTTCCAAAGACAATGTCTCTAATTGTACCTTGTAATGGGTGGATAGTTTATTTGCAGTACTTAAACGCTAAGCAGATAAAATATATTTGTAAACATCAATAAAAGGGTTAACCTTTTGTAAGTCTTCAAAAAGTTTAATGTGAGCGTGGAGCTCACTCACTATACTTTTAAGGTATATTTTCCTATTATTAATATTATATTTTTGAGCCTTTTGTATAGAAGTTTTCTTATTTAGTTATATTACATTTCAGCAACACGCGTACGGATGTTGTCTTTACGTGTTGGTGCTAATCATTGAGCAAATATTTGCTTTGACCCTTAGCTTATGCTCACTATGTTTCTGGGTCAACGAAAACAATAAAAATATTGAGATATTAGATACTATTGAAAGCAATGACGCCTAATGCGAGGGAGCGAAGGCCGCGGAGGGTCGCACATCTGCCGTGTCCACCCACGCTGTACGGTTAACAACTCGGAATAGTTTTAATTGCAACTCGATATTAGCACATATTTCACTGCATCTCAGTGTCCTTTTATGGATGGACATCAATTAACCTTTTCAAATCGTCGGGAACAATTGATTTTTATTCTAAAGGTAATTCTGGTCTTATTCATAACGTTTCAATCGTTCGTCGATTCATACTCGCGATCATTTTGTTTATGTATGTGCGAAAAAATAGCGCATGTTGATATAAAACTATTGAAACCGTAATATTGGATTGGTTGAAGTCACGATAGAGCAATAGAGCGGGTATAAATAAAAAATCGGTTATCGGGTCACATGTTTCAGGCGGTATGAATAAATCAGATGTAACGTAGCGACTATCAGACGCCTGGGGATAGATACAGGGAAATCTCTTCTTGACTTGAATGACTTTTATACAGATATCAATGTCTTAAACACGTTATCGAGAGCAATTGATTTTTAGCTATATACTCAGTGAAAATTCGCAAACAATAGGTAAGAAGATACTTAATTGATATCTATAATCAATAATATAGTCTTCTGTAAGGTCAGGTAAATGAGCCGTATTCGTGTTGATTAAGGCTTGGGAAAGATGAAGTTGAAATTAAATTTAAGTTACTATCGACGAAGATTAAGTTGAAATCATCAAACTTTTCTAAAAAAATACAGCATACAGATTATGTATCTTTTACTGCTGCTTAAAACGAGCACGTGACGGTTGAAATATCATTCAAGTCACAATAAAAGTGAATATAGATATTAAAATAAATAATATATAAACATATGCTATGTTTCAGTTCATATTATAGCTATGGGAAGTTTTCGGGGAGAAAAGGGAAGCTCCCTGGTGGGCGGGTAAACCTTTTCAGAAGGACTTTCTAACAAATATCGAAGTAGCTTTTGAAATTCAACAGGTATATTATGATACACCTGGCGCTCTGTAGTTTTCACTTCTTTTGTATAAAATTTTAGGCTGAAAATGCAAGCAAAAACAGTTGCGATCAAAAATATGGTAATCCGTTTTTCTTAAGTATGATTTAAAAAATCAGATAAAGCGCTTTTTAATACAACACTGAAAAATGAAAACTTATACTGTTTTCATTTTTCAGTGTTGTATTACCTAATTTGATTTTTTTTGTGTTTTCACTTTCAAAACCCGAATACACCATCCAGTTTGCTTATTAGTGAGCCTTTCGTAGCAGTTTGTAGAGTTGTCACAGATAAGATCTGTCCCGGCGCGATCGACGACGCTTCTCATTATTTATGTGAATTTTGACAAAGTATTGGGTTGCAGGGAACCTAGGGTAATTTACGGCGACTCTGAAACACATATAGACGGGAAATTTATTACTCTTCATCGAATTAAGACAAAAGCTATTCCTGATAAGGGTACGGTTCATTGTTCTTCCCATTGCAGTAGTGACGCGGCCAATAATTTTCCTTCGTTTACGACTTCACTTTGATATTGGTTTGCTAGTTACGTGGTAGATAAGCTAGTTATCGTACGTTTTGTTATATTACAACGATAGGAATGAATTTACGAGAGCAGGTCACGTTCTTTGGTAATATACAGTAAGCTGAGTTTCTGTACGTTTATTATACTTACCTATGAAAGTTAATTACATGGTTAGAATGTGTTTTAAATAAATTTTATAATAAAGAATAAAGCTAACTTTTATGTAGTAGGTAATTAAAATAATAGATTTACGTTGTATGTCGTGAACAATTCGGATTTATCTCTAGAATTTTAACAAAGATTATTTTACACAAAAGGGGTAAATACAGCAAATAATGTAGCGAAACGAACCCATCTAATCAGCAATTACGAAAAATATCTAAATATCCACAGGGCATTGACAAAGGACGGAAATAAAATTTATACCCCTTAATAAGGTCGTATATCTAAGGGTGGATGAAATACGGTTAATGATAAATCCACAAATGAGATTTGCAGGCAACTGGCCACTCTAAACCGATGGCCTATTGTCACTGGACAGTGGACACTCACCTTACACTGACACGTCACAAATATGGATGGCGAATTTAAGTATACAGCGTGTTTGGCATTAATTCTTATATTTTTATGCAAACAGATAAATTTATTTGTACCTATGTGGTATTCCATTCTTTATCATACATTTTAAATATTTGAAAATAAATATTTTTATTTTAAGGCTTAGAAGTTGAGATATTATTTCCAAAAATATGTATTTGAAATATGAGTTTTAATTATTCCTCTGTAAGTGTCTACCTATAAGTAGTAAATTATCGACGACACTTTATTAACGAGGGCGTTGTTTATTTGCGGCCCTTAAAATAAAATGACAATAAAATATTTAAAAATTATAGTCAATTAGCTTAGTATTATAAATGTGACTTGACTGAGCCAATTCTACCGAGTTCTATTCAGTGTTTACCACCTGAAGCCGTTGAGGTGTCTAGTACGACCACCCGAATTATTGCCGAACACCCTGTACATTACAGCGAAGTGTAGGTGGTGATGTTCCAGATGGACGTAGGTCAGCAGCTGCGCGATAATTAAGAGGTGGCTGGAAGTGGCATGCGCCGGCGCACAATGCGGTTCAATTGAATGAGAATAATCTTTGCACCCACGCGTCTTTGTGAGCGTGGGCGGACCGCTGACCCGCTGGTAAATGGACTAATGTTTGCTCTACTTGAAACAAAGTCATAAAAATGGTTATTACTATAGGTATATTTTTACGTAGATTTTAAGATAATTCATAGTTAAGCTCACTAATTGGTGTAAATAATTTATATTTCAAATTATTTTATAAGATGATACTTTAAAAATTATATTTGAGATATAAATTATATGACGTACGTAACGATGTATTAGTAATCGTATTTTGGAAATTAGATGACAAATCAATTACAATATTCTTACAGAGCTCTACAGTTCCTATATTATTTTACTATTCTTAAAACAAATTTCTAACATGTAATAAAATTAATAATATCAATTATATGAATTATACAAGTAACTTCAACTTAACAAGAACAAGAAGTTAAATTTATTGACAAAATATAGTAGATCTTTTTTTCACTGTCTACTTGTTACTTTTCATATGTTCAACGGACTGTATTCTATTAATATTATTAATACATATAAATATAATACAAATCGTTAATGTGTACAACAGTTAAAAAGATATTAAGATTTAGCAAACTTCAAAAGTATCGGACACGAGTGGACAAAAGCAAACAATTATTGTAAAAATTGCTCTAATGATAAATTGGTGACCGTTTCTAATGGCCACGGGAGCGACCCGGATGAGGTCGGGGCAGTCATAACGTGCTCCAAACACAATGTCGCTCTCTTTATGATTTATATCTTAGCTAGCTTTTGCACGTAGTTTTGCACCAACGGATCGTACTTATGGTGTATGGTCAGTGATCTTCATAAGATTTCTGCAAAACAATAAATGATTACGTTTTCGCCGCCATTGGAGACAAAGTGACTTTGTACGTTACAAGGGATGTTAGAAAACGTAAAATTGCAATGAAAGTTGCAAATAAAAAAATACTGTATTTACCATAAATAATGAATGTTTTGAGGGATTTACTCTCTGAGAACAAATTGGAATGCCTTGGACAAATATGTCGTCGTAAACACTGCTGCTAGTAGGCAGAAATAAATGTGTGTTTTAGGTATCTGTCATTTTAAACAAGAATTGTCGAAAATCTCTATTGATAATATTACTTAACATAAAATAAAATAGTAGGTAATTGTACTTGTTTATTAATTTAAGAACAAATCCAAATAAACATTCAATTTAGTAGAAAATATTTAAAAATCTGCAAGTTGAATATCAAATTTTATCCTAATGCGTTTTCACTCAAATAAACGAACAGATAGAGAAGACATTTTATATGTAGATACTCGTAATATTCTTACACTCCGATATCGGCAGCTTTTGTATCCGTTGTCATAATTCTTTGCGATTTCACCAAATCTCCATGTAAAATGACAGCTGCCCTAGTTCCGATGAAAAAATATGGACATTGTGAAGTTGTCACCGTTATAATTTCTGGACAGTATTTGTGATCTATGAATTATGTCCAGCTTTTTGAAAAGCTTGCGTGACCAAAAGTTTTGATTGTAATGAAAAAAACTATGAATGTAAAGTTATTAAGCATGTATGTGTATTGTTACTCTTTCGCTTAAAAACTACTAACTATTACTAAATCGGATTTCGCTGAACACATTGGATATTAATTAACACACTGGATATAATTTATAATTATTGTTAACGCGATGGCAGCAGGCGAAGCTGCGGGAATAACCTATATTTTATAAATACGTGAGTAACCCTTTTAAGAAAGTAAAGGTGTTGTAATAATTACCTTTTTTTTATAAGACTGAAGTATCACACGAGCATGCAGTCTACCTGATGGTAAGTGGTCACTGCCGCCTATGGACAACTTCATACAGATCATGGGGTTCTATCTGAAGTCAATCATAGATGCTTTGCTACTCCCGAGGACTAAGATGGTCGCCCTATATAAAAGTGTGCCGGCAACCACACCCTTCCATCGAAACGCAATAACTGCTTCACGCTAGAAATAGGTGTGGCGGTGGTACGTCCCCGGTCAAACTACACCTTCTACCACCTATGAAGATATTTTACTGAATTTGTACAACTTTTTTCATATCCCACTGCTGGGCATAGATCTTTTCGCTAAACAGCGGAAAGTCTAGAGTAAGTACTGATATTTTCTGTAATGCGCAATGATGATAGAGACAGTAACTTTACATACAGTTTGGTAATCCATCTAATTTCAGCCCAAGCGTTGCTTATATTTCTGGATAGGTAAAACCTACCAAAAGCGGTTCACATCCATAATATTTAAAATCTACAAATTACAATGATTGACAACCCAGGACGAACAAAGTACGCGTATATTTACATTTGCTTATTGACAATTTGTTCGCTAAAGGTCTCAAGGTATTGTGCATTGATGTTGCATCCCGGCCATTGTCAACACGAGTAAAGAAAACTAATAGTTCCTTCCCGTTACAACTGTTTTACTGTTTTTACGGGGCTGCAGGGGTTGGGAACTTGCTTTGCATTCTTACTTAGCTTGATATGAAACAAAAATCACGTTATAAGTTATGCGTATATAAAATTCGATAGTATGACAACAGATACCGTCAACTAGCCCATAGACGCCAGTTTTTTTTTTTTAACTGAAGTAGCAAACGAGCATGCAGTCCACCTGATGGTAAGTGGTCACTGCCGCCCATGGACGTCTGTAATCCATTTCATACAGAACATGTGTTCCATCTGAAGTCTATCACAGATGCGTTGCTACTCCCGAGGACTATGATGGTCGTCTCATGTGAAAGTATAACAGCATGAGGAAGACATTCGAAATTGCATGCACAAATTATATGAATTTCTACTTTATATTTTTAGCGTACGTTAACGTTTTATTCTTTAATTAGTTATAAGTCTAATTTTTTTTTTCTTGAAGGTATATTTCCGTAATACTATTTTTTTAATTATTAACATGCACAACTTTATTAGAAAAAACGAGACATAAAATAAAATATACCGTAAAAGAAAGTTACATGAAATAGAAAATGTTGGCAGCATCTGAAACCGCCGGAGGCGTGTGGGGTTCTTCGTCTTACTATTGATATCAATACGGGGGAGGACTTTAATATTAGAGTTATTTATTGAAAATCGTTTCTTTGCCCTTTTCCCAATAAAATAGATATTATTTTAGTCTTAACTACCCATGTTTTTCTTGCGAATCAATAGATGAGTGTACTACACGATTCTGATTCTGTTCGTTTTGCAGCTTCTGCTAGTTGGGTTTAACATCTCTAAAAGTATTAAGTATTAATTTACGAAAATCACTATTGCGTAACATTATAAAAATAATCTACCGAAAAAGGATTAAAAGAGTAAACGAGTTCTGAACGAGTCCCGTGTTAAATTTTTAATGCATAGATAATTCTGAAACTGTTACAAAACGCACACTATACATTTTTTGTTATCGAAACATCATTGAAGTACTTATTAGTATTGGCATAACATTATGCAGGGAGCGAAGAGACAGCGAGCAGACGTTCGCAGCAACAATGCAAGCGAGGGGACGGTGTTTGCCCGCGGAATGAATAAAGATATTCCCGTTATTTGTAGTACAGATGTCATGTAATTTCATTGTGTCGCGAAATATTTAGTGTAAACAAACAGGGAGAGCCGGGAATGTGATAACATCTCATAGCTCAAATTGAGTTCGCGTATCGCTAATAAAGCATTTTAATAGCAAAAAATTTCATAGGATTTACACTTTTTTCGGACACAAAAGAGATTAGTGGCTTTTACCGTACGCATTGATGATAAATTTGCGGTGGGAAGTTGGCTTTTATAACGGTAAAAAACGTCAAAATATCTGTTTTACTCATATTATTGTTGTGAAAATATTTTATCGAGGTATTACTGTTTACTGGTAACATTGGTTATACCGCATCAATTACAATATTACATAGCTGTTTCATTATTCATTTATTTATTGAAACAATTAATAAAATAGAGTTCTGAAGGGCTTGATAAGTTAGGTTATAATACTTTCTAAAACGATTCTGGTTAATATTGACAAATAATAAACATTTGTGTTAAAAGCGCAAAAACCGAAAACATCAATTGTTTTAGTTTAATTGATAGACCGCCAGTACAAAGCACCGTTAAGTGAATATTGAAACGTCGATATTCCGTTAATATAATCACGCCAGTCATAGGGAATTGGGACAAGCCCAACAAACATGAGCCCTCCATTAAATGATAATCCCTCCAATTTATCGGCGGAGCAAAAAATATACGGCATTGTGTTTGAGTTGTCGAACATGAAAATTATTTTACATAAACACATTGAATATTCCCGGGTCGCGACCTCCCCGCTCCGCCAGATTATTCCCCGACTTCCCCACTCGTCATCGGATGACATATTTTTTAAAATGGGGCGACGGATAATGGAATAATAATAAACTGGAATTTACTTTTTGGTCATCACACTGAATCGAACACAGAAAGGGGTGTGAACACATCGGTCGTTGTTAGACGTTTTTCATTGTCAATCAGCGGACCAATACTGTGTAATCAACGTGGATAAAATGAAATGGAGTCCTGACTCTGAGCTGTTTATCGCATGTTTGACAGCAATAACAGGGTTCGCCACGCATTAAAGCCACCATATGTCGGTCATATCAAATTTATTTCTATTATTTTATTGGTTTGGCGGCCGATGATTGCCTTCATTACCTTTATTGAATGTCACAAGGAGAATTCAAATTTATGGTCACCGATAGCTTGATGACCATAACAAAGTGAATAAAGCAATAAAGGTAATAAATTGGTTGCATGCTATCGTCCGGTGTCCACCATTATTAATTCTAGTTGTGCGTTGAGCACCATCGAGTAGGTCGTATTACCACTAGCTCGATAAATTCCTTATAGTCTGAATATGGTCGCAATTTACATGTGAAGAATTCATGTTCTATTAATATGGGAGATGAGTAACAGTATTAGGACGTTGACAATGGATGGATCGACGGAATGGGCTTAAAATCATCCATTTAAATAACGTTTTTAAATAAATACTGCGTAGATAATAGGAACAATGCAATATTTTGTCAACTGCCGAGTCCGGGCTGCGGAGAGTGCACCACTGCGTGAAGCGGAAAATCCTCGGGACATTCGAGGACATTTTTTGTGGGTTAATATCCGCACGACATTGTCAACCGGCTATTTAATACATCAAGTAACACAATACTTTAAATACGACTAGATTTGTGCAAAATTTCAAATTGTTACGCACAGTGAATCTCTGTGAGTCTATGGGATTAATACATCTCTTGCATGATATTTAATCTGTCCCCGTTTTGGAATGTAAAGATAACAAAACAAATGAATTAAATTTTACAGATTTTTTCACTGTATAGTAAGAGTCGTTATAATGTTGTAGTAAAAAGATTTAAACACAATTTTATAAATCTAAACACTTCAAACATCCCTTTATATAATTGATTAAGTCAAGACCAAAAAGTTTTTTTTGCTTAATTGACTTTCTCTTTTTTTTCTCTTTCTTGTATATCAAATTAGATAGTCCCTTTTATAACATACATTCTATGCATATTCATATAGTACACACGAATACTCCTTATAATAATTTCCGTCATCTTCATAATAAAAAATTGGTCCGTGTGTGAAGTTCGTCCTCCCTCGCATTTACCCGCCATAGGTATTCAATGGTTTCTGAGGCAGCCGTAATTCTCCATTGAGACGCAATAAAACAAGATATGACAAAAATATCCGATTTCATAAAGCTTTGGTTTCGTGACATATAATATTAAATTTAGGGGACATTATTATGCTTTTTGTTCCTTTTTCTTTCCTTGTCTTTTAACCAACTGAACACACTAGGTGATGTTTTTTAAATATTTTTTCACAAATAAATATTGACAAAAGCTGTTGGGATATTAATCTTACTATTTTTACTCCATTAACTGCTGGAAATTTGTAATTTGTTAGGAAATACAAGGTAAAATAATATTTAAAATAATTAAAATTTACAATATAAACACATTATACATTTACAATAAAGAGTAATGTATGCATCACTTAAGATTAATTTTGAATACTAAAAACGTGACGTGTTTATCATTAGGCACATAAATTCAACAATATTTTTACCGATGTAAATCTATTATTATTCTATATTAAATAAAATACTTGCTAACTGGTTATGAATTATAAATTTAGATTTATTGATAATACTCATATGCCTATACCGCCTTGATACGAAAATTTTACGGGTAAAAGTTCCCAAGAATCGCGTAGTGTGGCAGCATATTTTTGTATTACTAGTTTGACAAGAGAAATTATTGATAAAGACCTTGCTTTCAATGAGGAGGAAATAACTCGACAATTAAGTATGAAGTATTAGTGGGTTCGGATAATGGCGACATTTTTTTGTAAAGCATTCAGGTAGATTCTTAAACAAAACGCACTTTATGTTCGTAAAACTTATATTTGTAAATAGTACATAAGTGATTCAATGAATATTCGCATTCGCATGAATTGTGCGATTTTTTTTATAAAAAAGGGTTGAAAAATGTGAAAATAGTCGCCAATTCTATAAAAATTGCGGTATGACGACCCAAAATAAAACGTGGCAAATAGCAGCACTACGTTGACGCAAATTAAAAAAAAAACTGAATATTCGCGAACTTTTGCTGGGTGACATTCTCATTTGCATTCGCGAATGTACAAATGATGACTATCGTTACATCACTATAGTACATGTTTGAAGGGACATAAAATATATACATTACATCCTTACTCCTTAAAATTTTATAGTATGTCTAGCATGCGCAGCGGTTAATTACTTTGTGTACTTGGTCTTCGTCATTAATTAAATTTACCTGCTGTACATTATAATATTACTATTTGGGTTCGGTATATCTATTATACCTACAATAATAGTGTTATCGCTTTTGGTTACACATATTAGAATAATTTTGCTTTAATTATAATAAATTATTACTTGTCGCTTCTTGATTAGGTGTTCGATGTATTGTCTTTAATGGAAAAATCCAATACGTTATCATTATCACGCGTTATTAGGTACCTTTATATTTTAACATATAATTTTGTATTGTTGAGTATTACTTTAATTTATTATTTTAACATTATTTTATACAATATTCATGTCAAATGTTTGAGTGTTTAAAAGTGTTAGGTTTATGTCTACCTACGTGTTTTGTTTAAAATAGTTTCGTAGACAGTTAAACAAGGAAATCCCTTGCTTAACTTTGACAATCTTTGATCTATCTAAACACGTTCCACGAAAATCTATTACATTTTAGATACTTTTTAAATGATAATTTTCTATTATTTTAATACAATTATTCTCAAGTTATTTTGACACCAGCCTAGTAGCGTCTTACAGAGACTGTCAGTTTTTAATGCCTGTAATAGACTTTTCTGAAACTTCAGTCAAAATCAACTAAGCGCTTTCCGAGATAAAAGATTAAAATGTGTGTAGGTGGAAACCATGGAAAATAACAGTTGCTTTAAAACCGGTCACAGTTAAACTACTTTTTTGTAAACGCATAGATACAAGTAGCTAATAATCGATTTCTGTAACGTATATCAAATTAATGGATTGCGTAACGTCAGACCAAGGCGGTTAGTTGGTTTACAAGCTATAACGCGGTTGCAAACACGCGTGTCGGTGTGATTTCACATCATCGTGCATGCGAGACCGAGATGACTCCCTCCGTCCTCCTTCCATCCCTGCAACAATAAAACGAGAACGTATAAACGTTACCATAGAAAATTATAGCATTTTTAAACTGGTAACAGATAAACTACCTATTTGTAAACATATACCGTGACTCAAAAAAGTATTTGTACACCTCATTTTTTACCAAAAACTTCAATTAGACGAATGTCAGGTGAACAAAATTTGGGTGGTTAGTACTTAACGAAGCATAAAAACGTTGTGTATGTATATTTACTTTTAATAAAGAGTAAAAAAAATGTTATTAAAAAAAAACAAGAATTGAGCGGTCAAAAAAGTATTTGTACACTTACGTGTATATCTTTAAACTATCGAAAAAAGTATTTAATGAAGACAAAGCGTCCTTAAATGTTTCATAAACCTTTTTTAGACTATTCTTCGATTATTTAATTACCAATTCAGTTTAGAATGAGTATCAAACAATCAAGGAAAATAAAAAAAAGTAAAATATGTAAGTCTCGGCGAGATTGCGTTATTATTTTTCGGAAACAAGGAAAAAAATATCAGAAAAATGGTAAAGAGCTGAAGTTACATCATGACAATGCAGTACATTGTAAAAAAAATCGAAAGAACGGTTCATACAAATGTAAAAGGAAACCCGATCAGATAAACCGAAGATACTTATGACGAGAGAGCGCCGTACTATCATCAGAGAAGCTTGAGAAAAACCGTTTTCCAGTGTTCAAACGCTGATCAATCACATCGCAACAACATCTAGCAAGTCCGTATGATCATAAACTGTGCATAATGTTCTACACTCAACCAAAATTAAAAAGAAATCGTTTGGTGAAAACCGATTGCTGAGTTGCAACCGCAGAATAACGGTTAATCATGGTGGACGGGACGTTACGTTTTGGGCCTGTATGGCTTACGATGGCATTAAAATGGTTGCTTTTTTCGAAGGAAATATAAATGCACGCAAATATATCGAAGTGTAGCGCGATAATTTGAATGAAAGTGCAGTCAAATTATGCATTTATCGTCAATATCACTTTTAGCATAACAATGACCCTAAGCACACTGCACTATTAACAAGAGAATAGTTACTCTATAAAATTACCTATCAGTTAGGTATGCCACCGCACTTTGAATAGTTGATTGTCACCACACACCACCAGTCTCCGGATATTAATCCTATTGAAAATCTTGGGCATAATTTAGATAAAAAAGTGCACAACAGAAAAATCTCAAATATACATAATCAGCAACGAATAATCATAGAACAGCGGGAATAATACCTGAACACCGATCTTTAAAATTGGATGAATCCATGCCAAAAAGATAACAAGCTATTATTGATGCTGGAGACATGCATATTTCATTTCAATTATAATGTCGGGTTTAAAATTTTCATGTTTTACAAGGTTGTCGTAAGTGTACAAATACTTTTTTGACCACTCAATTCTTGTTTTTTTTCGTATAACTTTTTTATAACTCTTTATTAAAAATAAATACATATACACAATGTTTTTATACTTTGTGAAGTACTTACCACCCAAATTTCGTTCTTGTAACGTTCGTTTGTTTAAAGTTATGGGTAAAAAACGAGGTGTACAAATACTTTTTTGACCCACTGTAGATAAAAGTAACCAATAATAGATATCTGTAACTTATATCAAATTAATGGTTTGCGCAATGTTGGACCGAGGTGCAGCATTGGCTTGTTAGTTGGCTTAGTAGTTGTTATAACGCGGTCGTAAACACGCGTGACGGCGTGATATTACGTCATGACGCATGCGAGAAAGCGATGACTCCTTCCGTCCTCCTTCCATCCCTGCAACAATAAAACGCGAGCGGTCAAACGTCACCATAGAAAATAATAGTTATTTTTAAACTGGTAATAGATAAACTGCCTATTTGTAAATGTACAGATAAAAGTAGCTGATAATAGGTAATCGATTTCTGTAACGTATATTAAATTAATGGTTTGCGCAACGTCAGTCTAAGGTGCAGCAGTGGCTTCTAAGTCGGTTTACAAGTTGTTATAACGCGGTTGTAAACACGCGTGACGGCGTGATATTATGTCACGATGCATGCGAGATCGACATTACTCCTTCCGTTCTCCTTCCATCCCTGCAACAATAAAACGCGAGCGGGCAAACGTCACCATATAAAATAATAGTTATTTTTAAACTGGTAAAAGATAAACTGCCTATTTGTAAATGTACAGATAAAAGTAGCTAATAATAAGTAATCGATTTCTGTAACGTATATCAAATTAATGGTTTTCGCAACGTCAGACTGAGGTGCAGCAGTGGCTTGTTAGTTGGCTTACAAGTTGTTATAACGCGGTTGTAAACACGCGTGACGGCGTGATATCACATCGTCACGCATGCGAGACCGAGATTACTCCATCCGTCGTCCTTCCATTCCTGCAACAATAAAACGTGAACGGGTAAAAGTCACCATAGAAAATAATAGTTATTTTTAAACTGGTAAAAGATAAACTACCTATTTGTAAATGTATAGATAAAAATAGCTAATAATAAGTAATCGATTTCTGTAACGTATATCAAATTAATGGTTTGCGCAACGTCAGACTGAGGTGCAGCAGTGGCTTGTTAGTTGGCTTACAAGTTGTTATAACGCGGTTGTAAACACGCGTGACGGCGTGATATCACGTCATCGCGCACGCGAGCCCGCGATGACTCCCTCCGTCCTCCGTCTGTCCCTGCGACAATAAATCTGCCATCCCACTCAGTAACTTGCAACTTTAAATATCCTTGATTGAACATGCGTGTTTCCATTTTTCGTTAAGTGTTAAATAATGATTTGATGGCTAGATATATTTTTAGTGTTGTTTGTGTAAACAAAATATTAAAATTTTTACTTTTCATTGTTTAGTGACGTTTCCATCAGAACCTTGGGGATGATGAGATTTTTTTTGTAGGTAAAACGAAATTAGATATTCAGCAATTAAAAGCTATATCTTAATATATATAAATTACGTGTCACTTTATTTGTCCGCAATGGACTCTTAAACCTCTGAACCGATTATAATCAAATTTACTCAACGTGTGCATTTTGATCCAACTTGAAAGATAGGATAGTTTATATCTTAATTTATGGGTTTAATTGCAAATGTTTATGTAACATTTCTTTAACCACAGCAACGCGTGGCCGGGTATGCTAGTAGTACTATAAATAATTAATATAATAGATTTAGTTATTTTCAGTGAATTTTTGAAATAATTAGTGACATAAAATAGTGTCTCAATAATATGAGATTTCATCATTAATTGTATTACCAATTAGCTTATACATTGACATAAATTAGTAGATATATTTCAAAAATTCCCTTGAAAATTGTATACTTATAAAAATTGCACTTATCGAAATAAAATTAAACTAGTTTCGTTGGCGTTAACGCCCGAATAACACATTCTTATATTAAAAAGTTACAACACAGAACAGTTGCTTACGGAGATTGCAATTGGCAATATAAGAAGATAAATACCCATACAGTTCGATACTTTACTTTGTAGTGCTATCAATCTACTAGTGCATGCATTAACACCTCATACAGAAGTCAATATTTATGTCTCCTCAGAGTTGCGTGCAGAGGCTGCGTGCGGCGGGCACATTCGCGTCCGTGCCACATCGCCACCCTAATTAATATAAGATCTCAATTAAATTGCGACACATAACGAGGAGCGGAATTTTTGTACGCACACATACAATATATAAATTGCACCCGACAACTCAGAATGTGTTCGACTAGCTGACAAATGTAAGACGAAAAAAACTTAGCACGAAAGCTGTAAGCGCTTATTAGTGTCAAATGAAATTTTAAATATTTTTGCGTATTTTTACGTCAACATTTTCATGTAGTTATTTCATACAGGTTGATAATGAAATGCCAATGTTTGTAATTATAGCTACCTGCATCTTCTTTTTTTAATACATATTTATGCGATATATCTACTTTGATGAGACATTTAATCTCATTTCTACATTCAACTAGTTGATCCGGCGAACTTTGTTCCGCCTAAAAGTTAAATATCTAAAATTATCAGTGTTTCTCCACTATATTATACATGTATCATACATAAAAACCTTTCTTTTGAATCACTCTATCTATTAAAAAAACTGCATTAAAATCCCTAGTGTAGTATTAAAGATCTAAGCAGACATAGGGACAGACAGCGGGAACTTACTTTGTTTTATACTATATAGTGACAGATAGCGCAAGATAAAAAATATTATAGACACCAAAATGACTTCTGAAGTCATGTTATAAAATAATTTCTTAAAACGTAAATTAATATTGCATTATACTTTATATACACGTTGTTTTATATGTATTATATAAATTGTACACAAATTATGTAAAAAGCATCGTACCAATATATCTGTTAAGTTCGATACAAAAAATAAAAACGCATTAATTTTCAAGTCCGCTTAATTGACAACGGTTTATTATGACTAAACAAATAAAGTATTCAGAGTTGGGATAATAAATGGCCACTTTTCCCTTTAATGGGCCCAAAGTTACTATATTCGGGATGTAAGGTCTTGACCAAGTTTTGAATCGTAATATTTTGGGTTCAGATTACCGGCACCGATAACGCGTCATCTCACCTCCTGCCAGGACCGGATTTTACGTATCTTTAATTGTATTTTAAGGAATATATTGAATTTATTAAACAATTCATAATTTTATTTTAAATAGCTTTTATGAACAAAACATTTATACTCGTTCACCATTGCTAACAATAGGAGACAATGTAGAGTCGTAAAAGATAGGTCGTAGGATATTACAATAATGCTACTTAGATTGTCTATAATAGTTAATGTTAAGTTCTAAACAAGGCTTAAGAGACGCTACTTCATGATTACAACTGGGAGTTACTGTTAAGTCCTTTGAAACAAGAAATTCCGCAAATAAAATGCTATTAATCATTTATAGAATCGTATTCGGTTATGTCTAATATACGATCTTCTACAATAGTTTTAAAAAATAAATAACATTTTTTTCAACTTTTATTTTAAATTTTGCAAAAGGGTGAACATGGTCTTGTGTGATATAAGGAATTATTATGCATCCGTTATGAATAAGGCGGAAAAGTCATCCAAATTCGTTCCTGTGGCGACCATGGTAAGGCCACACGCGGGCAGGCCAGAGGGGCAGGCAGGCAGGGGAGGCGGTTTCATTCATGTTGTTAGATCCGACCGCTCATAACTTAACTTCTAATTTATTCCTTTCCACTCCCAATCCAGTTTCGGTGCAGCGTGCAGCCTTCGTAACACCTTGAATATCCGTAATTATGCATAATTTAGAGGAATACTTAAATTTATCTCTATTAACCGCCCCCGATCGAAATAGAAAAGTAATGGGTTATACAAAATGGATTTACTCCAAATTTATTCAACGCTTATTGGTAGACGTTGTTAGTTTTAATTGCGTATGTTTTAATTGCAATTGTTTTCTTATACGAAGAAGATACCGACCGCTGGTAGTTAATTAATTTTAGAAGGACAGTATTTTGTTTCTTGTTCCCACAAAATCTTTTAGTCAGCTTAAGTAGAACCTACTAGGTAAGATTTTATTATCTGGAGATTGAGAGATAATCTCTACGATAAGCATCATCGCGTACAACTATGAAACATTTTTATGTGATATAAATTATTCCATTTATGTGCAATAAAATAGTAATCGTAGGTATGTATTGTAGGTATCTGTTATTTACAAAAAAGCTAAAAAAAAGCAGGTCGTTTTTTCTTTCATTCATGCTGGATAGTAAAATGGTCAAGAGGGCATCTTAACTATAATGTGACAATGAAACGCCTACAGATTCTTAAAATATCGAATTTCATTCCAATCATCAATCGAGCGTAGAGGCCTGGACGCTGAATCAAAGTTTTTTCCTCCAATATTTATGTTTGTCTTTAATTTTTACTCCTTCACCGGTGTCCATTTAATATTGGACACGGGCCGTGTTAACGACCACTATATAAAATAAAATAAAATTTTATTTCAACGCGCTGCTTTTTTGTATTCAACACGTCGTTGGTTTTACTTTTTATTAATCACGCTTTTGAAACAAAATATTACTCTCTCATTATAAATGATATGCTTAGTTTACATAATAATGATATTGAGTAATGTTATGGATAAGCTACTTTTGTAAGATGGTTAATTATGTAATTATTTATATGCATCTGCATTACTTGTGATAGACGCTTGAAATTAACTCTATTTGCAGTTCCGGGTTAGATATTTTATATGCAACATTTTTTTGGATTGTAAGATTTCATTTATTAATTGAGATGATAATTACAATTAATGTAGCGACAAGTTTCACGTTCAGAAAGGCCATGTTAAATGAATGGTCAAGGATCGTCACGATTTCAGTCCATATAGATGGAATCATCTTCCAGTGAGATCTTAGTGAAGTAATGTTTTAACAAAAAAAAGTATATAACCCTAAAATTTACTCAGAATACTATGATATCTACCAACCCAATCAGGTGTCAGGGTTTTAAGGGGTTCCATAAATTATATTTTCACAATTATAATATTGATACATATGTAGGTATCAATGAAAGCCCCATACCAGCCTGTTCAATGAGTATTAGTATAAGTCATTAGTTGTGTCGCGAAAATCTTTTTCTCGTGAAATGCAAAATCACATTATTGGCTAAATAATATTGTTATAAAATAAAGACATTTAAACAGAATATGTGTACGCTCATGATAGATAAATGCCTACGCGTAGAGTGCATAACATAGGGGCACATAGATATAATATTAAGACAATTAAAAGTCTTTTGTTACAATATTGAAGTAGCAAATGAACATACATTTTATCTGATAGCAAGTGGCCACTGCCACCCATGGACTTGTGTATTTAAACCTAGATAAGATTAGTCTTACTTGAGGTTAGCTGATGCGCTACTACTCCCGTATACTCAACTGGAATGCTTCAGATTCGTAGATCTCCCTTACTATAATTTTAGACCAGAACATAACATCGGTTAATATTGTTCTCATTAGGCAAAACTAAGTGTGGTGATGGTGCTTTTGTTGTGAACCACGAATGCCACCTCCTATGTTATAATAAATGCCTATTTATATTTAGGTTGGCTGTTCTTTTTTTTCTTGATAGAAAGCCTTGAATAGTCTAGTCTTTAGATTGTACAGATAACAATAAATGTACCTAGTGCATTGGCTCTATAAAAGTCTTATTTTAATCGTAAATATTTAATTTAATTTTTTGCCACATTCATTTAAAACAACTTTTTTAAAAGTATTTAAATTATACAAATATATGAGAACACTATGAAACAGTGATACAAAATGAAGCAGCGACAAAGGTCGAAAAGATTTGCGCGCGGTATCTCTGGGGAGCAGGCATTCATGTAGGCCGAGATAGGCCGCCGCGCCGCGACCGCCATCGCGCCGCCCCGACATCTACACACATTAAATATATCCATTTAATGATTACAATTTCTCGTTATAATTTATTTAGGACGAAGCATAACAAGTTTTCGAATCCAATATGTCGCCCATAAAGATGCTGCTCGAGGGTTGGACTCCGGAGCCGTTAATTCGATAACGAGCTTTTGTCCCGATCCGACCCGGCGACCGAATCGCTCCTCCATTCAGAGGCATAAGAATTAAAACTGGTCGCTACATCACGGTCCACACTGATCTTTTAGAAACCGCTCAAATCGGCCTCGCGAGAAGCTAAAGGATTTCACGGACGCGTTCTAAAGAAAAATGAAATATTTCTTCCACAGAATAAATTAAAGTCTATAATCCAATTCCGACTGAGTCAATGCGAGAGCTCATCTTATTGGGCCCTTAGAGGGGAACGGATAGATCGAGATCGGCCGGAGAGTGTGAATGAGAGCATTACGACGACGGAGGGAAGCGGCGGGCGCGGAGTGTGGAGTCTGTTGCCGTTGTTGGATAATTCTTTATTCTTTATGAATATGTGAGCTCGTTATCTCTGGGCTGACGTGGCTCGAGACATTCGCGCGTGTGGCGGTGTGCGTGAGCAGCACACAGCGGCGCGTCGTATCGCTGCAGTCCGCACTCGCTCTAGTGACGGCACTAAATAATACATAGGAATCGACAGGCTCGTCTGCAAAGAGCGGCGGGTACACGACCGGATCAACATACGGCATCGACGGCAGATTGAACGATAGTTCCCGAGGAACTGGTTATCGTTATGGGGCGACTGGCGGATGAAATTTATTGGCAGCGCGTTGGAGAAATGTAGCGAGCGGAAGGGGCTTGCGATTTTAATTAGGTAATGAATGTCGATGTCGATCTGCATATCGGTTTAACAGCTAGATTTATCAGTTCGTTCGTGGTCTGCGTTGAAAAGTTTACTAAATTTCTAATCTAACGAATTTATGTAACCGATGTTAAACTTCGCTCAGTTTCTGTGCTGAAATACAAAACTAAAACTAAAAGTAACTCACCTATATTTTCTACTAACGAACAAAATCTGTAAACACTGATTTAAGATAAGATAGTTCAGCGCAACATTCACCTCAATGTTTTTTTCAATTTGTTTCTCGCTACTTAATTTATAAAAATAATATGAGAGTGATGCTTTAGACGGTCCATTTCTCTTCAGAATTGACGTTTTTCAGAAGCGGTTGGTTTTTAACGTTTTAATTAGGGGCGCACATTACGGCACGCCATCACGTTCGCCCCTCGCTCCGCGGCTCACATTTTTGTATATTTCCGTCTATTTGGGGAAATTTTTATTTTTCGACAAATGTGTGCTATTTTTGAGTCGCGTGCAGCCGGCTCCGTCTCGATGCTAAATCTCTGTGGGAAACCCGTCTTACCACGGATTGTGCGTTTACTCTACTTGTGTTATTTGATTGCTATAAAATGTTTTTTTTATTTGTGATTTTTTTTAGCATTGCGTAATATTATTATACTGACAGGGTACGTACACTTCGTTTTCACGTATAGTTTTCTAAATATAGAAAGAGAACTTTACCCAAGTAGAGTTACTTGAGTAAAGTTTTCTTAATATCTATATATAATTTTAATTCATTAGAACTCCCTAATTAATGAAAATTTTTAAAATGTATTTTGCAATATACCTCAAATATTATATTCAACTATTATGCCGCTATGTATTATATCCATAATACATAGCGACATAGGTAATCGATATAGGTATGTATGCGTATCCATGCAAACATACCTATAACACGATAAGGAACTATAGGTACCTACAAAAACTCTCACAACATAGTGTTTA
The DNA here is from genome assembly GCA_949699795.1 of Spicauda simplicius. Classification (NCBI taxonomy): domain Eukaryota; kingdom Metazoa; phylum Arthropoda; class Insecta; order Lepidoptera; family Hesperiidae; genus Spicauda; species Spicauda simplicius. The sequence continues at coordinate 10,335,589 of OX453064.1, forward strand.
TTTTTTAAAAAGCTTTATAAAGTTACTTTTTGTCATCCTGTAAATGGAACTAAATATCATCATCGTCAACCTATTATTGTACTACAGCTGGACACGGGTCTTCTCTCAGAATAAGAGAATTTTAGGCCATAGTCCACCGCGCTGGCCAAGTGCGAATTGGTGGACTTTTAGGCCGTAGTCCACCGCCACTAAATATCACAATCATAAATTCAAAATGTTACGCGAGTTTAATTTACCTACGACTGTTTTGCTCTAGTGTTTCAAAACATAATTTGTATGTCATTGACAAAAGGAAACGAATAGTTTGATAGATAGTGCCGACGAGTGACGCCTTCCTTCTGGTTCGTAAAAAACGTCACGATCTTTCAATAGCCAACCTGTCACTGGATAACGTATAAAAATATATTTCGCTCAATTTGTTCAACAGTGACGTAAATGTTACATTAATGTAAATATTTTACGATAATTTTCCATTTATGCGACAAGTTATCATAAATAGATGTAAATTAAAAAAATACTTTTACGTTACCTTGTGACTTACCTATTATATTACATTTTTTGAAATAAATTAAACCTAAGTAAAAGAAACGTGCTTATACGAAGGTACCTAACAATTTCCGATATCCTTAATTTATTAAATAAATTCGCGTATTAAACCGTTTACATAGATAAAATACATATAGCTACATAAGAGCAAATATGGAGTTACGTGACACCTTTTAGATCAGTCGTAACGTCATTTTACGTCATTTGCTATCTTTATTAGTGTCTCGTCATTTGCTATCTTATGACGTAAGTTGACGCTGTCTCCAACATTCACAATGTCTTGCGTTGTTTATTCTCTAGCAGTATTAAAATAAGCACAGCGGGTGTTAAGATTTTAGATGATATAGAGGTAGACGTTACCGTAACGTGTTTGCCGCGTGACGTCACGTTACGTCATCTTTCGTTGCTATTGGTGACGTCAGATGTCATTGACACTCGATGTAACTTGCTCTTTTAAAATTTTACTTTATAGTGTAAATATAGAATACCTTATCTTTTGCATTTGATTTTATCTTCAGTTACATAAATTATTACTATAGAGTTAACAGTCTGACAGCCAAACCACTCCTACAATATTTTAAGATTTTGAAATATGGATCCGAATAGGGCTACGGTATCCCCTGGTTGTCGTAGGAGGCGACTAAAAGGGGTTCCTGGGGTTGCGGGTGGCTGAGTGGGAGCCCGTACCGTTCGGTCAGGCGACCCCGAGAAGGAAGGCGGTATGTGTTGTCGCATACCGTCGTAAAGACCCGATGAAGCGGTGGGCCCAGCCGCTCACCTCGGAGGAGCCCGATGGGGCAACGCGTTCTGTGGACTCCGGTTGCGTTCCTTTGGAGATCCCGGAGTCCTCTTTGTGGCGCTGAGAACGGCCACCATTTACTGCGGTAAAATCCCAGATAACCCTGCGTCGCTCCCACGGCGACTAAAAAAAGTAGATGATAAGTAGGAGCTGCCGTGACGAATTCCAGATACTTATAGACATGTCACTTATCGTCTTATACTATGCAATACTGCACAAGATGTTATTGTTGATATCAACATTTCCTTGTATTATTTTAACTCATTACATTCCCAATAAAGTTAGCGACTATAAAACGTATATAATATATTTAAAAAATCATGCTTTGTAAGAATAGCATGGATAACTCCCCATTAAGAAATAGGAGAGCAGCTTCGCTGCGTGTCAACTATGTCGCGCGGCGTCACGTCACGTCATTTGTCGTCGTTAGCGATGACGCACGGCGCCGCTGACCCCGGCTCTCACCCGCGCCATCACTCTTCTATCACACGGCGATCATGACATGCATTCTAATATTATTACCATCGTATTCAAAAATATTCGTAAATAAACCCAAACAAACTTACCACATTATTGTCAATGCGGTTTTAATAAACGGCCGTATGGAACATTAAGACCATTTAAAATAAAAACAAAGATCACAGTAACATTTTATTTTACAGCAGGTGACGAGCGTCAAACTGAACATTATTACAAATAGCTTTCTTTTCGCAGAATAATATCTCGAGAGAAATTTTGCAAAAACTTTTTTTAACCACCCACAATGAAACGGAACGTGCACGAATGGCAAAAATCTATATTTGTGTAATGATCTTTCTTGTATTGAGGCTACGGTTACCATTCACCCAATGTTTTTCTAAGCGTGATTTATGGCGATATGCAACGAAACAATCGATCCGTTTTGAATTATGACGAGCGAGCACCGAGGTTTCACTGACTACCCTTTTAGAGCCTTGAGACAAACCCTTTGAGAAACGGGGTAATAAAATTTTATTATTATATTTGCAATACCAGAAAACGAGTTCGTGCACCCCCGCCGGTCTTTACTTCCAGCACCAATTAGTCATGTCTTCGATGGTTAGCAGAACCAAAGGTTTTTTTAATATTTATATAGGAGCGCACAAAAAATTGTCAGTTTTAAAATGCAGATTTATGACTTGACCCATAAGTAGTAAAGTTTTTGTTTTGGTTATCTATAGATGATAATAAAATGTTAACACTGACGAAATTGTTCGCATTGATTGCCCACTTTTGGGTTATACTGAAGCTAACATTCAGCGCTGATATTTATCTTTATTAAGTCAACTCCTAGAGTAATCATTCCAAATGGGAAGGGTTAAGGGTATAAGAAAACACTAGAGGCCAATTTTTTTATTGCATTGATGAATAAATCAAAGAAAAAATGAATTATCATTGGGAAAATATAATTAAAAACAATAATTTCAAGATCACAATAGGTTTATGAATAACATTTACAAACTTATTAGCCTATACATTTTTTTGCAGAGACGAATTGGCACTATCATTTATTTAATACATGCAAATATAATATCGCATGAACTTTACAGTAGAGCGCGCTAAGTAAAAGACTTAGACATGTTTACAAGGTTTAGTGGTTTTGGGTTGCAATGCATACTGCGGTGGGGAGCACAGCGCGTTACACGTCAGGCACGCGTCTTTAGACATTTGATATGACATTATACTATTTCTGTTGTGAGGCGGGATGCACCGGGATCCCGGGATGCGGCGGGATGCGCTCGGGTGCATGCAAATGGTGCGTGGAGATGTGTGACGTAGACTCGCGATGTCTGCCACCCTCGTTACGCGTAGAAAAGCCGTGAAGACGATTTGTACTTAATATCTTTGAGTTTAATAAAGATAATAATGTTTATATTTGTTCGTGTTTTTGATTTATGGACGCTTAAATTTTCTGAAGTCTGGTCTGATGATAATTAAGCTTCAGTTTCCAGATTAAATGTGATGATATGGGCATTACATACATATGTGTAAAACTATAATCATACATTAACTACAATTTACTTAAGAATTCTATATTAAAATATATTTGTTATTGATAATTAAATTTCAAAACAAGAATGTAAAAATAAATATTATCATGGCAAGTATTTAACCCGGACTAACAACAACTCTAAAGGTTTGTTAGTCCCGCTGCTTAGTAAAATTAAAAATTTAATTTTCTGCGTTATGCAAGAGCTATGTTCTCCTATTATTTTCTGTTTTTCGTTTTCATGTTCCAGAGAAATAACTTTAAGACTCATTACGAGGCGCTCCAACAGCTTCTGTTGTCATTACGTTGTCTCTACGGGCTGCGGTTTGTACCGACTACACAATGGAATACATAAATTGTTTCCACTAGTTTTTGCTATACGACACTCATGTGTTTAAGTGAAAGTGATATTTTAGTGGAAACAGTCGCTCTAACAAACAACTCGTCAACTTTGTTATGCTAATGCGTTCGTTTTTATAGTTTACTTGCAAAAGGGCTGGCAATACCTTCATATTGTTACGCTTTTAGTAACGTCGTAACGTAATGCATTAGCATGTGAAACGTTCCGAGAATTTGAAACGTATTTATTTTACGACAAAAATGTCTTTATTTTGGGCAAAGTCGGAAGAATCAAAAGGTAGGTAAGTATTTATTGTTATTGTTAGATGGCAATATGCAAGGGGCAAGGTCGGCGGCGGGCGGTCGGGCGCGGTAGTCTTCGGCCGTCTAATGAGCAAGCGTGTTCGCCTCAATTACACACGGCACTCTTATTCACCGGCAATTTATTTCATTTTTGCCTGTGATCGCGCCTTATTGAGAGTCTTTTTATCTTATTGCCTTCGTGGGTCTATAATACACGTTCTGTTACTTGCAAATGAGATGCCCCGCGAACGTGTTGGGTTGGCTCGGTCATGACGTAGTTAAAAATAATTAACATTTTTGCTTCACGTATTTGTCTTGAAGCCTGGGAACTTAGAATGTTCTTTCACTAAAATATTTGATACTTCGCATATACGATACATGACGTTTTACACACGCCATTTTAATAAGTCCATAAATCAATGACAACGTTGGATAAGATGCTGAATCAGTTCTGACGTTAATGTTCTAACGAGTTATGGCTTATTGAGGATATGAAGACATTTGCCAAGGCAATGGTGTTATGAGTAGAAGCGTCATTACAATAATAACAATTTCTGATCCGATGCCAAATGGGTGTCAGGAGCGACAAGACATGGAGTGGGTTGAAGAAAAATAAGTGTATTCAAAACATTATGAAGAATATCTCACACATTTTTGCACGTTGCCTTTAATTTTAAAAATAATGAACAAATGTCATATAGTATTAAGGTTTTAATGTTAGTTGGGATTGTTTTTAAGACAATAATGTAGAGTCCATTAAATGTTGGCTATGCATAAGATGGTTGATTATGTAGACAATGCATAAAATATGTCGAAATTACAAGCGATTTTATGAAACTAAATAAAAAAGACCACACCCAATTTTATCGGTTGTTTAATCGCCATTTCAATACGAAGAGATAGACATTATTTTAATTTGAAAGATAAGAGCCTACAAAAAGTTGGTCTTTATTAAATGCTTAATAAGTGCAGCGTAGTTGTTAATTTCATTCATTAAGACAATTACTTTTTATGTATAAAAAGGCTATATAATTGCAAACACAGGTGCCCATACTCAATACTGAATAAGATATTATTAAACATCAAACTTTTCTCTTAACTTTGTGCTAAAGACTCGTAATCAACAATTTCTAATTATCACTAGTTATATCGTACAATGTAAATACCTTGCAAATGACACTATTTTATATCGTTGTAATATTTTTAATCAGCCTTAAAATGGTGGTCTATTTGAATCTCTTATTAACATAAAATAATAGCAGTCATAACGAAAATAGGAGTAGATACGGCAGCTTTATGCAGTTGCAAGAAAAAAATACATGTTTTAACTTTTTATTATATCTAAACCGTACATACGTTTTATATAGGTTATACGTTTTATATACATATAGGTATCTCTTGTCGATATAAAAGTAAATATCCCGTGTGACGATGTAATTTTTGCTTGTTTTTGTAACATTTTATTACATTTGGAACACAAGGGTAGAATCGTAAATTAAATGAAAGATCCATCAGTTCGGGAAGGAGTAAATCAAGGCAGACGGATTGCCCCTAATAAAAATTATAAGAGGCACAATGGCTCGAATGTGCGTCGGGACCGTCAGGAGCTGTAAACTGTTGCTATGTTTGTTTATGGTGCACTAAAATATGTTATAAACTAGATAAGTATAATCTAAATAAAGCTCGGTATAATTAGTATCATAATATTTGTGTTTGTTTCCTTCGTGCTTGGGAGAATTTTAACATTTTCCTCAACAGAACTCTTCATTTTCATTTCATTACTTAAAAGCGTTTATTAAGTTATGCCGCGATAAAAAGTGGAACCTTAAGTTAACTGGTTTCATTGTTTCCCAAATTAAAAGTTTAATAATAATATTGGTTGAGAGGAAAGAAATAAATGTGCGGCAATATTTCTTTGTTCGCGCAGCCAATGGAGCGCGCTCGACGTTGACGTCTTGCCGAGCTTTTTGTGATGCTCTTATTATATTTTTTGGTGGCATTTTTTGGATGATCTTATTTGTTGGTTCAATACCTGGTCGTAAATCTGTTGAGGATGAGGAATACGCAGGTGTGCCAACCCTTTTAAGAAGTATTTACTTGTCCTATGTGAAAAAGCAAACGCGAGCGCCATTTTGCGTCATATTCATATTTATATTCGCAGCTCATAACGCAAGCACGCGGTTAATACCTACGTTTTGACGTTTCGACTGAAACGTCAAAACGTAGGTATGAACTATGCTTTCGTTGAAAATTCATGTGTTCACATGATTCGGATTTCTAATACAATTTAAAAAATGAAAGTTTTTTTTAAATAAAGCTTACAAAATAAAATGTCAAACTCACCTTTGTATTCCTATCAAATGACTTCATTAATTACAATATCTTTCACATGTAAATGTAGATTTATTTACACACTAGTGCCACTAGTTATAGATTACTTTATACAGAGAATGTTTCTATAACAGCTACTTCCAGTTTAAATTAATTTTGTATTTAGACGATGCCCCATTTATTACATTCACAAATGTAAATGAACGCTTTCGACTTACTCGTTTACGTGAGAATATTTGTATTTATTTTATTTATGGAGAGAGGAGCGAGGGCGATGTGTTTATGTATCTTTAGATTTAAATACGAGTTTACTTGGAGTAACTCTGGAATCCATTAGTAAATATTGGTTATCTATTGTAAGTAGTACCTGGCCTTTGAACGTTTTAACAGGTTTAATTAATTGACAGGATTCCAATGTTATTGTACTCGTAGGAATGAAATGGAAAGTTTAGATATAGACGGTGTTTAGGTAAAGTAAGTGTTATTCGTATTATAAATGCTAAGGTTCGTAAGGTTTTTCTTTCACACAAAAACTATCGATTTGATATCACTGAAATTTGCACACACATACATAGTTTATGATCTAGATTGAAGCGACCGAAGCAGGTGAAGCCGCGGAAATAACGTACTCTAAAATAATCATTATCGGTTTATGCTGAAAGTCTTAACTAAAAATTTACCTACTTGTACATAAATTGCTGATATCAAATCGAATAAATTTTCAAGTGTGACGCTATTGCCAATCTCTTGATTGAAAAATTGATCCATATATCCAAGTTGGAAGCTAGTCTCAAGGTTAAGTGAGGCCAATTCCAGTCTCGAATCCTACAGCCTGTGATCTATCTCATTTTCTGTTGTATGCTGATAGGCGAAATTTTATATAATGCTGTAAATTTCTATCGGATAAATTTTTGCTCTTTTATTTAATCCTCTTTGGTGTATCTTGCTGTGATAAGAATTTTGTAAGTGACGATATTATTGATTTTAGGATTCTTAAAATACTGTTTACCAATTTGCACTTGACCAGCGCGGTGGACTATGGTAGGCCAGAGTCCATCTCGCTGGCGCTGGCAATCTCTCTCATTCTGAAAACAGACCCGCGCCCAGCAATGGAACAATAATGGGTTGACGACGATTCTATTTTTATAAACAACATAACTTGTTAAAGATTGAGTAGTTATGAACTCACTATTTAATAGTCGAATGTCACCTTTGATTGTTGTTACAGAGGGGCTACATTCCTATTACCCAGAGTGACGTAAAGTGCTGATCTTTGACTACTTCGGAATGTAGTTTCCCTTGTTCAGTTGTGTTTCAAGACTGAAACTATTTACGTTTTAGAAGTAATGTCCTAAGGTCAGATTGTTTTAGACCTACAACAATAATAATTTGCGTAATTCGTTTGAACTAAGTTTATAGTTTAAGTTTTTCGAGTACCTAGTAAATGTTAAGCGTAGAAAAGTTAATGTCATCGTATGGTGCCAGTTTCTTATCTTATTCTAATCTGATTGAAGTAACAAATGAGCATACAGTCCACCTGGTGGTAAGTGGTCACTGCCGCCCATGGACATCTGTAACCAACTTCATATAGAAAATAGGTTCTATCTGAAGTCAATCACAGATGCGTTGCTGCTTTCGAAAACTGAGATGATCGCCTCATATAAAAGTATGCCGACAACCACACCCTTCCATCGAAACGCAAAAGCTTCACGCTAGAAATAGGTGTGTCAGTTCCGAAAACGATTACTTCTATGATATATCCATTGCTGTGAGAGAATGTGCGTAGGTGATTAAATCCAGGAGATTTGCTACAGCGTTTATGCGTACAATGATTCATCTATTGCAGTCATCAGCAGGCATACCTAGTCAAGCGCGGTGGATACGGCAAATCTATAGTCGAGAAGACCGGACCAGACGTCCAGCAGTGGACTTTCCAGTTTTAATAGATCGATAGATGACAAATTAAGTGTAGGGTAAATAAAAACCTATATTTGGATCTTACGATATAAAATTTTAAACGTGTATGTGGAGCTTGTACTCTCCTATAAAGCTAGTAGGTAGTTGGTGTACCCAATTATACATATATTTGTTAAAATCTAATAGATTTTTAAATCTATTAGATTAACGGACCAGCGTTTAATCAACTCTTCGGATTTTGTTAAGTTAATATTGCGAAGACCAGAAATAAATAATACTGCAGGTTTAATTAACTGGTCAAACCTTGTTGGCATGTGACAGTGGCGGAGAGATCAAACTATATTTATACAATGAAAATATAATTGCAAAACTTAGTTTAATATATTTGCAAATTTTAAAAGTTTTCCATTTTCAAAAACTTAATAAGTTCAAAATTCTGGCACTTTCTTATGTCATAGAATGCAAAAGCGTTTTCTCAGTAATGCATATCAAAGCAGGTGTTGTAGGAGCGCCGCAGCAGATGTATCCGCTGTCAATTGTAAATGAACAGGTTTGTAAAAAATTACTCTATTCTTTAGAAATACATATAATTATCCTAAAATTACGTACTAATAATTTATAACTACTGAAACCGACCAACATTTCAATGAACAGTTAATATTCAATATTAACTGTTCATTGAAATGTTTTTATGTGCATCTAAATCTATGTTGGTATTCATTACTGTCATTTGTTCCTTTTAAAACTAATTGCATACTTATGTTTCTTTTTAAACTGACCTTACAACGTTTTATCTAAGCTTAGTCCATGTTGGTTGCTAAATTATCATGTCTTATGCTTAATACTTATATCTACTAACTTGATATATCTCGTGAATGTATTCGATCTCTTGACACATTCCTTTGAATGGAGTCATTAAAATCGAGCTGAATAACGGCTTTATAAGATGTTCTTTCTGATGTCAACTTTAAAATTTAATGCGGTGAGTTATTGTTAGTACATTCGTGACGATTACATGCGCGCTAACGAATTTATGTCCCACTTGTCTTTCGCCCTCACTGCGGCCATCATAATGTCTGAAATCAGTATTTTTGGATCTTTATTGGATTTCAAAAGGACTGTGAAAGTGGATTTGGTGATGCTTATAAAGTGTAATGAGAAAAGTGGTACCTTTATAATAATTTATTGAATTAAGTCTCACATGTTTTTAAAATAACTTCATACTGTTTTTTCGAACATAAGTAACTATATTACTACATTCATAAGAATTTCATTGTTTTAATAGGTAAACGGTAGTTCAGCTTGCTATACGATGTTATTATAATAAATTACACATTTCAAATGCAAACAAGTCGTGAATTATTCCGTTTACCCACGGGTTTACGAGATAATTATAGTGAAGATGAAGTCTCTGTCTGTTATAAGTAAATATCCTAACATACCTAATGTTCTGATGTGCGTATATCAACGGACGAGTCGAACTCGGCAGCTCCTCCGTAAAACATAAATATTATCGTTCAGAAGGCCGTTCTCAATCGAACTTATTTTTCCGACTGCCGACAGTTATTTCATATAAATTAATGGCGCAAGTCGTCACGGCGCAGACGCCGACTTCTATTTATAAACTGACGAATGAGACGCGCCGAGCGCACGCGCACGCGTCCCGTCATATTCCAATTACAAATAGCTGTCATCGTCTCTACGCACCCAACATGTTCTGTTTCTCGTGTTTCAAGTAAACTTTATCTGATTTCAGATATTTTCACGTAGCGTTGAGAGTTCAGCGCTCTTATTTCGCGCGAAAAAGTAGGTCAGTGTTGGCGAGTGCGAATGAAAAGAGAGTTTTACATGTATGCGTGTTGCGGCGTCGTAAAAAATAAAATTATGAATTATGATTTTACCGATGTCGGTTAGCGTCTCTGTTGCGCTCGAGAAAACAGAAGGCGAGTGAACGAGACGCAGGGCGGCGCACCGCGTCGCGCCGACGTCGAAAGGGTTATTATATATGAATTATGATGACGTTGGCTCTCCGTCGGCGGTAATATCGTTATGAATATGCTGCGTTCCTCTCGCTCATTGGTGGAAAGCACATCCGCCTCGGTTGGTGCGGGAACGCCTCCGGTGGTCTTTTTTTACTCCTTTATTGACATTCAGATATGCACATTGCGAGTGGCGATGCACAAACTGTAATATTTTGCCTGGAACAGAGATAAGTCTGGCGAACGAGCGGTCGCACCGAGCATTTGGGATGCAAATACAGCAGACTGTCGTATGTAAACGAACTTATGCTACTCATGCGGTATAGGCGCCTGCTATGAGACCCACTCAGACGTTTCCTGCATTATATCAATTTGCATTTCAGCAGGTATCCACATATCGATGTACCTGACACAATACATTCATGTACAACTATCTAATAGGTCTAAATTGTTCATCATAGGTAACAATCCCATTTCATCTGTGCCTAGTAGCTTTAGAGGTTTCTTGCTAGAAAATATAAGATTGAGATCTTAGCATTTATTTCATTTTAGTAAAATAATATAAATATACATCTTTTTATCTGTAATTGTAGAAACGATACAAAACATGGGATTTTACATGACACTATTAACACCATGAAAACAATAAAAAACTTTAAATACCTACCATATTTCCGTGCCTAAACACCATTTTATAATAGAGGTATAATACTACATTTTCGTAGTTTCCACAGCTCTCAAGATATAAGTACCTATTGATAAAAAACAATCTTAAATTTCATTTTGTTAAAGAACTCGAGTAAACAATAATAGACAGAGCAGATAATTTTAGCCCACATGAAGTTAAAATCATATAGGTAACTATAAATTTAGCTATTACGTCTATATTTTTGACACAGTTCTACTTGTATTAGTCATTTATTCCAACTACTTTTAGCTATGTGATACCAAAATTCATCGAAGTATACTTAGGTACATGGGTAAATTAAAAAAAATATAGTTTACATAACCGTTACGTTATCCAAAACCGGTTCTTACTTTTCAAAATAATGAAAACTATAGAATACGGACACGATATAAACATAATGAGGAAAGCGCACGATGAAGGACATCGATGTTTCCGTGCTGGGTTAAGTGGGTTGCGTGGCCCAGTGCGTGGCGAAGCCGTCGTGGCATTCACCTTGTTGGCGGCGCGCCAACTGCCACCCGACCGGCCCGCGCTTTCCCTCTGTATCATCTGTTGACAACATTTCTTCACTATCGTCATTGCACGTGATTTTATTATAGACAAGTCCAAAATAAGTGATAGTCTGGCTATACCGGGCTACCACAGGGTCAGTAATTAGTCTCAAGTGGGGTCCTCTATCGAGATGGTTTGGTTAAGTATAGAAAAGTAAATATTATATATTTTTTTTAATTTGCTTCCCTTGTTGAAAAACTAAGAAGTGATGTTGCAATAACCTTCGATCTCAATAAGGCTTTAAGATTTATTAAACTATGGAGGTATTATAATTAAAGTTGAGCTTTATACTATATAGATCTGTCCGTTTATTGTTAAACCCTAGCCTAAACCACCCATTGTGCAAATTTGAAGTGACAACAACGATGATAGATATCATACATATAACAATTACGTAGAACGTAACACCAGACTGTCCACCAATTCGCACTTGGCCAGCGCGGTGGACTATGGCCTATAACTCTCTCAGATCCGGTGGTAGTGTAAAAAAAATGTGTAACTGACAACTTGTAAGTAACCCCGTAGGCCTATACAAAAATAAAGACATTTCATTTCATTTCTCATTCCCGAGAGAAGACCCGTGCTCAGCAGTGGGACGATAATGGGTTGACGACAACACCAGACTTGTAGGAAATTCTAAAATATCTAATCGTTAAATTAGAAAAACATCAATGTTAACACGTCATAATTAATTACTCGTAAGTTATACAAAAAGCAATTTAATTTACAACAAAAACGCACAATAATTAGCTACACTTTACACAAGATAAATATTTAGTAGATGCTCTAGTACATATCAAGGAACGCAGCCAGCGTGACCAATATAATGCTCACTTGCGCAATCTTAATTTGATAATAGCCACCATCGCTAACCTAACCAGACGTGCCTATTTGTTCGTGTGATTACAAAAACTTTTATTGCCTCACTCGTACATATTCATTACAGCACCGGAACGGGTACATACAAGTAATAAAGCGATTTCCTTGTTAACGGACCGGAGAATGCTGCAGAGAAATGCTATAACCGAACCCATCTCTTTCTTCTGAGAAAGCTGTGAATTTGTCAAAATTAAAATACAAAGGCCTCGCAACTATAAGACTTGTAATTAATAAAACCATTGCTGGAAAATAATTGGCCATTGTTTTGGGGCTCCGGCGGAGAGCCTTCGCTGTGCGTGTTGCCTCACCTCCTGCGATAATAATGATAAAGCTCATATAAAAACTTACCCGAAAAAGATAAAACAATAAAAGAAAAAGAGTATTTTGGCAAATAAGGCGATGTGAGTTCTTTATTTCGGATACAACTTTTCTTAAAGAAGTGGTTTTGACTTATCTAACTCGATTGTCACAGCCGTACTTTGTGTGATATAGATATTAAATCGGTACATTTGTAGATAATGTTTGAACTATATTGCAAAGATCTGAATGTATTTTCGTATCTATTACCAAATATAAGCAGTGATAGCCTAATGGTTGAAACTTGCCCTCTCGATCGTGAGGTCACAGGTTTAAATCCCCGCACGCACCACTGATTTTTCTAAAATTATGTGCGTATTAGAAATTAATTATCACTGCTTTTCGGTGAAGGAAAACATCGTGAGGAAACCTACAAACCCGAGAGTTCTTTGAAAAAAAAGTTCTCGGAGGTGTGTGAAGTCCACCTATTCGCACTTGGCTAGCGCGGTGGACTATGACCTAATACTATATCATGAGAGAAGACCCGTGCCTAGCAGTGGGACAATAATGGGTTGACGACATCTATTACCAAAGTATTACACGATAGTGGCGTTTACGTTTTACCACATGCGTGTCATGTATGATAAGTTTTCTGCTTAACCCAATGGTTGACTGGTACTGGTAAAGAATGATTTGTACCATATTTAAGGTATAATAAAGTTTAAATAAATATATAAGTCGAGTGTATTATGTAGACACGTTTTTCAATTGCTTTAAATTTAATAAGAGAAACACTACACTTGACAGGTTTGTAAGAGATTAATTAATAGAATAGGCAAAGAATTAAATGAAACCATAATTATAATATGAAATCTTATTGGAATATATAATTGAATGTTGAGACATAAAACAGTAACCTAATTACTCAATGTAATATCTATGCTTAAAATGAAATTTTTGAACTAAGCTTTTTATCGAAACACAGTTTAATTTGACTGTGTCTTGTGCTTGCAATATACCTACAGCGTCTCAAATAGATTTCAGTATGTTACACTTATTACTTTCAAGTACTCGTGTATTGGGGTCACATTTGCGATTTATTCTTATTAGGCTTAAGTTGACTAAGCAGTCATCTATTTGGATAGCAATCTTATTGGTTTTTATAAGCAGGCAAAATAAGCCTATTTCTCTACTCTATTTTAAATATTTTGCTACTGCCATTTGTGGGCATATTTTCCTATTTTCAAAGAATTCGAAGTCAACCGGCGATGCATACCTTAAAAATAAAAATATTATGTACACGTCCATGTCACATAGAAGGTGTGTGCGGAGGTACCTCAGTCAGACCACTACCATACCATATAAAAGGTATATTTGAACGCATTGTAACAATCTGACATACTACCGTGGTCTGAAAATGTTTGTAAGCCGATACTCGAACAAGTTGTAGCGAGGCAAGGAGGCGGCCTTGTCAGGCGGCACCTATGGCAGGCTGTAGCTCGCAAATCTGTCATGTTTTAGTCTGTACTGGGATTGCATGAGCAACACTGAATGTTCAGCTTTGACCGGATTGGGATAATAATTGTATAGTATTGTTTGCTCATATAAATTGTGTATGGCTTTAAGGCTTGGGTAACGCAACTAGTTGGTTACGCAACATCGGGCGTGGTCAAGACCTGAATGGTTGACCGCTTGCAATAAATTTCATGAAGGTTTTCATTCTTTGGAGGGCGTGTTATATCTTCTGTAGTAGTGGCTGTTGTTGAATAGCAATTGCTAAGGCATGAGTTTCGTCTTGTAGAGGGCTTAAAGCAGCAGCCCATCGTTGAGGTCTAATTGGTAGTAAAAATTATCAACCAAACCGCATTGGAACATTGCGGTTTGGTTAACAAATTAATGGAGTAGGTTCCAGATCTTCACTGGTAGGCAGAAGAAATAATAAAGAGGGTCTCAGCCATCTCTCAAAACTTTTTCTGGCATAAAGATTATGGCAAGATTGAATCAGTACTTAGTAGGTAGAATAGGTAATGTTCGATCCTATTGGTCGTATTTAATTTAGGAAAGATCTTAGGCTTTGTTTAGTCTTTTGAATGTTAAATATGGAACATATGATAGCAAATTTTAACAATAAAACCAAGATAAGAAGTGTTAGAAAGTAACAACGTTATCAAAATACCAACTCGCTCTAGCATACATAATGTACAATCAGAAAATTATTACCTCCTAAAAATATTAAACGTCTACCACCCCGCAACGGGAAAATAAAATATTGCTGATCATGTTATCGACTAAACTGAAACATTAAACTGCTAAAGATCACGTACCGAAAGCGCATTCGTATGTGATATATTAGCCGTAAATACTTCGGTTTGTGCGTTTGTGCATGAGTATAGTTGTGTCGCTCGAGGTGTCTCGGATTGCAATAATCTATCGACACAACTACATGGCTGCACCACATTCAATACATTGCAAGTGCTATCTTGCATAGTATCGCCATATTGGACTTTGCTGTAAAATCGATATGGATGGGCGAGACATTTCAATTGATCTTATTGGAGAATAACAAAAGGAATAGTATTCCATGATGCTTTATTAAGTAAATTAAATTTACAATTGGAAGTACAAAAATGACATCAATCAGAAGTTTCAGCACCATTTTTATTGTATTATGATAGGTATAGTTTCTTGCGACGAATACTATTTCTTATTAAAAATATGAAGCTATGTTTATATCCATACTTCATAAATCAAATTCGTAATTAAAATTTTGCTTTGAAAAAATATAGCATTAACACAATTTAACTCTGTCGTACCGAATTTCTTTGGAGTCAAAAATGTATTGTTATACAGTTACATTCTTCTATGGTTATTTTTACCTATTTGTTTAAGTACCAGACAAAATGTCACGTAATCGTAGTTATCAGAATCTCAAGTGAAATTAGGAAAGAACATTTGCCATTCCAATAGCCTTCAAATGTTTAAACGAACAACATTAAACTCGTAATTAAATATCTCGATAAAGTGCTGTGGATGATACTTAGCAAAAAACAAGATTGCCTAAAGAGCGGACTTGCATAATTAGTCTGGCCAGATTTGTAACAGTAAACAAAAACATAATTATGATTAATTTCACGGGCCAATAAGTATGTGGTACTTCTTTAAACGTAGCTCCTTTTTAGAATGGACATTCATTTTATGTAATTCTAACAGGCAAATGTTTCTTGTAAATCGGCGATAATTACATGTGATTTTATATTATTTGGATATATTAGAATGCACAGTAGGTATGTGTGCAGGCTGCAGGTATCAAAGTAGGTAGATAATATTGATCTAATACGCTAAGCTTTGTTTAATTTGTCAGCGACTAGTAGAGTCATATACTTATTATTATATAGTGTTTATTATAGGTGATTACATTATGATTCGGGAAAGTGCTTAGAAGGATATCTTGTATCTAGCAATAGAGTTGTTTTAAATGTAGGTTAAAATCTTCCTATGCAATTATAAGTTGGAACCTAATATTAAGTTGGAACTGTCATCGGTAGTAGCAACGTAGGTATATGCTATCGTCTTTGAGAGAGATTCATTTTAGAGTTAGTGATCTAATTATATTTGAGGATATTTATTAGGATTTTTTTAAAGAACTCTCGGGTATGTAGGTTTCCTCACGTTGTTGTCTTTCATTCTTTCTTAATTTTAGAAAAGCCAGTGCGTGCCTGGGTTTGAATCTCGGACATCTCGATCCAGAGGTCAAGTTTCAACCATTAGGCTATCACTGCTCTTAGTAGAGATATATAACACTAAATAACATTAAACATTAAATAAACCGCAAGATATTGAAAATATTGGATAGATTCTTTGCAAATGTACCTAAATATTGATAAAATACCAATTTGTTTCATTGAAGGCCGCAAAATGTCTGGGATTTTTACTCTTAATAAACGTAGTTGAAGTAATCAGTTCTATACTAAGTTAGGTAAAAAATATCAATACATTTTAGGCTATTACGACTTTACAATTGACAAAAAGAATCATTTACACCTATTGTACATCGAAAATTGATATTTTTTATATTACTCATTTACATTTAATAGGTGTGATTAGAATTTGTAAATGACATTAATTAATTATCAAAAATAACATTACATGGATTCAGTTGACGTAGGTATAGTAAACTTTATTTTGAGTTTTTTGACTATGCTAAATAGGCTGTCTAGTAAATTAAATAGAAGTGATGGACCCAATCAAGTGTATCAGTAGAAAATCAAACTCTAAGCTTGTGTCCCAGCTGCGTTCGTAACAGAAAGCGAAACTTTATGTGACTTGTGTAAAGTATAAAAATCCTTGGAATTTAAAAATATATATACATTAAAACTTGGAAGAGTAACTTCTGTTAAATTATGTTTTTAATTTAATAATTTTGAAATAATAAATTCCATTTTTTTTTTCAAATATTGTTCATTTTTCAAATGTAAGTTGATTGGTGTGTTAAAAATTAAGTGGACACAAAACTCTTACAACGCAAACATACAGAGTACAGACTAACACAACCCGAGTGTTTACGAAAGTATCCTTCTGGTGGTGCTGGTGGGCCTAATATTTGGCCTATTTCTGGCCGAAACCGAAACTAAATCTTCAGGTCGGTCACATTATTTTTCTTAGTTTTGACATAGTTTAAAAAAGGTACGCATTAAATTAGTATTTTGCTAGGCAGTTCGAGACCAAAATGATATAACTAGCAAATGTTTTATTTAATACGCGAGGGATTACGTTTACAGATCGAACAAAATTAACTTTTCGAAGGTAATCTTTTAGAAATTCCAGTTAATATAAAAGTATTTATACGACACATACATTTTTCATATTTATTGTCTTTGACGTGGATATAAATAATTATTATAATATTATATCTACTTATTTGAAATGTTTTAGTTCGTGTATGGGATTAACGTCTTCTGTAAATGTAGTATCTAAGTAAAACGGTCTGTGCACTCTACCTACATAATATCTAGCTAAATACACATATGATACACCGAGCTGTATGAGTAATCATAGACAATTTAGGTTTTCCGTAGCAAAAGAAAGTATTTACGCAGACAATTTTATGCGGCAAGTGTTCGGAACGAATCAACTAGGGCGATGTTCTGTCGGAAGTTAGCAAATTATCACTGGCTCGTAAAATTAACGCTTCTTATCGATCCAGAAATAATTTTAGAATTAAAGCCCGCGTACGACTTTGTACATTTATATGCGATAACAAAGATCAAAGTCGCGTGACGGGTGCACACAACGTTGCTGAACTTATTTAAAACGTAACAAAATGTTTTCAATTTTATTGCTGATTTTATGTTGAATTCTTTAAACGCGTATACTGTAGTGCGTGTGTATTGCGCGTCCGTGTAGGTGCACACATTAGATTTGAGAGGTGTACGATAAGCCATAAACACCCTAAGTGTAATGCAATAGGGTTAAAAGTTGTGAGCGTTGAGGAGAGAATCTGAAATTTGCCTGCTGGAAGTGGCAGTTCCAAGATAAGATCTCACGATGCCGCAATAAAAAGCGCTCGTAGCTCGTCCGTTGTGTAATGTGCATTCAAATTGCATTGTGCGAGAACTAATTCGCTTTAGGCCGATTCGCATGTTACGATAAACACATGTTTCGATTAAGGGCCGGTAACGCCTCGTTGGTCCGGTCGCTTGGACGCCTAGAGACAACCGATTCTCTTATATACTCATTAAATTATTGAAAATAGACTGATTTTATAATTATCCCCACCCTATATTTTTAGTTAATTGACATAAATATCATACTTAAATAAAGTATTAAAATATTAACTATTTTCTTATATTTTAGACTATCGATGTCTAAAGCGTACGAACTGTTAAAATAATGGCCGTTTTAAATGCAAGAGAAATTTTATTCAATAGTTAGCTAGTTTTACTGAAAATGAATGTCATGCGAACGTTCCTAAAGAGGCACTTGAAGAGAGACAAACGCTGTATGCGAGATAAGAGTATGACAAAAGCTATTGTTCTGTAGACCAATTACTCGTAGCTCGCGAATTACCTAAGCCTCATAATATAAATTAACCGACGGCAAACAGCGGAAAGATTTCTCTAGTTATACGCCAACACAACAATTATTCGTAAATCACTTTACTATATGTTGAAATTTACGAGAACCAGTACGCCGAGGCGCCGACCCGCACTTTAGCGTTCTTCAACCACCACGCGATTTGTAACTAATAGCCCCTCGCTATAAGGTTTACTTTCTTTCCTATCCCGCCTTGTTGTAGAGAACATGAAATTCTGTAGCAAAAGAGAATATGCATGGCGATTTCGTGATGAATATTCATTTCCTACGGGGCATGAAATTTATTGTGTTTTACATTTATATTCAACTCAGCTGTCTTATGTAACGGTAGCGGCGCGGGATTAGCGAATTGTGAACGTTCATACTATGTCTTTATACAATGATATTCTTTTGTGTGCGGCTAAAATACCCATTTG
Source organism: Spicauda simplicius (assembly GCA_949699795.1). Classification (NCBI taxonomy): domain Eukaryota; kingdom Metazoa; phylum Arthropoda; class Insecta; order Lepidoptera; family Hesperiidae; genus Spicauda; species Spicauda simplicius. The sequence goes on from OX453064.1 coordinate 10,354,736, forward strand.
TAAAATTAACATCTAAACTCGTTCCGCTTATTTGTTGACCATTTAAATCTCTGCCTCGATTATGTCGAGACGTTGCATGGCGACGGTCTGGTTTTTAATTCACACACTCGTTCTCACATCAACCAAAGACGAATGTGAGACTGATGTACATAAAACAGCGTCCACAGTGGTGCGGGGCTCTAGCTCAAATTATTTGACATTTGAAATAAAATTTGGGGCGCAGTTAGTCATCGGCGGTCGAACTCTTCGATCGACACACTTGGCACCTGTCGAATATTTAGCGCATAAATCCATAGCAACCGCTCGATCAAGTCTCGGCTTGATGGATTCTGAGCTATATTTAATCAACGCGGCACGACACGCCGACACATTGTTCTCTCGATTGGATTGTACAAGTGACTACCTATTGTAACATATTTCGTACTTTATACTTCATATCGTCAAAGTTTTCAATCAAAATTTTCATTCAATCAAACATGCTAATACTACTCACAATTTTTTTTCAATCTTGATAATCAGCGTTTCGTTATTAATGTGTATAAACGTGGATCGGCATGCAATGAAACTGTGTGATGTATTTATTGAAAGCCGGGAGAATCCCAGAATCTTTAAAAGGAATTTGATGTAATTTCTGCTTTGTTCCAAATATTTTGATGTTTATTATCATATCAATTTCATGTTTTAATATTAAATATTGTAATTGATTTTGCAATTTGCTTATATTTCCTGGCAAAAGTTTATAAAAATGGTATCTTAATTGTAGAATTAGGGTCAACAAAGTGTGGGTAAATGTTGACTATTAAGATGTTACCCATTTGCATGTAGATTGGCATGCTTCTGTTTAAAATTTCACATGTACGTAAAATATACATTAAGTATAATTACGTGCAGCGCAAATTCGTAACAAACATCTAATCCAGTAGTGGAATTTATTGGATATTTTACCGCAGAACGGGCGGGCGGGCGGCCGGCAGGGCGGGCGCGTCGTGCGGCGTGTGATTGCAGCGGCCGCGTCAAACAATTGATTAGTCGCATAAACTCGGTTTGGCGCGCTAACGATGCATCATCCAGGCTGATAATTAAATTGTAAATTAGCTAAGCCGATGCCACCTCGCTGCCAGCGCTGCTGCGGTCCCGTGACCGACCGCACCGCCCGTGGTTTGCTCTTTTCATACACACTTACTAATGTTATGTCATTTAGTTAATGAGCTGCATTTACGGAAATGTTGCTACTAATCCGAGGTATTTGAAGTTGGTCGCAACTTACAAAAAACCGTAAACACACGTCACTGCCGCTACGGGACTCGCATATCGGTAGGTGTAGAATAAAATTCCATAGCACGTATTGGGCAAACCTCGTTCGTACTGATTGGGAAAAATTCAATCTTGTTTCATGGAAATTTAATTTAACATACAAAATGAAAAGCTGCCCTCGTTTGATATGAATCGATGTCGGCCGACTGACTGCTCGCCTGTGTTTGTGGACGCGATAGTGCTTTGTGTGCATATTGTAATCAATTGTCGAATTGCATCAATTTGAACTTTCAGTTTGCAATTTTGACGTGAATTCATTAATTTGTTAGGACAGAAGCAGTGAATTCGTAATGCGCATTCGTTTTATCGTTGTTTGGATATGAACATACGTTCGTCTGTGTAGAGCAAACATTTTGTTTTTTAAAGCCTGCTTCGCTATTTTTAATCAAGCTCGTTATTTTGCGACATGTTTTTGGTTTTACTACATGGGAATAAAATTATATTTGGTTGGATTTTCAGCATTGAATACACCCGTATAGGAAGCTAAAAATTTAAAAGATAAAATAAGCGTTACTGCTACGACGGACTATCATTTAATGCCTATTTATATTGCGATATAAACTTTATTGTTCTTATAGTTATATCGTTAAACGCAGTTGTTAAATAGCCTATTGAAAGCATAAATCTTTCGGGTATATGACTCGATATCGAAATGGTTGTTTTCTCATCCGCTTTCGAATCCCGGGTTCACCTCAAGGCACATACCTGCTCCGCCCGTAGCGCTGCGTCGCACATAAAGTATATTTATAGCGGTTCGACGCACCTATCGCGAGGAGAATTCGCGTGCCGATGCCTTGTCAATAATCGTTAATAGATATTTCAGAAGACAATGCAATCGGCTAAGTATAGCGCTCGTGACTAACGTCCCGTCTGTCGCGGCGGCGGCTACACGCATGCTCCACTGTGTTAATCTTATTATACTCACAAAATTTATTTCTCATGGAACCTCTTTGACAGATAATATTGAAACATAGCGCTAATAAGATATAATTAGAATGTTTTTTTTTAGAAAAACGAGCTACTGAACAGTTCTGTTCGAATTGTATAAGAAATAGATTTGAAGATCTTGACAAAGATAACAATGAGCTTAGGGATACATGTTCAAGTAGCATGAGAAAAAATTCCGCATTGGGCCCATATGTTGGCAGGCGTCGGAAGTCGTAACTCACAGTTATGATGCGAACGACACCAGTTTCATAAACATTGTTTTTCTTCGTTTCGCCCCTAATATTTATATTTATCAATCCATCTACGCATTTATTTATAGTCCAAAATAGCGAGCTTCCGAGGGTGCCCAAGGGGCGCGCTGTCATTAGGATTTATTGTTTTCTTGGGTCATACTCTGGGTCTCGATTATAGCGATCTTAAGGAAGGTTTTGAAACTATGCTGACCATATTTTAATGGCATATTTGTCAAGTATCATATTACTTTTGACATCTGCGTCAATTAAAAACAAGTCTCATAGGCGATTGCTTATCGAATAAACACTTCAATACGTCAGTTATTATAATGAAGTAGGTATCGCCGTCTTTAATCGATGGTGTATTCAAATCGTTTAGAGATGAAATCAAACACTAGATATAAATCGGGATGGGATCGAACACTTAGGTATTAAATTCATCAGTGAGTACTTTTACTAGCTTTTATTTTGGTAGAGGCGGTGAGTTGCTATTATTTTTAGAAGTTCGCACACATGGCTGCAATAGCGTGCGAGTTTCAAGGCTCATTTTAATAGATTGGTAGGTAATCGGTACTTTGATGTAGTTGATATAAATTACTATGAGTGGAAATGTTACCTGTATTAATGTTTTAAAAGTAAAAAGCGCGGTTATATTAGAAACCTTGGTTTAATAGTTATGTGATTACACAAATTATTGTAAACGAGGTGGTTATTTGTATTATAGTTATGTTTTTTTTGTAAAAAACACGTATATAATTTACTGGAGCTAACTTTCATTACCATGTAAAAAAACACGATTGTAATTATATAAAAAAATGGATATAAATAAGAAAGAAGACAAAGCCGCTGAGTTTCTTGTCGGATCTTCTCAGTTGAGGACGTTTTCCGATCCGGTGGTAGTGTAAGAAAAAAAATGTAACTGACAATTTGTAAGTGCCCCGTTGGCCTATACAAGATAAAGACATTTCATTTCATTTCACATGCGTAAAACATTACATCAGGTCTTATATAAAATGTAGTAGGTATTTAGCCAACCTGCCGGCTATGACTTAGTTGCGCGTGCGACTATCGATCGCTGACGACCTTTGGGTCGATGAACTTTGCACTTGATACTTTAATTTATATTCGAAACCGATTTTGTAATTCTATTAATCAAATTTAATAACATATTACTAAGTAGATACGATTTGTCACTTGTCCAATATCAACGATATACATATTATATATTTATAATAGAAATTGTAATGTCATTGTCGTATTGTTACACAGTTGCTTTAAGTGTTAGTGAATTAAAATCCAATTAGCGTATTATTGTTGCTCAAGCCACTATTACTACTAGGGTTTTGGGTTCGAGTCCTGATGATAATCGACATCTTTCCTTATGACTTGTAGAACAATTGTGATTTTAATTTAGAAATGTTGGCGTTTTATTTTTGCTAAGGGATTTTGATAGGATGCACATGATAAATAACAATTGTTATAAGTACATTCTGTTCCCTATTTTTACATGGTTGGGAAATGTTGAAACCCTGACTGCTCGTTATATCATAGTCGAGTATAGTCTATGCATATCCAAGTTATGTTGAGTGATATGTACGTACTCGTAGCAGCAGAATATATTATACATCAGAATTGCCAACTATGATAAATATTCTTTATACAACTGAAATAACATAAAAGCATGCAGCTCATGTGATGGTAATTGAATACCGCTGTGCCATAGCCATTTATAACGAACTTCATATAGAACAGGGGTCTACCTGAAGTCAATCACAGATGCGAAGCTGCTCTCGAAGACTAAGATTGTTGCCTCATTTGACATTAAACCCACAACCATACCACTATCCTTCCATCGAAAAGCAAGAACTATTTCACGCTTAAAATATTATCTGATGCGATGGTAGATATCTCACTGGTCGAATTATATTAGTGCTATCACCTCTTAAAAAAATCTTAAACAGATATAGACACGCATAAGAAAATATACTAAGAACAACTGAGAATAAGTTTTTTAAGTATCTATATATTATCAACGAGTGTGTAGTTTGCCTGGTTAAAGTTAGAACCCATGTAATTGTGAAGCACATTACCACAGTGCTCACAGTTGGCCGTATAACTTTACATTCTTTATAAATAAAGCAGACATTTGTTTTAATTTTAAGTGGTAATATGACAAACGTTTATTATTAAGCTCAATTCGCAAGGGAATATATACAAATAGGAACACTGGAGCGCTATATTTATCTCGCCACGAACAAACCTCCGGAAACGCAAAATTGTAGGTGTCAAAAATCCTATTTGACTCGTGCCGTGACTAAAGTTATTGACGAATATATAGTTTTGATACTTTATCAATATATCTCAGTTTATTTTAAGGTGACTTAGTTTTTTTTAAAACAAGTAAGATTTTTATAGAGAAAAATAATACGGTTTTATGATAAGAAGATATGCATATAAGATCTTAGTAATTATGGTAACGGAATTTTGTATATTTTCGTAACAGAGTAGCTTAAAGTATATATGTAGGATATAAATGGTAAAAAAGCAAAGTAGAATAGATGAAATAATATCAAATACATAAATTCACACTTGATAAATTAAATAATTGAGCAAAAAGAAATAGTAATAATGAGTCTTAAATTAACATATTCATGCTTAAGATAACAATCCTCTAGAGTCAATTGTTATTTTTATAACATTGTTACAAAAGTATTTGAATTAAGAATTCAGAATGCAATTCATATAAATGTATCACAGTCTGGGTAAATATGGGATAAATACTGCGTGATTTATATATAGTCATTAAGTAGAGCCGAGCGGCGTCTGTTATGTAATTTAATGTCTTCGCAGGATGTCGTAGGACAAGTACAATTATACAATAGTTATTGCGACAGATTAAATCAACGTCTATACATTTATTATCTAACTGCAGTTTGCAATGAATCGTATTGAATGCAGGTGAAATGAAATAGATTAATTAATTGCCATTACAGTCTGCGTTTATCTTCTTTCAGAAGTTATTAATGTTGAAACGTTAAGGCAATATATTATTATCTATCAATATACGTGACTATACTTCTCATATTAGTAGAGAGTAGAGTGAAACTATTCGTGTCATAAATTTTAAATGAGTATGTCGGTGCTCATATTTTATTTTTTTCCCAACCTACGTGTATTCCCCTTTTATCCAGATTACCAGCAGATTATGTCTGTAAACTTATTGGATTTAGACGCAAACATTTTTTAAATCACTGAAAATGTATATGATATTTTGACAGATAAATCTCTCACTTATTGCCGGAGCTCGACGATCAAGACCGTTATTCCGTGAAATAATACAAGCGCGGTCTTCTCAATACTTGACATATTTATGTACACAGTAGGTGCGTTGCTCGGGGACATATGGCGCGGCAATTTATGAAGCCAAGGGCCCATTACCATTTTAAATATTATTTTTAGGGAATTTCGTGTCAGATCTCACTCGTCGGCTGGCCGTATATTAAGAGATGTGATCCTCTGATTAAGTCGCCCTGATATTTGTGAAGCGGGTGGCTTCAAAACATTCTGTTAATTAAACTAAATGTGAGATATTGCCTTACATTGTGGCAAATGGATGGTTTTTTATTACTGATCAAACATTATTCCTACGTTTTATAAAACGTAATTGGCTCCGTTTATTTACTTTTTCGGTATATGTTTGTTTTCCTAATGAAAGTAAATTATTAAACATTTATTTAATAAATATGGCGGCACAAATTATAATTTCGTTTACATAAAGATTTTATAAAATCAAGCTCAAACTGGAAACACGAAACTCATAATGTACAAGATATTAAACCCACATACACTTTGGCATGTTAGCCGGGATGGTGTCAGCATAATGATACATTTTCCCTCGTCAAAATAACAATTGGCAAACACCTTAAATACACCCCTAATTCTATGTTCTCTGTACAATATAGGTAATATCAATAAATATTATAGTTTTGTGAAATAATATTAAGGTTTTGGGGGGTGTAATCTGCCCAGACAAATAGGAATGAATGAATGAATGAATGAATGATTTGAATGAATGATTTATTTATTTGCCATAATTGCGGTTTACATTAGGATCTTAAATTAAATATTTCGTATCACACAATTAGCCATTTATAATGTGGCATGCAAATGTCAGTACATAGTATTTATGTTAATGATTATTCATAATGTCAAGTTATTATTGTAATCTATGATTGTAATATAATTAAAAAGTCCTGTCAATTTTAATTCTATCTAGGTATCTATTTTCACCCTTAGTATCTAATTGTATAAACATGTCAATTTATGTTTTAATATAATTCCTAGGTACGATGCAGTAGTTAACTGCATCTAAATTACGATAAAATTTATTACAATTTAAAATTATTAGTCATAATGTAATGTCATAATAGGAACTCTTTTACAGAATAATAACATTTACTAAGTAGCCAGTCATGCAAAGATTTTCGAAATTGATTTAAATTTAATTTTTTCATGTCTTCAGGTAATCTATTATATATCCTAATACACATATGGTAGGAGTTATTTTGTCGCTGTCGGGTTTTACAAGGTGGTAACCATAATTTGTCAGGGCGTCGAGTAACAGAGTTCTTATAGTGTTCTTTTTTTTTAAATTGGTTCATATGCGATTTAACAAATACAGACACTTCGTACAAATATAGACAAGGTACTGTTAAAAGTTGTAATGCTTTAAAGAAAGGCTTGCAGCTTGATTCTGGTCGTAAACCACATATGGCTCGCACACATCGCTTCTGCGCTATGAAGGCTTTATTTATCGTTACCGAATTACCCCAAACTATTATACCGTATCTTAAGTTGGACACGACGTATCCATGGTATGCCTTTAGAGCTGTGGCTCTATTACTGATTTTTGGAATGCGCCATAGCGGATAGATAAATCGGTTTATTTTAAGACATACTTTATTAATGTGGTCATTCCACGTACATTTGTCGTCTAATACTAGACCTAGAAATATAATTGAATTTGTTTCAGCGACTTTTTCTTCTTCACATTGTACATTTAGGTTTAGTTTTTCCCACCCTTTATTTCCGAATTGTATATACTTAGTTTTTGATTTGTTAATTTGTAGATTATTATTTTTGAGCCATGTTACCACTTTGTCCATTGTTTTATTTATTTCATCATTAAAATTTATTGAGTACTTGTCTGGTACAATTACAGCTATGTCATCTGCAAACAAAGAACATTCATACTTTGTGACGTTTGGCAAATCATTTATGTAGATTATGAATAGAAGAGGTCCTAATATACTTCCTTGGGGGACGCCTGCTTTTGTAGATAAGGGTTTCGACTTATATGATTCCTCTTCTTTCTTCGAGTTTATATTTATTATTTCTACATATTGCTTTCTGTTAGAAAGATAACTCTTTAACCATTCTAATGGACGTCCACGGATACCCTACCTCTCGCATTTCCATAGGAGTAACTCATGGGAGACAAAGTCGAATGCTTTGGTCATATCATAAAATATGCCTATTGTTTTATTTTTCCTATCAATGTTTTCTAATATTCTATTAACCAAGTTAAATGCTGCAAGTGATGTCGACTTGTTCCTGCGAAAACCATTTTGTTGTGGGGTCAATATGCCATGCTTTTCTATAAAGTTAAGGATCCGCGTATGCATAGCTTTCTCTATTATTTTAGATAAAATCGGGATAAGGGCAATTGGACGATAATTTCCCATAGATGCTTTATCGTCTTTTTTATATATTGGCTTAATCACAGACATTTTTAATTTATCAGGAAATATGCCAGATGAAAATGATAAATTTGTCAAATAATTTAGGGGTGGTGCAATTAACTTCGCGGTCAGTTTTATAATTTTTGTGGGCAATTGATCATAGCCAACTGAATTAGTATTTCTAAGGTTCATTATTATTTTAAATATTTCGTTTATGTCAGTGGGAAAGAGAAATAAAGAATTATTATTGTTGTCAATTTTATAATTATATGAATGAGATGTTATTGTATTTTTAGATGTCAATTGAATAAAATATTTATTGAAATTATCTGCAATGTCAATAGGGGAAGTTAAATATATGTTATTATTAGACTGAATTTTCGTTATAATTTTATTATTATGAGGTGTTGACGTGTCGTTTTTTATTAGTTGCCATGCAGCTAGACATTTGTTTTTGGATTTTTCTATGTATTTTTGATTGGTGAGTTTTTGAGCAGTGAAGATACACTTTTGTAGAGTTTTATGGTAACGAGTATATTTTATCTTTGATTCTTGGTTTCGATTTTTATAATATGAGAATCTCAATTTACGTTTTGTTTTTGTTGATATTTTAATACCTTTGCTAATCCAGCGTGTTCTGTTATCTGTTTTATTTAGTCTAATTCGCATTATAGGGAAGCATAAATTGAAAAATAGTGTATATAGGTCATGAAAATAATTAAATGCTTTATTCATGTCAGTCTCGTTATAAATGTCAACCCATGATAATTTTTCGATGCAACTATAAAACCTGTGAATATTGCGTATGCTATAGTCCCTTCGTTTTACAAATTGAGCTTGTAGGCGTAGAGCCTTATTCTTACAGGGTAGAGTAAGGAGTTGCCCTGTATTATGATCGGATAGATTTAAATTAAGGACTTCAGCAATTGCATTTGACTTATTACAGAGTATCTGGTCTAGGCAAGCATTTCCCCGGGTAGCACTTTTTATGTGGATTGTGTAATTATAGCTTTCTACTAAAGTTATGAAATTGGAAGTCAGGTTATTGCTTTTTAGTATGTCTATGTTAAAATCCCCTGTTATTATAATACTTTTTTTTATTTTACTGCGACAGTATATTAATAACTTTTCCAAGTGGGCTAGAAATACATATGGATTACTGCTTGGTGTCCTGTAAATACACATTACAAGACATTTAATGTGAGGTAATTCTATTCCACACATCTCATGAGGAGATCCCTGACACCTGAATATTCTTTAAGCCCCGCTCATATCACTGACACGGTCGGTAGGTACATATGGGAGGCTAAAAGGGAAATAAGTTCCAATAGAATAAAAGTCCACCTGAAGACATTGCTGGTCATATGTGTTGGTTTGTTATTATAGAACCTGTATTGCCTACTGGGATTATGATGCCGAGAAGAATAATAAAAATATAAAATTATTCACAAATTAAAATAGATATAACCTTATCGGAGACTTATTTTCACCGCGGACAAGATTTACATTTGATATTTAAGCCAACGGAGTAAATATGTAATCTTAGTAATAAAGTTAACTAAACTTAATGTAATATTTAAGCAATTTTATTAAACATGTCATAAGCCTGTTAAAATAACAAACGATCCAAATCAGATATTTCATCAATTAGTACCAATGGTCGGTTAGTCATTAATAGCTTACCAGAAGAACCATGAATGGTGCAGTTGAACACATCAACAAACAAAGCTGGGTCAACCACGCCGTTAAACTTTAAACGGAAGTCGCCGACATGTGCTCCATCCTTCGATTTGTCAATAACAACTATCGACCGGCGCGTGCGCAGACCTGCTGTCTGATTTCCAACCGAGTAACCCAAACTATAATAAAACAGAGTATAATCCTTGTGACTCCAAAATTAAAATTAGATTTCGGTAGTGCACTGTTTGTAGTAATGTAAATATGTGGGAAGTGTAAAGCCTAGGTACTTCAGATTGGTTTACATAATTATGCAAATAATATACACAACACACAATAACTAAGACCCACCAGTGTATGAGACTATGTTCCGAGTTTGATTCCCGGCGGTGCAAAAATTCTCGAAATCTCACGGTCACAGGAATTATAATTTATTTTGCAAGGTTGCGAATAAGTATAGTTAAGTTTATTTCCAATTTGTAGCAATTGTTGTATTTGGTGTTGTGGCCGGCTATGAGGCGACCATCTTATCCCTTGGGAGTAGCAACGTTTCAGCTAGCTTGAGATAGAACCCGTTTTATATGAAGTTAAGTACAGATGTTCCTGAGTGACAGTGACCACTTACCATCAGAGAAACAACATGCACGTTACCGCCTTCAACATTATGGGGAATAATAATTTAGTATCCATTATTACACAAAACTTTTAACTTTAACAAACAGTAACTTGCGACGACCCGCGTGGCGGAGCGATTGCCATACCGGTCAGACGCGCAATGGGTCCCGGTTTCGATTCCCGACCAGAGGTACGTGAATGATGAGTTTATATTCTTGTTCTGGGTTTGGGTGTTTGTGTATTCGTCTCGTGTGTGTCCATGGTACCAACGACACAGGAGAAAATCCTAGTGTGGAGCTATGAGTGTAGAAAGCGCGTGTGTAACTTAAAAATATTATTTTTTAAACTACAAAAAATGACTTATAAACAGTAACCACTTTAAACATCTATGTATCAATTTTTCATATATTGAATGACACAAACTAAACGTCCAGTAATTCTATATGTCATTGTACCTATAAGTTTTTGCTAATTTCTACCTATTATTTCCTAATGGGCATTCAATACCTCCATAATGTCCGCATAATTTGTCCTCTAGTTTACCGCCTTAGTTATCTAGTGATACAGGAAGTGCTCCGATCATATTCGAAAAAAGTATGACATTCATATTTTATAAGCGTCTCGGTTTAAATAACGTTTTAAACGTTTCAATATACTGATACATTTTTTTTACACTCCGGTCGTTAGCGAAAGAGCGAAGTTTAAATACACTTGAAGTGAAGTGTGACCGATATTCTTTTGTAATAATTGTATAGAGCAAATTGCTTCACGGTTGAACAGAGGTGTCACTTGGATGTCGGGTGTTAAAAATTTTTGTCGAAAATATTTTTTTTACAAAATATTTTTTCTAATATTTGTTCATTTTGCGTGACTTTAAAATATAGTTGTCTATTAGATAGTGTTATGTAAATAGTAACAATAGGCAAACATTTTACGTTAGTGGATTGAACATAACGCTACTACTTTAATATTAGGAGCGGTCACGTTTTTGTCTGAAGAATGTAGTAAGAAAGACACAAATAAAGCGTCCCAATTTATTTCCAATCGTATTCTAGCATTATAGGTATATGTCAATTAGCAGAAGTAAGCATTTACCACCTGATGATCTGCTTGGTTTACCGTATTAATGTAGACTAGTCACCCGTCGCAACGGTCGAATTTTGACCGTAATCAACTCAAAAACTATTTCCCAAATTCAATTTTTATTAATTTTTAATTTATTTTAATTAAGTTTGAGTGACAAAACTGCATTTAAAATCAATAACGGGTATTTTGACAAAGTCATCTGACATTTATGAAGTTTTCATACGTGTAATGTTTTATTTTGTTTATTATTTATGTGTTTGTGATGAATGCGCGGTAGTGTGCGTAATGTGTTTTTAGGTGATTTTATGTATGTTATATGCATTATTTGAAAAAAATATTAACATTCTGCACTCCTTCTCTACGTCAACTATAGCCGAGCAAAATTTCATATTCCTCCGTCCGCGGCAAGTTATTTAAAAATGCTTCACAAGTTTTTGCTTCACGTATTAATATATAGATAACAAAAAAGCAACTTGACGTCATCATAAAGGTATACATACATATAGATTTGCCACGCAGCGGTGGTTTGAGCAATGACTAGGTAGATAGAATTCCGAATTAAAGAATCCATTCTGTGTTGCGCCGTTTGTGTACTAGATCATGTGTCTATAGCAACTATGACACAGAATCCTTGTAAGGGCTATGAGTGTCAAAGTGTTATTTAGTTTTATTATAACATTAAAAGCAAAAGACTGTGGTTTGAAGCGCATTATAGACACAATGCTGCGCCCGCCAGTGCAGTGGATTGTGACGAGCTGTGGGCACTGCGGTAGTGTACACCTTGCTTACTGCAAGTGTACTGTCATGTACAATATGTTCGAAAGACTGTTATTGTTTGTTTCAAAATAAATTTGAAATATTACAGAGCGACTGCCAAAAAAGATATTTAGGATCGGATATGTCCTATTATATAAAGGCAGACCTATTGATAATATGTATATACGCATAGGCTTTTAGAACTATGAGTTACAAAACCGAATTGTTCATGTCAACCAAAGTCTATCAAGACATACGAAGATTCTGTATTTGTATGTTGGTACACCTAAGTTTTGTTAACGTAATATTACCTGAACATTAACAGCTTACATATTCGCCTACTTAATTGTCGAATCGTCGTAAAAATAATCCCATGAACAGTCGTAGCAGTAACATACAGTCATTTAACGACTCAATATAATCGTAATCTAGGTTAATTGAATCCAAATAGGCACTAAACAGACCTTACATGTTACAAATGCTATCGAAAATGAGTAAATTACTGCAATTTATATCGCGGCATCCAATCGTGAGCAATCGATGGCAGTAAATGAATTTTGTCATCGATTGTACCGAACGTATAATAAACAGGCACAATATCAAACGGAAATATCGGGTTCGTCAACGCCATTATATTCATACAACAAAGGTCACATCGTTTATTTCAACTGAGGAAGTTGATTAGGTAGGTAGATAGATGGGTACGGTATGTTTTTGTCTACATGGAAATATTAAAGGAGTATACAGCCCTCCTGATAGTAAGTGGCCACTACCGCCTATGTAATCTATAGTCTTTATATGACTTACACTCTTATATGAGGCGACAATCATAGTCCTCTGGATTAGCAACGCATCTGTGATTGACTTCAGATAGAACCCATGTTCTATTTGAAGATGTTTATAGATGTCCATGAGCGGCAGTGACCACTTACCATCAGGTGGACTGCATGTTCGTTTGCTACTTCAATCAGTTAAAAAAAAGTCTCCAGATAGGATACAGTTCTACCGGAAAAACTGTAGCGCTAACGACTAAGACTTCTATGGGCAACCAATTGATACGAGTTCTTTGCTATACCTGAGGACTAAGAATGTCTCGGTATAGTTCCCTTTATAGTAGAACACGGAACCGCTTAACACTGTTGTTATAGGGGAAAAATAGGTGTGTCGGGAGTGGCTTCAGGGCCTACCTTCGAAGAGTTTTACTACTTAGGGATACTAATAAAAATCATCATTACACATAGTAATGATGATTTTTATTTATGGTTGCTTCATTATAGAAGTCCTGTTCGAAATGTGTTATAAAAAGTTTTACAGCTGCATTTCATAATGTTACTTCAAGGAAGGATTGATAATCTTTAAATATATCAAATCGAATATTGAGTGTAAAAATGTAAGTAAGTTACGTAGGTACGTAAGTTAGCCTGACGTAGACTAGCTTACAAACCCTGAAACTACTCAAACACTCAAACCACATTCTATTCTTCAAAAATTGAAACGCTGTGTTTTAGTTTACAACTCATAAATAGGTGTGACGATGTTACTATCACAATCAAACCACGTAGAGTTTTATTTTCAATATCGTACCAAAAATGAATGAAAATTCCCTCTGGTACACCAAAATGTATATCGCACAAATCAAAGGAAATATAAATGCTGTCCAAAGGCGAGTACGCAGCAATCCCTCACACAAGTGGGTAAGACGAGCTGAATTTTTAATGTTACACTCAGACCGCTGCAAACCGTAACAGTTTTCTTGTCGTTGGTAGAGTGAAGATGTGAAATAAATTTTGCAGAGTGGCCCCATCTTTTCGTTTGACATTAATATTTAATGCGAGCAGCCATAAGTACTTCATACTTGGCGTGTCTAATATAATTTGAGAACAAAGTAGGTACCCGAAGCGACATCCATTAGCGGACATGTGGAAGTAGAAAAATCCGGTCAATTACGAATCGTACGTGCACTTGAAGGGTTCCGTACTATTATTTATAAAAAACGGCCAATAATTATGTTTGTTGTATGGGAGTTATTCCTATTAGATTACTAGACACTGAACTGAGCTGAACTTGGCAACATGCTCATGTTTTGATCGAGTTACAAAAAACGAGTCTGTTACGTGAAAACCTCCCTTAATATATATTTCTTTATTTTCTTAGTATCCGTAGTTATAGCTTCATCTAAAATAATACATTGTATGGGAAAATTTCAACTGTCTAGCTATTACATTGCAGGTGATAGAGCCTGGTGATAGATAGTCGGAGTGACGGACAAACGGACAGCTGAGTTTTAGCAGTAGGGTTTCCGTTTTTACCCTTTGTGTATAGAACCCTAAAAACCTACGCACCGAGAACTTCATTAAACATAAAGAGAATTAAACAAAGTATCAAATACAGAAATTAACTATTGCTCACCTTGAAACAAAATTGACTTCCTCATAGCTGCTGATAATAATGACAAGACTAAAACAATAATGTACTTGTTGTATCTATTCGTTTTTATTTTACGCCACTGAAGGTCGCATTAACAATACAGAAAACAAAGTTGATATGATTCGTCTCGCCATATAATTTCAGTACTCGAAGTGCCACGTCATTGTCAGTAACGTTCGAGATCGATTAACGCATTCTATACATAATTTTGTCATTAGTGTGTAATGTTATTCGTTTTCACGCTTTTATGTTGTATTGTCTGTAATGCATGTGTATCTGTAGACTTATAAATTCTTAATTCTTTAAAACTTTTCCAATGTACAGTCACGAGCAATAAGATGTGACTACGAATAGATTAGCAAAAGTATCTGACCCAAGAAGGAGTTCAATAATATCTGACTACACGAACGCAGCAAAAATATCTGACATTGAAAGGCAGCATAATGCAGTAGCGTCAAAATTATGTAGATGAACGTCAAATCACATAATTTTGACGCTACTGCATTATGCTGCCTTTCAATGTCAGATATTTTTGCTGCGTTCGTGTAGTCAGATATTATTGAACTCCTTCTTGGGTCAGATACTATTGCCAATCTTCCATAGTCACATCTTATTGCTCATGACTGTACA
Source organism: Spicauda simplicius (assembly GCA_949699795.1). Lineage (NCBI taxonomy): Eukaryota > Metazoa > Arthropoda > Insecta > Lepidoptera > Hesperiidae > Spicauda > Spicauda simplicius. The sequence goes on from OX453064.1 coordinate 10,370,163, forward strand.
CTAGTACACTTGAGTGTAGCGGTACCACACTACGACATAACACTCTTATTTCTGATTCTGACTTAACTTATCAGTGACTTGACATAACAAATATAAAGCGTATTTTATGTCTATTTTTAAGGATGGGCTAAGACATATAATAATCGGTGCATTAACTTTCATCTAGTAATCACAAATGCATCTATAATTAACATCAAGGTCGGACATCTATCTGCGTTAATTAACTAACATTACCTGCTATTACGATCTTGGGGCGGAGTGAGTTTTAACATTACATACCTAATCGTGGAATGAAATGAAAACAAAAATTATGAGAAAATTATTGTATTACTACACGGATTTCTAACTGCGAGAGGTTGAGGCCAAAACCTACGAGAAAGTGGAATGGGTAGCTACTTATAGTATACTATCAGTATTTAGAGGTGTTTCCTCCTACAGAAAAACAGATCACTTAATGTGTCAGTAACGTTGAAGGCGAACAGTTTTTAGTATTTGTTTGGAAATGAATGTCACACCGTTCTGGTTCTTTTAAATTTCTTTGCCAAATCTTCCATTTCTCCAAATAATCTTATGCAAACAATCAGACAGTACCAAAAAAGAGCCTATTATGTTTGGGTATTGACTTTGCTTTGCACTTAATGACCGAATAAACAGTTTCTTTTTGGAAATACCAGCGGAAACTTCGATTACATTACATTTCTATAGATGTTTACAAATGGAATAAATATTGTAAAATTTGTTTGCAAACGTTTTGTATAAACTATTCGTTTCCGTAATTCCGATCATCTGTTCAATAAAAAATGAATCGAATCATAGAGCTATGGTCAATCTGTATGAACAGTCAACTGTGACCGCTTCCTCGATAGATCTTTATTTCTTCTTGGATAATTTGTTTTTACATTGAATGTGACGGTTTCTTATAGTTTTTTGGTAGTCTCCGAGCAACGTCATGCTTTTGTTGGCGTATGCGCTGGCGCACCTGTCCACGGCCTCGATGAAAGCACGGTGGTTTAATAATTATTAACGATCTCTTTTTATACGATTGAATATTGCGATTGGGAAGTAGATCACCTCGTTGATTACGAGAATCTTTTTGTTATAGTTTTTAGGCTTTGGGTAAGCGGCGGAGCGTGGCGCCATTTTTTGAATCCGTTATTTATGTTCACCAATTGTCATCAATGGCTAATCTTTCAAAACATTATTTCCAAGAAAGTTTATTATAATAATAGACAAAAGTGTCAACGCTCCGTATTAGGATGCCCGGAGCATGAATCGAAGAAAAAGAAGAGTTATCTGCTCGCAGCTTCTGCTTCATTATTTTACTTTTTTCTAGTGCTTTGGTTCCGGACACGATCTAGGTCAGATTATCTGATCAGTTTCCTTAAATTGGGATAATCCAAAGCATTGTATTGGATGAATGACTCTATTGAATTGGCTGAATTGACCATTCAGTACTTTACTACTCAGTATAACCATTAAATCAGTTACTTATCTATATTATCTTTATTTCTTGCATGCATAATATTTGAAGGTGATTACGCAATTGTAAATCAGATGTTTTAGTGAATTTAATATATTTTAACCTCTTTTTACTGATAATTTAATAGTTTATCTTTATCGTAAATTTTATTACGGATTTAATGGCCGCTTTCCGGGTTAATAGAGTTGATATTTTAAATGCTAATGTTTTCCTAGCGATGATTGAAAAGTCAACAGTCTTGTCAAGTTATCTTATGATATAAAGTTACAAATACGTCTCATATTATATTTCGACAAAGATAAAGAGATAACTCGAATATGGCGTTGTTTGTTCATAATTTTAATAAATAACGTCAACAAGTTATGACAGTGGCCGAAATACTTATTTAAATTAGAAAATATTTATATTTTTATAAACAAGGTGGGCTAACGGAAACGGGTATTATTTGTATATTAATCTGGCGTCGTGTCACGGGTAACGGTAACACTTGCCCCGGATCATTTTCGTGTATGATCTGTCAAACGTATCCCACATGTCAGGGTTCAGGATGGAACGTGCCATCCGTTTTACCTGGAATAAAACATATTTGGATACCAAACTTCTCGACTGTGACAAACAAAAACAGTTTCAAATAATCGAGCAGTGGCGCGTTAAATCCTACAAACTCTCTATAGGTACTTGTTACTTTTTTGAAAACAAACTAAATTCGCCCCTACTTCTAAAACAGCACAAGTTTTGTAGAAAGTATTCTACTTGCAGGCGTACGGTACTTGTTATTGAGTTATTTTTGCTGCAAAAGTCGAATCACATCGTCAACAACGGAAGGAACAGCTCAGTGTGTGGCTGCACATTTGTGTTATTAAATGATTTATGGAGGAGGATTACTGGAGTGAAGGGTTGTGAATGATTTTAGAAGTTATGTCCCTCTCAGTTGGGTGTGATTTCGCGTGTAATGCACAGCTGTTAATCATGCACGGTAGTCGTGTGTTGATCTGGATGTAATTGAGTTAACTGACGCAATGATGACTTATTTGACAGAGTGAGTCGTCTGTTTAACTATTCCCTGCCTGTAAAATTATGTTATGTTCCCCGTAATGGATCACGTCAAAATGTTTATTACGTGCGTAGATAACGCTCATCATCTTTTTAATGAGTCGAAGCTGGTACATATTGTATTACAAAGATAAGAAATACCAGTCAACAGATTGTTATCTGGTAAGCTCGTTTTATTAATAGTTTGTCGTATATCTTATATAATTGTCACTACAATATGCTTATTGAATGAAACTGGAATCCAATGGTAGGGACTAATTAATGGTCAAACCTACACACCTTTTAGTAAAAATGAATAAATTTATAACAAGCTTAGCGTTAGTTCGATGACGGCAATTGATGTTATAAACGATTGATTTGTAACTGCAGTTTCATATTTTATAGGCTCATTTTAATGAAAAAAGTTATATGTTTAGTTTACTATTGATTTTAAAAATAAAATAAACATATCAAGCGCATTGGAAATAATATATTATGATATTAATGACAAAAACTTAAAAACTCAATTTATAATTTGCTTTCTAGCTTTTTGTATATTTTGCATTTTTAGATTATGGCGATGATTTTATTTTACCACTAGGACTCCATTACCATTAACATATTTTGAACTATAGACTAAATCTAAATTATTAAATATACCATCTTTATTAACAATAGTATATACTTTTTATGATTTTTAATTGATTGATTTAATTGATTGAAGATTATACCAAACAAATCAATAATCGATGTCTCGCATACATCGATTGTTGATTTGTTTGGTATAATCTTGAGCGAAGCTGAGGAGAGCTGTATGGCCCTATTAGGTTGTGATTTATGTGAGGATCATAATTTAAATTCTTGACACAAAATTATGCTTTAACGCAATCACTTGTTTCTTAATAATAAATTACTTCTTTCTACATAAACAACTAGTAAATAAATGTAGTTTCGTAAGCAACCGGAAATGTTCCGGAACTATTAGTTCCGATTTTCCGTTCGGTTCGGTTATTGATAGTACATTGGTCGCGGGCGCATTATTTTTCCGGATGGAGATATCAAATTGATAAGTGAGGCACATTCGCAGCGGGCGGGCGAGGCATTATGAAATTGGCCGTACGTTAGGCGCCGTTACTTCCGATAAAATATAACCGGCTACGCCGCTCATATCTAGTATCGCCAGGTGACTTGCTTTTGAAGGAATGTCCCGATTTTCCCTGAAATCAAATCTAATATACACATTACCTCTTCAATTCCATATTTTAAACACGTAATGTAGAGTTTTATTAGTACTTATGCTAAAACTTAAGTAGACTTATGATTAAATTAAAGCCTTGTCTAAATGAAAGGCAAAAGATACTCAATTTCTTAAAATGAAATGGATACTCCGGATATGCGGTTTTTAAATTCTTTTTGTCGATATTTTGGTTATAGGTACATACCCGCTATTCATTTGTTGCGATTACCCGTTACACATTTATATGTATCAATTTCGCAATATTATTAATGAAAAAATCATTCTGATTAAATATACCAGAACTTTAACGACTGTTTATTTGATAATGTCGGAATCCACTAAGGATTTTTTGTTATTGTATCTTTCAGAGATCCTTCGTAATAAGTCTAGGTACTCGAAATCGCAGGAATATAGGAAGCGTGTGCTACATATCAATAAGTATAAAATTGCAAAACATCCTTTGACATCATCTACGAATATTCAATGTGTTAGAAGAACCATTGTGTGTTGCCTGTTTTATTATTTTGATTTGATTCGTGTTTTTAAAAAGATATATTTTTATGTACTTTTCGATTAATTTTAAATCACAATATTGTTATATCCATGCGATGTGTTTACGAAATAAAGTGTCCGATTATTCAACATGTCCTATTTTATATAAACACATGGAAGAATTACTACTACCCGTAGACTAACCTTCTAACTTTTCCTAGTAACCGACTCACGTCTCCGCTGTTCCCATCATATTATCTATTAGGGTAATCAATAATTTATTAACAGATGCCGCCATTAACACAACTGTTGATATACATTATGTTAAACGAGTATCGAAATTTAAATATCGGTTGCGTTAATGTAATAAAAATTTGATATGTAAAATATATGCTAAAAAATATGCGGGTTATGGTTATAAAATAACGAGCCGCCATCACTGTTTTGATAGTAAATTTGGGGTTTCTCGCAATAAATATAAATTCATGGTTAATTAAAAATTTTGTTTCTCGACATTCGATAGATTTTGTATTAAGGACGGATTGGCTTGTTGGTATGTTTATGTCTTATAGGTACCTAAGGGTACATGTACAAATCGATAAGTGGGTGTGCTTCACGTGGTCATTGATTCCGACTGGTGAAACTTATGTATCTTTGAACAAAGTAGATATGAATATACACTAATATTATCACGGAATTTAGGAATTATAATATGTAAGGGATACGCACGATATGCGGTTTTTGAATTTCTTTTTGCTGATATTTCGAACCATGACCGTGGTTACGGTCAAACTGTAGTCATACGGCCAAAAGTGGATATGTTTTATTGAAATCCAAAAACCCTCAAATTATGACATTTGACCTTGAATAACTTTTGAAGCCCACATTGCCGGGAATTTTTAATTTAATTCGTATGGTAAACCCCAACTCTCCACCAATATTTGGATTTCCGGGAATATTGTTATTTTAAACGTCTATATTGATCGGACTATTATAAAAAATGCTGTAAGTTTCACCAACTTTTTACAAGACTACGTTTTAAAAACAAATGGACAGACTGAAGGAAGAGCTAAGTAACTGAAAAACAGATTCTTAATGTTTTATTGTTATCGATATGAATAATTTTATTGTACATTTATTTTGTCTGTTAACTATTGAACTCAACAACTCTACGATTAATTGCAAAACACCCTACTACCGAACCACAATTAACGATCAATAATGTTAAGAAATGTGTGGATACCTACATCAATCAATTTGCAGGACATAATTTTTCGTCCCACGAGTATCTGTATTGAAATCACCGTTACCATTTTGTTATCAGATGACATGACTTATGCAAGTTGTTTTGCTATCTGGACTGCATGCAGGCCTAGTTATCTAAGATCTAGTAGGTACTTTATATCTTACAACCAATATAACAAGCCGTGACGACAGTAAGAGATATTTTCTTAATGAGTCCTTTCAAATGATCTGTGTGTATTAATTAATGTTGAAATCAATATCCACTATTATCTGTTGTTATACCTGCATTTAAAAGGTAATATAACTTTGAAGTTTTAATACTTGTAATTTTTAATACCATAGATGGATTTTAATAAAATAATGAATGATGCCTCCAGATATAAACTGCAAGTAGGTATATTTGTTACATTAAATTTCCAGTTTTAATTTTATGTTAACACATACTCAGAAGTGTGTTCAAAATAACATGAAACTATACTTGTCTAAGTATTTATTAAAAGAGATAGACAAACGATTAACTCTGGGACCTCCAACGGTAACCACCGGAGTCCTCCCAGCGCGATGCCTCTTTCCGGCTCTTCTCCGGTGAGCGACTACACTCATCACACCTTCTACTCTTTACGGCTGCATGCGACCACAGATGCCGCCGTCCTTTCCGCGGTCGCTTTGCTGGACGATTCGAGCTTCCACTCTTACGACAGGCAAGGGGTACCGTAGCACTATTTTGGTCAAGGAACTACAGGGACACTTATTCTCAGCCCTACAAATTTTCGTTTTTTTTTTAAATATATAAAATGAACAGATGTAAACTCGATTTGGGTAACATTGAACATTTTTTACAATATTTGTGATATTATAATCTGTTTTATATTTATTGCACCTTGTTTTTATTAAATGAATAGTGTCCTTTTTAGCTGGTTTATTAATCTAACACAATAAATTTACGGGGAAAACAATTAAACTACTCACAATTACCCCTAAAACTCAAATTCAAAGTTATCCTTAGTTTTGGGTAACTTTGAATATAATTTTTTGAGGATATAAAATCCGTCATTAATCGAATATTTTAAGGTCTGAGTAAAATTAATTAACATATTTTTGTTAATTAAAACCAAATCTATAAAAAATACATTTATTTTGATATATAAATACAATAGACAACTTGGTCTTGCCATATGCCATCGATCAATTTGGTGGTAAAATAAGATACTAGTTTTTTTTGATTATTTATTCCATCCATCCATCGGACGGAATGGTCCAGGATGGACGGAACATCGGGTACCTTTGGAAGGTTTCCCCCTCGAAAACAAAAAAAAAAAGGATGGACGGAACTTGGACATAACATAGGCCTCCCCTAAATGGCGCCACTCCAACCGGTCCTGTGTCCTCTGAATCCAACGGTTTCCCGCTGTCTTCTTCAGGTCACCGGTCCATCTGGTAGGGGGGCGACCGGTACTCCTTTTGCCTAAACATGGTCGCCACTCGAGGACCTTTCTTCCGGCCCATTGCCACTTCAGCCTGCAAATTTTGAGAGCTATGTCGGTAAGCTTCGTTCGTCTACGGATTTCATCGTTGCGAATCATGTCTCGTAGCGAAATTCCGAGCATAACCCTCTCCATAGCACGCTGAGCGACCCTGAGCCTCCGAAAAAAATATTTTTTTATGATACAGGTAACTTTGAACCGTTCAAAGTTACCCATATAACGTCCAATTCAGACGTCGTCAAAAGTTTAACAGTTTTACGCAATATTCAACATGGGATACGGATAGTACAGTTTCAAAATAATAATATATAACTACATTTTAAAGATAAACACCAAAACAAACCTGTTTACGGTAAATTTTATATTATAATTGCTATTTCAAAATGGAGCATCAAACACTTGCAACAACTTCACTACGGAAAAGGCGGTATTTTTTAAAATTATGACATTGACAGGTACCTTTTTTTACTTTCATTGCTTTAAACAACATTTTGGCGATCAATTTTACGCAGGTACGATATTGAAACAACACGAAGTTTCCATGTAATAAATTAATATATTTTTTTCACAACTTTGTTCAAAGTTACACCGCTGTTCAATGTTACCCAAATTGATTGTATTTTTTTTAATATTCGAGAACGTAGGTCAAATCACACAGTTTTCGTCATATTTAGTTCTAGTTGCCACTACACACAGTTGCCACTAACAGTCAGGTGGATTACACGCTCGCTTGCTACTTCAGTCATATAAAAATAAGCTGGTGTGCACTCCCAAACTCTAGCTAACTCATGTCCAGCAGTGTTATTTAAGAGAGAGATGAAGCCAGGAGATACATTTTGTTCTACAGAATGTATCTCAGTGCATAGGCTTCAGTGTTTTATTCTTTTAGTGCTTTATTACCATACCAACTTAAGGTTGCATCATGTCTGGAACAAAGTGTTTATTTACGTTAGCTACATAATATTGCTTTAAAACAGCAGTGTAGCGTTTTTTGTCATAGTATAAACTGAAATTAATTTGTCTGAATATATTCTGAAGAGTTAGCATACAGATTTTCGACCGTCTTCACTTTGAAATGCAGTATGAGTGTTCATTAAGTTACGTTCGTCCTTGAGCTGCTACAGAACTACTCGGAATCAGAATTGTGTCTACGTTTTTATGTCTTTTAGAATTACACTCTTTCGTAATTTAATAACAAATATTGTAAAAAAGTGTAATATCAGCGTTTAACTTTCCGTCCGTATTTACTCTTTCACCGCATTTAAACCAATAGTGTTCGGAACTGAAGCGTAATGAATAAGCTCCAATTCAGGAGCGGGTTCCGTATCTCACTACATTTGATGTGCACTACATCGGGTGGAGGGGAGTCGGCGTAACGTCAGAGATTTATGATCTCATAACGCGCCGTTCCTCGCCCACCAAGCGTTCAGACGTATTGATTTCATTTCGGCATACATTTTTAAATAGTAGTTCTAGCTTCGTGTACTCAACCCAATCAAATTTTCCGCATTAAACATTCATTGTTGTTTGTAATTCCTTCAGCGTTCAAGCGTTCATCTGGTCGGATCTATCATTTCAGTGGCATCGGTTATTGGGTAACAAATGCGCATTTGAACCACATGATGTTTTTTCTTTACTAGTTTTTAAGAGTTTATGGTGAAACGTTATCTAGTAATGCCTTATAGCTTTATTACAAGCTACTAAGTCTACTCATGTTTACTCCTAAGGGTTGGTAAATTATTTTTAACTTTAACTGTTTTTGACGCAATAAATATTCTGATGGACGGGTTCAATTCCCAAAATGTAGGTTAGTTTTTCAGGTTTTGCATGTTTTGTATATGGCACCTATAACTAGGGAATCTTGATCTGAAGACCTTGACCTAGTCTAGGAAAATAGAGAGCTCAGCGGGCTAATTTTTCCTATAGAAATTTTGTAAAAAAGGTGAAGCAGCTGAACTTTTTGATATCCCACCAACAAAGTACCAGACAATATCCAATTCATATGATATAATATACCCATGTAGGTTGAATAGAGTACATACAGTTGATATGTTGCGCCCGCACAGGTGCCAATGACTTTGGAACGTTTTGTCCCGAGACGTCCTGCGCCTATCGCGAGTAACTAAAAAGGTGTCGTTAGTAATGGTTTTTGAAACATCATAAAGATGTCAAGTGAGCTGTTACCTGATTGTAGCTATCGGCGTAGTGTAATAGAGAGTGAAGCCGCGTGTAGCGTTTGCCGATACATTCAGTAAATACGGAGTTTAAACAAATTTGTCGATATTGTCAATCGATTTATATATTCTCGTATAAAATATTTTATGACATTGAAGATACAGGTCTGTTGGGTCGTAAACTTAGTAAGGACTTCTATATATATTTTGTCTAAACAGTATTTTTCCATCCACGTCGACATCGACGCTTTATGTCGACAATATTGCAATAATAATTTTCTAAGTTACAATTTTTTTTATATCCAATATTGTTATCGTTTGGAATATAAAGTAAATAAAATGGTATAACATATTTGTAAATTTTTATTGTAAGTTTTTGATGAGATTTCACACAACACTAGTGTGAACAGCATATTACGTTAGTCTTAACCATGTAATCGCTCACCGCGTACCGCAATTTTGGCCCTGTTTCCAAAGTTATAAGATTATTATAACTTTGACTATAACTTAATTACGGTACCTTCAATCTTAGATTGTTTACATAGCAATTAAGATGTTTCACGTCGTCAAGATTAACAATATATTAATATTAAACTGTTCATTGACAATGACGTATGTTTTTATATAAACATACCTAATGAGTTTTGACGACCCGCGTGGCCGAGTGGTTACCATACCGGTGTGACGCGCAATGGGTTCCGGGTTCGATTCCCGGCTGGGCAGGTATCTGAATGATGAGTTTAGATTTCTGTTCTCGGTATGGGTGTTTGTGTATTCGTCTTTGTGTGTGTCCATGGTACTCATGACCCAGGAGAAAGTCCTATTATTGGACTATGAGTGTAGAAAACGTGTGTAAAGCGTGTGTAGTTTTAAATCATTTTCATATCATTGTAGATACATCTAGATTTTTTTCGTTTGCTGACCTTACTTTCTTTTAATCACTTCATAAGTCACCAGTCCGGCATTGTTACTCTTTATCTCGTAATTTTTGATGGCCAGCGGTCACTTAACACTTCAAATTGTTTCGGATAGTTTATTTATTTTAATGGCGCCTTAAAGAGCATTCCACTAATCAGCCCGAGTGCATTGTCCAATGAATATAACATGATATAAAGTAATTGATGTTGAAGAACAAATAATGTTTTTACTGCTATCGATACCCGTATTTATTGGTAATGATAATTTATTTGTTTGTCCGTGGGCAGTAATAAGGCATTATGATTGTACAATTTAGTTTTTTACTCGCTCAATGTATACTGAAAAAGGAATCAATTGAATTCGAATGTTTACCGGTAAAAACAACTTACATCTTTAGCCGTACTTTCATTCCGATGGAATATATCGCCCCATTTATCACAGTATTCGGCAGGTAATAACAGTAGTTTCGTACTATAAATTTACATAAAAGTTGGCATCGTAAATATTGTAATAACAGAATATCGATCGATTTTAAGTCCTTTATGCACTATCCACGTTATGTTTGGACTCTATCTATTTGCACGATGAAAATGGTATTCACTTAATTTGACAAATAATAATGCCGGTATGCTAGGTTTTTGTGTACACGATTTATGTACACGATGTTGGGTCTTGTGTTTCATATATTTATAGTGAATAGTGTAATCAATCGCACTTGTCTCGTCCACCAATTCGCACTTGGCCAGCGCGGTGGACTATGGCCTAAACTCTCTCATTCTGAGAAAAGACCCGTGCCCAGCAGTGGGACAATGTTGGATTGACGAGAGTGTAATCAATAGCGCATATAGTTTTTTAGTTCATGATGAAAACTTTAATATACTAGTATCAGCGTCATTGTTAGATTTAGGGTACATCTATGCGCCTCTGGATTTTGTATGCTTCATAAATGGATAGTAGGAACAGGGCTTTATTCGGTCCCCCAGTAATATTTATGCTTCATTTGCCACTGCCATCGGTAGGCGGAAATTTTAATTTATGCGCTTGAGATTGTTTGTTTTTATGAGATCACTACTTTTTGTATTTACGAAGAAAAAGCATGACTTCATTCGATCGCGGAAGCCGGCAATCGTTCTCAATAACGATATTTAATTGATTGACGATTTAATATAAGTACTTTATCTAATATTTTTTTGTTATCCGTCTGAAGTTATATTGTCCCTGGTAACTGTAGACAGATACGTTGTTACTCAAGCTAACTAGGTTTCAACGCTATGATTCCTAAGTTCTTTAACACTAAGTACACTTTTAAAAGTATGAAGCAAGCCATTAGTTAGCCAAATGTTAGGTAAAAATAGGTTTAACGTCGATACATCTAAAGACAGATCATAGTACTCCATTAGATCTTCAGTGATTATACATAGCCACCTATTAATTTTACCAACTAAGTCTCATATTCTTTATTTGAAAACCATATATCTTCATACGTCAGATAAAACTTCTGTTGTGGTAATGGTTTTATGTTTTGATCATAATTAATTAATTAACATCCATATAAAAACGTTTAACGTTGATGCATTCAAGGATAGATCATAGTACTACATTTAGATCATCAGTGATTATACATACAGATTGATTTTACCAACAAAGTCTCATATTCATTATTTGAAAACCATACATCTTCATACGTCAGACAAAACCCCTGCTTTTGTTTTAGATTTTGTTTATCATTAAATAATTAACATACATAAAAAGATGTTTAACTTTGATGCATCTAAGGACAGATCTTAGTACTACATTTAGATCATCAGTGATTATACATACCGATTGATTTTACCAACAAGTCTCATCTTCTTATCTTTCTATATATTTATACGTGAAGCAAAAATATGTGGTGCATTTTTAAGTAATATGCCGCGGACGGATTAATGTGAAATTTTGCATTGCAAGTTAATATTTTTTTCAAATAATGCATATATCATACATAAAATCAACTAAAAACACATTACACACACCGTTACCGTTACATTACCGTTTTTGTCACAAACACATACATAATAAACGAAATAAAACATTCAATGTCTTACTAAGGTCTTACTATGAAAACACGTGACGTCAAAAATGCCAGATATTTTTGTCAAAATACCGCTATTGCTTTTAAATGCGGCTTAGCTAATTAAACCTTTTTATGTTTAATGGGTGCGTTCAAAATTACTTGAAAATTATTACATTTTATTTGAATTTGAGAAATATTCTTACTACTTTGGACAATATGAAGTTTAGTTTTTTTATTTAAATTACGGTCGAATTTCGACAGATGCGACGGGTGACTAGTATTCATTATTTGAAAACCGTACATCTTCATATCCATACTAATATTATAAAGCTGAAGAGTTTGTTTGTTTGTTTGAACGCGCTAATCTCAGGAACTGCTGGTTCGAATTGAAAAGATCTTTTTTATGTTGAATAGACCATTTATCGAGGAAGGCTTTAGGCTACATATGTATATAGCCTAAAGCCTTAAACGCGAGTGAAACCGCGGGAACTGCTAGTGTCAGATAAAACCCTGCTATGGTAATGGTTTTATGTTTTGTTTATCATTCATTAATTAACATGCATATAAGTATGTACATAAGGTTTACACCTATAACTACATATTAATTTTCTAAAGTCACTAATAATAATTTATGTCATGGTCAATACCTTCGGTTAAGTAGGTGCTTCCATAAAGATATTTAAATGTTATTGGTGTATAAAATGCTTGATATATATTTCTAATTAATTAATTAATATCGCAGCCTACATTCCACCTGTCGAAATATGGTGATATATGTGTGTTGTTTGAATAATTATAACACTAGATAGGAATATTTTTAGAAGTTTATGAATAAAAAATTAGGTAAAAGTAATTAATTTAAAACATTCTAGTAATTGTGTTCACGTAAATAGATCGTGGCACTTAAGTATAGTCATGTGATTTTAATATTAAATAAACCCTTAAAATTAAATTAATGTGTCTTAATCATCAAAAAATATGCCTTATAATAAACTCGCTATGATTTCTTGCTTTGTGAGTGCTAAGGATACAGGTACACGAAGACTAAGCAAAATTTAAATTTAGATATGTAGTTGCCTGGTCGGGATAGAACCCAGACTCCCCTGTGGAACAGTTCTGTTTTGTGATCTTCTTTTATAACACTCAGAATGATGGATTTCTGAGTGTTGTGCTCTGGAGCCGAAGCGAAAATGGCTCATATGAGTAGGGCTTCCTTATATTACGCGCTTAAATCTAACAAGACTAAAAATGTGAGGAACTCGAAATACTCTCTATAAAGCCATATTTGCGATTTTTAAAAGCCATATTTGCTATATTAAAATAGCAAACAAGGTCCAGTTGATGATAGGTGGTCAATGTCGCCTGTGAATATCTGTTACTGGCTCCATACACCTAGATCAGGGGTTCTACCTGAAGTAACATCTACTTCAGATAGTACCCCTGACTGTTTCTACAAATAACAACACGAAGGCGATTTCATACAAATAAACTGTCCTAAACATTATCACGTGACGTGTGAAATTAATTTGTTTGTATCGTTTATGTATCTCTTGGTCTATCAATTTGGTTTCTGACGGATACAATATAAACAACGAATAATCGATGGATTATGACAATTTAGTCGTATAAAATCAAATAAGGCTATATTTTAAGGTTGGTATCAAATACGGCTATCACAAAACAAAAAATGCGGATACCCAGTCAATCATGCATCTTGTCACATTCTCTCGGTGTTAACTTAATAGAGAAATACCGGTAGATTATAAAAAAATCTACATATCAGTATTTTTTGGAATAACATAAAAGTGAATATTTTTTTTTACTTTACCAAAAATAGGTGAAAATGTAGATAGCCACCTTTGATTTTATACGACTCAATTATCCTTATTTTGTCCTCATTCGTGTCGTATTGGTATTGAATAGTACCACATCACGAAAGCGTGGATGTCACTAGCCTATAAGAAACAAAATCAAGGGACAATCAATCAGCATCTTCTGTTTTTTTTCTCGAGGGGGAAACCTTCAAACAGTAAGGTTCTGGTGTAACTGCAACCGTAACCGTCGTCAGCAACTCATATGCCAGGCGAGGTGACTATTGATAAAAACTCAAATCAGGAAAGGTCTGTGTTTGTGGTTTGAAATGCTGACGGATGGGTGTTGTTCTTGATCTGGGTTGATATTGGTGCCATAATTCAATAGTCTACATAATCAAAGACCTGTTATAAGAAAATCCACTTATAGGTACATTACTTCAAAATATTTAAATTACATAGCTGAGTGTATAACGTGCATAGTGGTATATGTGTAAATAAAATTAAGATAATTGTTAGCAAAACAACAACAACACATTTAATTTTTCGGAGGTTTGTCCAAATTGATTTTGAAAAATGCTTTTGTTTTTAAGTTCTCTGCCTTTTATATAATTTTACATGTTACTTTCAAAATATATTTTAACTCTTTTAATTAATTATTTCATATCTAGTGCTCAAAATAACTTCTTTTTTATTTATAAATTATAACTGACTTATAATATAGTTAAAATTTTGTAAGTAGTTTATTAAAATAGGAAGAATTACCTAATAAACCTAATAAATAAATACCTGTTTTATGGCCTTTCATTTTCGTTAATAATTCTTAATAAATTCTCGTTAATTGATCAATGCCTGGAACTGATAACATTATGGCTATAGCGATTGGCAACGCTTGAAAAATTCTAATTTAGGAACAGTGACACAGCAAAACGATGCAGCCATCTTGTTACGGATTTCGTGCAATTAACTAAAACCATTTATCTCTTGCATGATTTTCGATATTTTATTGATTTGCTCTAACGACAAAGTGTATAATTATAACATCCTGCGCTTTCAATAGAAATTACACGAACAGTCGGCTCTAATTTTGTGGGTCCGCCGTGAACTTGTTTCTACGTTTCTTAATTTTTTTTTTTTGGTTTATAATGAAGCGTCAGCGATAAAAATATCGATTGTTCGTGAATCAAACGGAAGTGGAAATTTGAACCCTGGCATGGCGATGCTCTGACCGTGACTGAACCCACAAATGGTTTATAGTCAACGACTTACATTCGTTTTTTTTCATATTGTCATTGTATATTTATATTGTTTCCACAAACTCTCTACTTAGTTGTGGTTAGCGCTAAAGATTTTTTGTCCGGTGTTTGGTTGAATTTACTTCATTTTGCGGAGTAAGAACTTGTTTTATTTCAATGCAAGTATTCTCTTCTATGCGAAGTATCTCGCCGTGCTACAAAATACCACTAGTAAGCGACTATTAGGCGTTCTACGAGTCTACTGTCTTCAATACATCTCGATATGTAGAAAAATAAGAGAAGAACAGGCGTGTCGTACAACAGTTATCTAGATCTGAGTATTCCGAGAACAGAGGACTCAGCTACCAAATATCATGACTACCGTCTTACAAATGAGAAAATTTCGCTCTAATTATTTATGAATGTGTTATCGTCATATCTCGGGAGCTCACGACCCGGCGTCTGTGCGCACGACACGAGCAAAACCGTAGGTAATTAGCAAATGTGCCTTTCTTTGTTCTCTTGGCACGTTTTGCATTGGTTTCCAATCTATCGGTGCATATACCGAGATAGGTAGGTGCGCGACAGGGCGATGGATCGTTAATAAACCTCCATTACTTTCATTAAGGCTATCTGCGGACAGTGGTCGTATCGCGACGTCGGCCGTCATGCCATCGACACATAACAAAATTAAACGCGATGACGCTATCGAAGGCCGCGCATCGCGCGCTTGCCGCTATCCGCGGGCTCACTTAATTGCGAAATACGAATAAATGTCGATAATACGTTTTAATCGTTACACCGAGCGTCGAGCACCGAGCACCGATCGCCGAGCTCGACATCATTCTCTGTAATCCTAAATCTTGTTATGGAAATGACTGGAATACCTAAGCATCTATAATAAATTACGTTTCAGATTATCGTATGATCCAATCGTAAATTAAGACAAGATACATAATTAAGGCGAATAAATAAAATGGTTGGCATTTCGACGGGAGCACGTTCGATTTTGCAGAGCGATATACACATTATCCATTTTGAGCTATCAGACCCCTTTAATAAAGTGTAGTTTGATTCGTTACATTTAATTGCGATTCAATCGCCAACAATATTGAAGGAGGCAGAAGAGTGCGGAGGCGGGACGGGGCTCTGAATGTCACGACAAGATTTTTAATTACGGCGAAGATATCATCTTAGAACTGTACTCCCTGCTATAAGTCGGCGACACGTCGTGAAATTACAATTCAATAATTATTTCTGGCGAGAATTGTAAAATGCTGGACGAGCATTTAATTTGCGACAGTTTAGTAGGAACACGAGCATATCGCGGTGTGAACATAAAGTATGAAGTTAATAAGGCGAAGTGCGGTGGTGGCTGGCGGGACGGACGCGCGTGGAGCGGCGTGTGTCGATGTCGAATATGATCCGGGGTTTATTTTCGTTCTTCTAATGCGTCTTCGGTGTCGTTCGGAGGACAATTAAAAATACAAAAAGTGAAACGTTTGTTTCAGACGTTCATTGTCTTCGTTATTAATAAATTCATTTTACTGAGTTGAAGTGGACGTGTATTTTATTCGCTTTAAGTGGTTTCACATTGTTTTATATTTATGTGCGGTTATTTTCGGCGAAGACATTATAATGCAGTTTGTGGGGGAAGATGTGAAACGGCTCACTCTTACACCATTAGAGATATTTGAAACCTCGAGAGTGCACTCATAAATTGACTTTTGTAGTAATAACGTGTGTTCTAAATATATCTATTGTACTCCGAGTGTATTCCTTATGGGACATGCCTATTATTCCTTTGACATCAATATGAAGTACAATGTAACATTCTATTTTAAAAAGAATTTACCAGATTTAAATAGAGTTTTTCTAATGTTCTGTTGCGAAAGGGACACCTATTTTGTATAATAGCTAAAGTATTCGTACTTCTGCGTTTTTGTGTTGTAAAGCAAAAGTGATGCTAACAAACTTACCATCTTTGATGATAAAAACAATTGCATTTATTATCCGATTAAACTAGTAAAATCCATGCCTAATGTATTCCACCTGCTAGTAACTGGTCACAGTCGCAGATGAATTATAAGCTACTTCATATAGAACAGTTCTATCTAAAGTCAATTACTGGTGTAGAGGTCTCCCCAGAACTAAAATGTAAGTGGCCTCATATGTAAGTGAACCGGCAACCAAACCTTTCCACCGAAACGCCACAATTACCTACTTTGAATATACCATATCACGTGGTAGAACAAGTGTAGTTCGACATTGATTCGATAGTGAATCATTTTTTGCGTTTCGACAGAAGGGCGTGGTTGCCGGCACACTTTCACATGAGGCGACCATCATAGTCCTCGGGAGTAGCAACGAATCTGTGATTGACTTCAGATGGAACCCATGTTTTGTATGAATTTGATTACATAATTATGTCCATGGGCGGCAGAGACCACTTACCTGGTGGACTGCATGTTCCTTTGCTTCTTCAGTCAGATAAAAAAAGAACATAGATGTGGCGGTGGTACCCCCTCGGTCAAACTACACTGATTCTACCATGTAACAAACGAGCATGCAATAAACCTACAGAGAACTATAATTTTACAGCCCTGTCATGCCCTTGAAATTATGACAGCGCCGTTAAATAATAGAGATTAAAAACAAAAGTGAGTTTCCAAGGATTCTCCACAGTAGCACCTACTACGAAACTACAAAATATTCGAGTAACTTTATTCGACTTATTAAGTCGACTACTAGCTACACAAAAGCTTGGCCAATTGAATCTTTTGAATCTCATCGTATATTTTTAAACGGTCATGTATTTAATAAGACTCTCTAGATATTTACTTTTTGAAAAATTATATAGGTATTTTTAATACTTTTTTGCTCTTGAAAACATATATTTGTCAAGCATATGATGATGGTTAAAAATGTTTTATTTTCCTTGAAGTCGTAGATTCGCGGGCACGTCTCGCGGCTTACTACCACTGCATTTACTTTACTGCTCTGATATTTTACAGGTAGCGCTCTTAACTTCCATATGACCTCTTTTATAGTCTTCTCTACGCGTTATGGCTGTGTGTCACGTGATCCTCTGATTTTACTAACTCAAGACGTGATAGGCATTATTCCTCAAATAGTTTAGTAAATGCACTAAGAAATTACTTTCTCGTGAAGTTACGTGTTATGTGAAGTGAATAACCGCGGTCATTAATTTTAAAAATTGAACCGTATCCTACGAGAAATATCCTCGTGAATTTCCGGTTTACAAAAAGATAGAAGAGGCTACGCAACAAAGTGAAACACGATCCACTCTACTAATCCGACAAAAGCGAGCCTTGTTACCCTTCAAATTTATTTATAAGAAAACTCTCGGACAAGTCGTTAATACCTATAAAGTAGGGGCGAGAGAGGCGCGAGCGAGTTTATAACTCACGTACCGAACTTTACTCGCCGACACATAAAATAATAGGTGTAAAAACTTACACGGGAAAGTACTCAGTGAGCGAGCGGGCTAAGATGGACGGCGCCCTCGCAGGCTTCACTGGGCACTGGGCGCATCCCGCACACCCGCGCCGTTCGCCGATCACCTTACCAACAATGCACCGAGAAATAACTATTTTGTACGCGTAATTAATGGTTCGCAAAACACTAACAGCCTATGAATATCCTGTGGCCGGGCGCAGCGATCTCGCTCTGTAAGAGTTAAAGCGATCTACTTCTTTAAAGTTTATTTAATAGGTATAAGGGTCACACCAATTGTAATGTATTAAATTATAGTCATCATCCAATGTATAGTGATTTATCGATGCAACTTTAAGAAATAACTTTTTTATGTTAGTAAGTAAATTTAATAGTTGACTAGTATTTAAAAGTAGAAGATGACACTGAATGGAAGTTAACAGATTAATGATCAAAAAGCGCTGAGAAATCATACAACCAATCAAACATTAGCATTCAATGTTACAAACATATATTTATGGCGATATGATACAAAAGTTGTAGGTAGTAGTTATACATACATAAGACGCATATCCTTCATAGGATATGCGTCTTATACGTCATAAGTATGTATAACACCAAAATAATTTAACCGTAGGTATTACTCATTCAGCGACATCTGTACGACATCTCCTATAAGTTAATGTAATATTAAAGTTTTATTTAAAGTTCAGCAAAAGTATAAGAGATTCTATAGAGATGACTTCTGATTGGACACCAAATCTGTTCATAATTTATTTTGAGTAGAATATAACAGGTTAACCGCATGCAGCTTTACCACTTTCATAACATAAAAAACAATGGAAGCAACGCAAGAAATATATCTTGAATTAATCATGGTAATGAACACCTTTCGAGCGTTTTATATCGGCGTTAATTCAGATATCACTGCGGAAACAAACGTCCGTTTATCCAGCCATCTGTGGTGCAAGCGCGCACCGGTAATCGTTAACCCCGAGGTGATATTATTTTGAATATCCATTTCCTTTAACGTTATTATTTAAATAATTCTTTGGTAAGGGCGCGAAGGTCTACTTTGCATCGCTTTGTTTTGTTTAGGCGTAAAGATGTATGACACAAATTCGAATAGGAACAGAGGTAACTGGGAGCCGCGGGCAGTGGGCACGTGCGCGCGCGCACCTTGCACCATTCTGTTGTTGGACACAAAATAAATGAGCATCATATTGAATGTGGGAGGGTATTTTTTTCTCCATAATATAGAGCTACTTAAAGATTTTTCGCACTACAGTAACTATTTCGCTAGTAAACATTGTAGTTTACTTATGCTAAGGAGGAGGAGAGAAGGACGTACATGATAATATTGTTAGTTTTGAACTTTAGGTTGACTGCCGAATCTAGCGCTCAAGTGATAGTAAATTAGCTGCTAGCGCTTGAGCGATGCTAAAGGTATCATACTGTCGCTTAAGCTTTTTTTTTGTTTTCGAGGGGGAAACCTTCAAAAGGTACCCGACGCCGTGGGAGCAACACAGGATTATGTGGGATTTTTACCGCACTAAAACCCCCCCTGTGGCTGTCCTCGGCGCTAAAAAGAGGACTCCGGAAACTCGGTCCGACCGCAACCGGAATCCTCTGAGCGCGTTGCACCATCGGGCTCCTTCCAGATGGGGGGCTGGGCCCATCGCTCCGTCTGGTCTTTACGACGGTATGCGACCATATACCGCCGTCCTTCCCGGGATCGCCTGACCCAACGGTTCGAGCTCCCACTCTAGCCGCCTGCAATCCGGAAGCCCCTTTTAGTCGCCTCTTACGACAGGCAGGGGATGCCGTAGCCCTATTCTGATCCCGAAACTACAGGGACGAGTGTCGCTTAAGCTACAAAACAGTTGCTTAAACTGCTACCATTCAGCCATTTGACTATGCTTGAATTTATTTCTTTATTTCAAAAATCTGTGAGCAGATGATTTTATACGCATCTGTACAGTAACTTGTGTTACTAAGAAGTTGTCAAGTAGATTGATTATAATTTAACAGAAGTTTTGACCTTTGGTTTAATCACTACTTGACTAAAGCTAATAGGTGTTCAAGCAATAGTAGCCATTGGACGGTCAGCTTCTAAGAAATATAACATTGTTTAGTAGGTATACTCATCGCAAATTAATTACAATTGTAGTCTTCCTCATGTCACAGCGCGAAGGATATATTCAATCCATTTTAAGTCTAATAAATGTTAGTATTATCTTCTATAGGTACAGTTAAAACGGTGTACAACGACGGGTATCTGAGGTACATTTGAGTACAACTTCCGCTTAGTAGACTAAGTGACGAATTTAAATATATATAAGATTTGGTTTAAGATAGGTACACACTGAAATTAAATGTCTTTATTTTGTAAAAGACTATGGGACACTTACAAATGTCAGTTTTAATATTTTTCTTACACTACCTCCGGTTTAGAACACGACCACTGAGAAGATTCGACAAGAAACTAAGCGGGTTCGTCTCTTTTGTTTGTAACGTATATTATTTTTTTCTACTTACTCTTACGATGTTACCATATACAAGCATGCCATTTACAACATCAAAAATGTAATACTATTAGCATTGAAGTAGTCATATTATTCTCCAAATCAATAATATAAACAAAACCGGCTCCAGTAATTATGACATTATCGTAAGCGAATACGACATTAATTACGCGATTTGCATGGCAAAATTCAAAACGGATGCGGAGGGGTTCATATTAAAATTTCGTTTTCTTGGTAACCTGTTATCCTTCCAGTGACCGAGGTCAATCAGCTATAGTAGCTGCAACTATAAATTTCTTTTAATAAGACACAAATACAACTTTCTGTTCGTTTTGGCTCGCCAGCCAAAGAAATTTAAATAAAACACTTTTATCAGATTCGACAGGTGGAGCAGTTTTGTTGTTTTTTTCTGGTCGTTTTAGCGTCGCTGTAGGTTACGGATTAGCAGCAACTAATCGATTTCCGATACGGAACGGGAAGTGCTTTATTAGTTTCATAGACTAGTTTTTCTAAATTTTTCCATGCATTACATGCAGTTTCTGATTTAGCTGAAAGCTTATAATTATAATGTTGAAAATAGTAAGTACCATAATTAGGGACTGTCGTTGATTCATTTAGATTTTTTTAAATGTTCTAGGTATGTAGCCTGTCTACTTCGTGTTTTTTTTAAGATATTTCAAACGAGCCTGCAGTCCACCAGATGGTAGGTGTCCATTATTGTCTTGTCTATGAACATCTGTAATCCATTCATAATAAAAGAAAAGGCTTGCCTGAGATTGGCCATAAATTATATCACGAGGTTTTATTTTATTTGATTAACTTATTACTCCATAATGTATTTATACATTATTATCCACAAACATACACACATATACGTTAGTAATGAGGCAACTATCTATACAAAATAAAATCCATAATCGGCTGTACGTCTAGTCTGTAAGATTTGTCTTGTTTTTTATATTTAAGAGCTGTGAATTCGGTGTTAATAAATAAGTTATAGTAAGTGTTAATAAATATGGTATAATTTATTATAATAAATAAACGTTCACGCGGATAAATATGACTCTTACCATACCCTTCAACCCAAAACACAGGAGCGCTAAAACTGATGTGGGTATAAATAGTTGAGACGGTGGTGGCCAAATAGAAGAATGACTAAGGTTGCTACTATGGACCAGCTATTATATTGTAGATTATGTAAATAAAAGAAGCACTTAAATTACTTTCAGAATATAAATCACTACCAGCATTCTTAAGAATTTATTGTTTTTGTACCTTAATAATAGTATCAACTCAAATGTGGGAAACTAAGCTGTTCCGCTAGCGTACAGGAAAGCATTTATTTACATCGCATGAATATGTCAATATTATCTACTAAATTTTCATTACTATTACAATCTAAGTACTTAAACTTCCCACGTTAAGCGTCGTTTAGGAAACATTAAACAGTAGTTTCGCCATTATAATTTCAATATCGCTACTTAGTGTACAAAGTGGTGGTTTAATATTCATCAGGTCTTAATCAGTCTGTGGCAGCCCACCCACGTCTGACCGTCGGTGGTACTCACCGTTTTCTTCACCATCAGTGTGGTCATCGTCATACTAATTTAGCTTCGTCTTCGAATGGACTATGCGCAATAAATATTTAAGATTAATCTGATTGGGCTGCGGCTAGTTAGTTTAGAGAATACTAACGATGGCTAAAGACTCGCCTCAGCGATGGAGGTAGCAACGGATCTTATTTTGCATAGGCTTCGTTTGCAATATAATTTTCTGTGAATTAATGCACAAGTGTTCTAAGTGGCGTCGATATTGTAACTTTATCTATACGAGTACGAAGCTTGTAACTGAATATTAAGCTGCCCCATAAAATTGTTTCTTTCAATGTTTTTCTGTTAACTATACAAAAAAATATTTCTACTACCTACTATGTATAGCTTACCCGTTTTGATAAACTAAAAAAAATAGATCAAATAGCTGTCAAAAATATCTATCGAATATTGCAATAAAATGTTACAGAAAAAGAAACAAACAAACCTGCATAAAATAATAAATGTAATGTTATAAATGATATAATGAGGCATTTCTTTTGTACGTGCCTTCAAAATATTTTTTATAAACTTCTGGAACCGATAGTAGATAACACGTAACATTCTACATTCTGTAAAACATGGTAAGATAATTAAACATACAAATAATTAATTACCATCCATTAATTTTAATAGCAATCACAGAATACTTCCATAAACTGTAATCACGAATGCCGATCAGCAAAGCAGAGGATATTACTTGTAGAGTCTGATTTGTTAGACTTTGGGTACCTATCAAGTAACAAATTGTGTATCTAAGATCGATACTGGCGTAATGAAGAGGGCTCAGCATTTAAATACATTTGCATATTAGAATGCGCTCACTCTATCGGTACAGTATAGCGGGCGAGCGTGCTAACTCTACGCGTTGCATGAACTCTACCTTTCCAGTAGGTAAGTTAGTTCCACGGTGAATATTTACGAACAAATGCCTTTTAATTACTGTAATCTATATTACAACAAGTAACGAATTAACTAAATTTAGAGAAGATAATTATTAATTTAGCTAACTAAAAGTACTGAAATAATTTGCCATGACATGTTTTTTCTTGTATACATTTTTTTCTGTCACTGCTATCAGTTCAAAAAATGACCTAACCTAAAGAGATACGAAAAACAAATTGACGACTTGTCTTTTTTTAAATTAGCCATAAGACACATTAAGATTCCTTATATCTACTTTTTATAGTCCCTACGACTATAGAAAGCAGACTCACGAAAATTATATTGTTTTTTTTTTATTTAAAATAAATATATTTTTTTACAAGTAGTAGAAGATGTTACGTATAAAGAAGACATTATAAGTAATAACGCACGTAAAATACATTGACCAGATTAATTCCTAGTCCATGCTCCTGAATGCCATTATCGCATTATGAAATCACAACACGTCATAAAATATGAGCGGAGCGTGATTGATCTTTGACTAGATTAGGCTCATTACTGAGTCTCTTGGAGTTGGACATTACTATGTTAACGGGTATACTGTACGAGATGCCTTTGAATTATATAACCGTTGAATATACTCAATTAATAAGCGACGAATATTTGATAGTCGAATAATTATTGATCTTTTTGACTTGCCTAGAATTGGATTATGATTCGTTGTAGGTAAAGAAATTTTATAGACAAACTAGTATGTATAAAATTTAAACAGTCAAAACTGAAGAATATATTTGAATACTAGTCGCAATGTATTCCCGAAGTAAAACCAAGACCAAAGGGTTTTCGATCATTTCAAAATATAAAATACGACTGCAAATTTCTCTGATTAGCTTACACATATCATCGAAAATACCACATTGTACTGTTTATCATCAAAATTACCACAAAGGATTATCATTAAAGAGGCAAATGTAATTAAGGTTGATGGAGACGCAGGAAAAACCTAGTCTCCTGTATTACAGATTAAATATATATTTGACCAATTTACTTGTACTAAATCGCTGGAGATTGCCAGTGTCAGTTCGAACAGACCTTCGCCTTTACAAGGTGATGTATCATCGCAGTGGTTGTACCTATTACGGCAGTCGGTAGACGGGGTAGAAAGCTGCACACACTCGCACACTCGTTATGCACACTTGTATACGGTTAACTACTTTGTGTTGCCAGTGAAAATTCTGCAAATTGCCGGAAATATCAAAATTAGACTATTTTTTTCTCGCCTGCAAAAAATATCATAATCATGACAATGTACGAATCCGGTATTACTGGACTTAATGAGCTTGAATTTCAAATTATAAGTGCTTTAGGCATCTCTTAATTACCTACATAAAAGAGTCTGTAGATTTTTTTACTATTGGGTATCTTTGTAGCGTAATGCAGATTTTAATTCTATATTTATGAGAACCACATAAGTATTTATTCACTTTTGATTTTTTTTTGGTTCTATGTGGAAAGAGTTATTCTCTACATGGGGTAAAGACCCGTCATAGGTCCGCGATTTGAAACGGTACAATAATTCGACGTTATAGCCTATGTTATTTCGTTTTCGATCTTGAATATTACAAGAGCTACAAGGGTAAAAACAAAATTATTCGATATTCCTACTGAACCACTTGTAAATAACGTTACGGACGTAACAGACATTGGAGATATTATTTATATTTTGTGTACCAATAGCAATTTTTATTTTAATCAATTTGGGCACCGAATGTACAGGCATTAGGCGTAGATGCAGCTGGCATCCCCACAGAGGGTACACAAGTGTATGTTGTGGATATGTAGCGCTGATGGAAGCTAGGTCGCAGCGATGTGCAGTTCGATAGCGACACCAATTAATATGCAATGTCGTACTTCTCGTAAACTAGTCACGGACATATGCCAATATGTTCGAACCGTTACACTACACACTATTTGTATAATTCCGATCGATTACCTGCCTCATCGGGGCATAATTAAGCGTTTGTTATTTAAATTCTCTTCGGCCTCATCCGTCGGTGCCAACATAGACAGCCAAGACGATTATAATGGTCAATCAGTGTGTGTCTGTGGACGGCGGTTCATTAATAGGTAAATTTGGCGTCACTGAACTAAATTTACATTATACCTATTTTTTCTTTAAGGGATTTGCAATATTTTGAACAACGTCAAACAATAAGAGTTGGTTTTCTTACATCTTCAATATGTTTTTTTTAAACAACACCTTGCTAGTTTTACTGACATGTCAATATTTCAGTAAATATTGCTAATTAAAACTTTACAAATAAGATAAATGCAAATTAGTGTTCGATATATTTATTAGTATAAGTACCTACTTATAGATAATAAAAAAAAGTTACTTACTAGTTACCAACTTACTAAAAACGATACTGTTATAGTAATGAGCAGGAGTGCATTAAAATAACTAAAACGTCTCTACAACCGATCAGCTAAAACAACTCCCAACTACGAAAAAACCGTACCTGAAACTAGTTTCTCCCGAGCTTATTAGTAACAAGCTTACTAAAGAGCGATACAGTGGTAGCTACATTAGTAATGGAGCTAATCGGAGATAATGAGTGCGGCGCGAACAGTATGGTAATGCGGAGTATCACACATCGGCGCGCCCTCTATCGGCGGCATCACGCCGGCGCCGCCCGGGACCCACGTCTTAGAATTCCCGTACCTATTATTTGTTTTATGAACAAGTACTTATGATAACTTATTCTGACATATAGAACCAAACTACAGTATGAAATGCCTGCAGGAAATGTACTAAATTTATACGTATTTAAAAAGTTACGTAAAAAGTTAGGTACTATTTCATGATTAATTGCTATTATTGTATTTTTCCCTAATAAGATATTTACCTTACATTTAGATACTAAATATCCATTTATTATCATGAAAGTTTTAAAATTTCTGCTGAGGTAGTTAAACAATTCTTCAACGAAACAATGCATCAAATTCGTTAAAACCAAGTGTTTCAGTATAATGGGTAACAGCAGAATAAAATCTCTAAATAGAATATAAACATATGTGTATATCAATTTTAGCCAAGAAGACAACGTAACGTATGTACATTATACCAGAAATATGTATCAATAACGAGTTTATGACAAACCCACATATGATTAAAATAAAATACGTCATAGCTACATACGGTTAAACAAAACCGTATCTAAAGTACTTATAACGTCTCATTGAACATTCAAATTACATTACACAAACGTAAAGAACGAAAGGTAACAAGGAACAGAAACCAGTCATGATACGCCCGCGTAGATTGATGACCTACCGCAAACTCGACTGAAGAATAACCACCGGTATACCTATAGGGTATAGGCTCACTGACGTTAAAGCTCGCAACGCACAGCATAATAATTAGTCATTAGAAAGTAGGCAGCCAGGGAGGGGGGGGCACGGGTGGAAGGGGCGGGGCTCGTCTGTTTCAGCTTATCTGAAATTACATCTTTTATGGGTATCCGCGATTATTCCGCGCTGCAGCGACTTGCGGCGCGTTACTGCCGCTCGGAAAACAACTCCGCATTACCATCGGTGTTCTACATAATCCCTACTATTGCTTTTTATGAGATTGCTTCTTTTCGCTTCTCACGTCTACGAGCCATCCACTTTTGTGTATAATGACTGTGCCTGAAATTGCTTGTATTCACGGTAAAACATCAGCCTGAGCCTTTCCTGAAATGGTTTCGTTCCTACATAAACCGTTAAACAGTAACGGTACATTACAATATGTACACATACCTTCAGCATCTGAGTTAGATGACTACGACAAAATTTATGAGCGGGTATAAAGGTCCTGGGAAGAGAAAATGGATACAATCTAATATCTTTGTTTGTTACACAAAGCACTGTCTACAACAACAGACGAATAATTCAGTGGAGTTAACTTGAATTCATAATCAAGTAATTTATGTGCACGGCGAATAAATTAGCCGCTTCAGCCCGCGCGCCGCCCATAACTTACCCCAATAAATTGCCCAAAGCGAGCCAACTTCATTTTATCTCCAAATACTAATAAGTACTGGTACTACCTACGTACGTTTTTATTTCCACTTTATTTTTGGTCGTTCCGTAAATTTCCACCCCGATATGACTGTTTTATGATGGCGTCACGCGATTACAAGTGATAAGCGTTAAACGACGAACGGGCGCAAGTGCGACCTTAGGTCGACGAAAATGTGACTTATTATTTGATACCAATTCTATTATTGCCATGTCGGTGTTATGTTAATAATGTTTTAAATTTGCTCCGCCGCGGGGTGATTCGGAATGACGTGTATGAAATTTGAACTCTAGGGTTTATAAATAAAACGATAAGATTCAATTTCAGCTGGCAGGTAAGTAGATACTTGTTACGTTTAAAGCTGTAAAGCACGATCACGTATCAGGTAGCACCTGCTTTGCATAAGGCGTCATGCCGAGAACCCTACGTTTAAAGTGTAAATTTTGCGATTAAAAGTATAAAATTGAGCATAAATACGAGGAACAAAACGCGCTCCGATAAGAATAATAAGTGAACTACATACCTAATACCCGCCATCGGAAGGTCGAGCCAAGGTGTCCTTATTAATGTCTTTATGATTACAGCTTTATTTTGTTGTGACTAATTACACATTAGCCTTTATAAGTGTGGTTCGTACTGGATATTTATTTAAATTTATGGACGATTTTTTGTTATCTTGAAATATACTGTACCTAATTGTTCTAAGTAGGTATTCTAGGTATGGACATACGTAAGTCATATCTTCCAAATTATTTAAAGACTTTCAGATTTTAGTGTATTATAGATACTATATTATGACGACCCATTATAATAGGTATATAACTCATATACCTAACGAGTTAAGCATATATTTTTATATTGTTAAGGAAATTAAAACCGTAACAAAAAACGTTTGAATATTAATGGAGGTGTTTTGAATAAAACAATGAGCAACTTTAAATTATAAAGATAATGATTCAACCCCGACAAAAGTTGTCATGGTGTCCAAATTGTCCAATAGAGGCGACAATAAAATTAGCATACACCGAATGGAGGTGCCACGGCGCAGGAAGTGAGGTGTAATTTGTAAGGTTTGTGATTAATAAAGTGTACTAAGTGTGACCCGAATAGGACAGATTAGCGACCACTTTATCACTTCTATTCCGAGTTAACGTTGCGTGACGGATCTCGTTTGAAACTCATAAAGAGTCCGAAGCAAAATACACTCGTAGATAACGCTTAGTTTACGTCTCGAGGCCTTTTCCACTTGCCAAGTTTAGACCCAGTCACTGGAGGGTCAACTTTAACAAGTTTATTTAAGTTAAGCATTATTATAATTGAATTTCCACTTTATAATTGGGTCTGCTGGCTAATGACTATATTTTTGGTAACTGTCAGGAGGTTTTAGCCGTAAAATTGTCTGTGACCCTTATTTAACTAAAGCTGTTTTTATTTCTCTCCGAGATTTTGGTAGGTTTGTTAGTCATAGATACGAAGATAGTAAAATGTAGGCTGTACTTTTTATATTTTTATTATTAATTATACTGTTGCTCGTTATATTGTATCGCATCTTAAATAAATAGCGAGTGTGATAAGTTCAACTCTCCTTGCAAATTCTTTAAATAGATGCTGCATCGCCACAGCATTTTCTTTGTTTTTATACAACTAGAATTATTAGACTAGAATTTAATTATATCCTGCGTTAAGTATGAAAGAAAATATCGCGAACACAACGTACATTTCTTACATACTTTGTTTACTTTTTAGGACAAAACCTTAAGGAGCGCTTTAAGGAAAAATGTGATATTTAATACAACAACGTGTCTAAACTGTAAGCATCCTCATATTTTAGGTATAGAATAATAAATTGAGTAATTTAATAAAACAAATGGCATTTATTAAGTTGAAAAAAAAAAGAAAAGTCAATTACAATTGACAACAATTTTTGTAATAAGCTACCTTTGTTAATTTGTCAACGGTATCTACTTTTACATTTTCTATCTTTCAACCAAAATATATTCGTCTGTAGAAATATTTAACTTAGGGACTAACAGAGTACTCAATTACACTTGAGTATTTTTTTCTATTTTTAACCGACTTCTTCTCTTTATTGACGTCGGTAGATTTATAATAAGTTGCTGTTTTAAACCTCTAATTCGTTATTGAGCCCTAGCATTGTCTTATCTGCGAGGTAACTCACGCTTCCACCATTATACCCTGCAGGCGCACATTATAAGAGTGTTTGCCCAGGATTATAGGCACTTTGAATTTACATAACATTTTCTGTCATTTGCTTATCGCTCACATGACAAGACTCGCGCATTATACATGAATATATTTGACAAATTTTAGTAAAGGCGACGGTGTGAAGTATTCAGGAATGTCTCGCAAAAGCCGAGTATAAGCCCGACGGCGTGGGGCTATGAGCATTTGAATAATCGCACTGTGCTCAAAGCCGGGGTATTATATGATAA
Source organism: Spicauda simplicius (assembly GCA_949699795.1). NCBI lineage: Eukaryota > Metazoa > Arthropoda > Insecta > Lepidoptera > Hesperiidae > Spicauda > Spicauda simplicius. The sequence continues at coordinate 10,400,295 of OX453064.1, forward strand.
TAATTTCACGCGCGAGCGCCTTGCGCCGGGTGGCTCCCCGTCCCGTTTCACTGTATCGCCTGCTCGGAATGTGTGAAAAAACTTATCGATGATAAAAATAAATATTATTCATACCCCATTCGACTCGGTTTCGACGTCACGTAACCGATACGGAAGCTTTAGAACCCGAATACCTGTAACTATTCAATCCTCCCCCAATTTTCTCTAATTAATTGATACTACAAACGTTCAAAATCGTTGAAGTGTTAAAAACGAAGGGCAGACATTGTAGGGGAAAGTCAATTTGCGCTAAAGTACTAACCGTGGAGGGAAGTTAAAAAGTTAACTTTTTAGTTTCTAATGTAAATACTTTGATACTTTGTTATGGACTGTTTTATAAACAAACAATTTTATTGTAATAGCGCTATCTGTCTTAAGAATACGGAGTATACTGAGGAATACTGATCGATCGTTGCATTGATGACCGCAAGCAACAATTTTCAAAGTAATTTTCATAGTTATTTCAGTTCTTGCTAAGCTACACAGTAGAGTTTATTCCAATTATTATAATCAAACTGTAGTAAAACTGTTCATTTGTCAATTACACTGGCACAACCACAATAACTTCATTCTTAAACGCTTAAAACGCTTTCTACACTCATAGCCCTACAGTAGGATTTTCTTCTGTGTCGTGGGTGCCATGGACATAAAGATCAACACAAACATCACAAAGATCACAGAACAAGAATCAATGAACTCATCATTCAAATATCATCATAGTCTGGCCGGGAATCGAACCCGGGACCCACTGCGTGTCAGACCGGTATGGTAACCGCTGTGCCACGCATGTCGTCACTGTCGCTTTCTAAGAGCTGTGTCTTTTGGTTAAAAGGAAATTCAACTTAGACATTTCAACGTAGAATTCTGAGGTAGACTTCAGTTACCCCTGTGGCTTCAGGTGTGTGTTCAACATGCCGTTATCTATGTACATTATAAAAATAGTATCCACCTAGTGTCAATAGTTTTCTAATAAAATGACAAAAATAAAGTAATAACTTGTCATTTGGCTTCGGAATCTTAAAGACGCGACAAACATTACGTCATTCTTTCTAGATATGCAAAAACCATTTTGAGTGCGAAGACAATTAGCGCAAACGCTTACGTAGAATGTAAACAGGCCCTCATAGTCACAAGTAGCTATAATTGGCATAAACGTACAACAATTTGTAGCTATTCACAGGCAGATAACGTGTGAAGTGTTTAAATTAGCATATCACAATATTATAACGCATAATTACGTTGTAAAACGCTCGTCATAAAATTAGTAATTCATAATAGTGTTGTTTTTAGATCGTGTATCTTTAATAGGAGTGTAATGTTGTTGAATGTTGTAATTATTAATTTGATCATAAAGCAAACTGACACTACGGTGGGTGAGCACGCGCCCCTCAACAATTAACTACTTACAAGTAATCACGTCGGATTATGACGCTATAATCATAACCATAACCGATAAACTATACAATGTTCATTAGATTGTACCTAACGCAGTCTATTTGTGTTAGATTTATAGTGCCTTCGTCCTCAATAAATAATGTCTCGCTGATGATTACGCGAATTCTCTTAAAATTATATCTAGCTGTAGTCCATGTAGTTGGCCAAATCCTAATTGATAAAGAGAAATATTGAAAAATCCGCTATGTTTAGATGCGAACTAAAGAGAAAAGTATTATGACTTACAAAATTCAAATACGCAGGAGGATTGTTATGTTACCGGTACAAATAACAGTTGATAAACAGAGTCCATAATAATAATTAACCACCACTTATAAATTTCACGCTGTATAGATATACAAGCCCATTTAAATAATGATAAATGTTGATATGTTTCATGATATGCTCGGTATGCATGTGGTAAATGTATGTACTTCCTTCAATACTGATAAAGCTTACCCTTTGTAGTACTAATACGCTTTTAAAATGTGAATAGCAATAAACTTATAATTAACTACAAACTTCATGCACCAGTAAATGTAGACATTAATTTCCACACTAGTTTATCTATTTGGGAACACAACCCGCCTTTATCTGTCATCGTTTTTACATTCTAATGATGAATAAGTGTAAGATTAATATTTTCGAGGGGTATTTTGTATTGTAAGCAAACAGTGGTAAAGTTTGTTTTACTGCGAGTTGTGAAACACACGTGAGCTTATTCGGAAGCGCCGAAACGCACGGCTTTACGTATTGTGTTTACTCGAAATTATTTTAATATGCAAATAAGAAAATGTGAAACTGTTTCGACGTCGGAGTCGGTTACGGAGACGTATTCTTTAAATTAATGGCAGAGTGAGATTAGAGTACTGCTAACTGCTTTACATGGGGAGCTTACACGCCGAGGCCCGCTCGTTTGTTCCGAGAAACAGACAAATGAAAGCACATAATTACTAGGCCCCGTTCTAAATGCAACAAGGATTAGAATTTACATGCGCGCGTTAACAAGAACGCGTATGGCATTTATGACTGCATTATTCAAATATGCCTATGAGCCTATGTCAAGACCATGTACTGGTAACAGGATGCGTAAACTGCATTCATTAAATCGCAACAACTTTCCTTAAGTAAGTAATTCAGAGAAAGGTTACCTTTAAATATCTTTATTGGTTTACTTCATGTAATTTCACATTTTATGTTTTAGAGTGAGTCGGATGTGATCATTTTAGAACTAGTTAATGATAGTAGAAGTAAAAAGGTATATTAACTTCAATTTGATTAATTTTGACTTTTGCGGCTATTCATGCAATACGAAGCAGCAATATATGTATAGATTAAGATTACGGTACTTAAGGTAAGTAATTTTATCTACTTTGGAAAAAAGACATGAAAGTTATATATGTTAAAAGATGAAACAAAGTAGATATCTAGGTTTTATAAAAAACTAGGCCTCCCAGTGTTCAACGATATTGGGTCGACTGGCTAATTTAGCCCGAAATTTTTTTTTATACATCCTTCTTATCAAAACTATCATATTATTATAGAGTTACAGATTTTTCTCTAATCTATGGTTTAGCTAAAATACGTAATATGTTATTATTTTTATAATATTGGATGAACTTTACTAATTATGTACCAAAAATTTATTTTATCTTCGTGTAACCTTTTACCAACATATCTATTTATTGAACATTTTTTATTTATTTTCAATTTTAAACTTATGTATTACAGAGAGCAAAATTTTTGGCAATTGACATTCTCTACAAGCTGCCCGCTGGTGATGACGAAACTTAAAACAAGAATATCAATATCTAACAGAGTACATGAAGAACATAAAATAAAATATACTATCTCACAAAGTTACATAATCATTCCCACCAAGATCAGTGCCATAAGAGCTTTTCCGGGCTCGGTTGCAACATTTTTATCAGAATATTTCATAAAGGAAAGCTATTTTGAATGTTAATTCTGATTTAAATAATGCGAAGTAGTTTTATAACTCGTACCTTTAGTATTATCATATTTATGTGCATCAATGATTTATTATTCAGGTTTTTGGATTTCTAATTCAAAACATTACATTTGTATGGTAATTTGAACAGGGTTTTATCAGTAAGTACCTATTACAGAACTTTATTTCAAAATCGAGGTCTACCAACCTTGTTACCTAATAAAATATTGTGATTCTCAATCATTTTAAAACATTTTGAATATTCCTAACTTATTTAAATCTATGTATGTACATGATAATCGAACCGGTCTAATTTTTTACATATCTATTTTTTAAACAGATAACTGTAACAGGTTTTATATTAAATTGTTTTACAAGTTATTTTATCTCTGCCTTGTTAATAATTATTCTGAAATGATAGTTTTTCTTTGTCGGATTTAGGTATGTCATGTAAGATCGTGATTTGATACGAAACATGATTACGTAAGGGACATACAAGAGTAAAAGTAAATTTCTGTATAACGTATTACAGAGAGTTTTTTTAGAGTATGTCATAAGTAGGTTTAAAATTAAAATTACATGTTTCTACTATAGAATTGTCAATTGTACTTAATTGACAATTCTAAAGGAAACCTTATCATCCATCCAGCGGTGTCTAGACGTCAACTAATAATCGCTATTAGAACTTTATAAGCGAGTGCCACTCCTAGCTTAACCTTTTAAATAGGAATCCGATAATCTATACTATAATAAATCTGTAAGAGGTCGCTGTCTGTACATGGAATAAATTTAGGTGAAAACCATTTCTAGAGGTCTTTAATACGATATAGAACCCAAAATAATGGTTTTTAGAAATCTTTTCTGTTTGTCTGTTTGTCTGTTTATCTGTTTGTCTGTTTGTCTGTTTGTCTGTTTGTCTGTGTGTTTGAAAACGCTAATCTCAGAAACGGCTTATCCAATTTGAAAATAATTTTCACCGATGTGTTGTGGGAAACTTCACTTAACATTTAGTGTTTATTTTATGTAAATCGGTTTATGAATAAAAAAGTTATGTCAATTTTAAACTACGCAGTATTTATTCTGTGTTCGATAAGTGTTAATAAGATAAGTAACTGCATAGTTGAATTGGTTGAAATCGAACATGTTATGGTCTGTAAAATGTATTCCTTTGTTATGTATTTTTATTGGTTAAGTGTGTACCTATGTTATTTGATACTATACACATCTATATCTCTATATCTATATATACTTATATAAAAACGAAAGGATGCTCTCTCAATCATCTATTGAATAAACATCGTAGAGTCTAAACTGCTAAATGTACGAATATGACGTAGACGTCAACTATGAATGAATTTTCTGATCCCCCCCCCCCCCCAATTTAACCCAAATAGGAGATATAAGTTTGTATGAAAGTCAGTCAATTTTGAGGCCACCTCAATAAAATTTAGTATTTCGCTTTGATTTTTATGTTAAAACATAGTTTTAAACCTACTTCCAAAAAGGAGAAGGTTATCAATTCGTCTGTATTTTTTTTTTTTTTTTAATTTTATATTTGTTACTTGATTTCTGCGCACTGGGTGAACGGATTTGGATGACTTTTTTTTCATTTGAAAGGTAGTGCGTGTCATTGGGTCCCATTTATTTTTAGTTCACTTTTGACAGTGGCATCCATAAGAAAAGCGCATAAGTCTGATATTTGCATTAACGATGTGCGCGATAAATAGATGAATAACTCAATTTCCCGCCAACCGATTTTGATGATTTTTCTTTTATTTGAAAGAATGTACGTCAAGGGTACTCTGATAAGTTTGATACGGTTCTGATCATAGGATCCATTTCTTTGAAGCAAATTAACGAAATTAGCGATACTCGGCCAAACCTAAGCTGTACGAGTCCAATTGGGTTGAATGTAGAATGAGATTACTAAGCAGATATTTCCATAAAATATTGATATTCAACTCTTCAATCCTGATGATGCAGGAGTAATGCTAGCCTGAACCGTAGAAGTAAGTCAATTTGTTTTTATGGATATATAATAAGATTGTTAAACAAATTCATGGGACAAAAATTTGATCTTCAACTCCTCAAGCCTGATGATGCAGGATACTGCAAGCTTATGCCATAGGAGGTGGTCATTTAATGCTTTCGGGTATGTAACATAATTACTAAGCAAAGACACAAGATGAAAATTTTGACCATCATCTCCTCAATCCTGATGATGCAGGGGTGCTTCAAGTCTAAGCCATTGAAGTTAGCTATTTAGTGCTTTCGGGTATGTAATATAATTACTAAGCAAAGACACAAGATGAAAATTTCGATCTTCAACTCCTCAAGCCTGATGATGCAGGGTAGTGCAAGCCTAAGCTATAGGAGTTGGCCATTTAATGCTTTCGGGTATGTAATATAATTACTAAGCAGAGACACATAATGAAAATTTCGATCTTAAACTCCTCAGCCCTGATGATGCAGGGTACTGCAAGCCCAAGCTATAGAAGTTGGCTCGCAAGTGCTTACGTTTAAGTAATAAGAATACTAAGCAAAGACACGGGATATTTTTTTTTACCTTCAACTCCTCCCTAATGATGCGGGATAGTGCAAGCCTAAATTATAAAAGGTAGTCACATAATGCTTACGGTTGTTTTTAGTATATATTATAAGTTTAATGACAGCTCATTAAACTGAAATGTGATTAATAAATTAACCTTCAATTCATCAACCCTGATAATCTAAGTACACAACCTACTTAAGCCGTATGAGTTTGGTACTTATTGATTATAATACATTACAACGCGTTCCTGAGAGAACATTATGATGAAAAGTGTCACTTTGAATACCTAAATCCTGAAAATGCAGGAGTATTGTCATGTTATTGTTAAGAGTTGGATTTAGCTGTAGCTTTTTAAACAGGATGTGTTAGGTTAGGTTGGAACATAAAAGAAAACATAAAAAATAAGCGAGGGTGCGGCAGCGCCCTGCGAGCGGGTGCGCCCTGTTCGTATGAATTGTAGAAGTGTTTTGATTATGTCTTCTGCTTTACAAAGAACAATGAGGGATTTACGCACACAAATAGCCCGATGCACCTCTTAAAAGATCTTATCTCTGGCCACAAGAAACAAAATATGAACTTAGAATATATGTCGCTGTTCAGTGATATTCCAATTTTCTAATGATTTACTTCAAGTAGATAATAGTGCTTTGTTATCCGGAAAAGTAAAATCAATCTTTATATCGATACGTCTTCGTTTAAATGGGGAGGAGTTGGTTGAAAAAGTATATCCCAATATTGTTAATACAACCAATAACACTATAAATTGGTTCCAAAAGACGGCTATATACCCACCCACTAATGAACGTGTCGGTAAAATAAATGATTTATTCGGTAGACACAGTCATTGAGATGGAGGAAGCAGTACATTATCCAACAGAATTTTTGAATTCCTTAATGCCTTCCGGAACTCCTGAACACAAATTAATATTAAAAGTAGGTTTACCTATAATCTTACTTAGAAATTTGAATCCGCCAAAATTACTTCAAATAGTATTTTCCAATTCGGAAAAGTTCAAATCAATCTTTATAATCGATACGTTTTGGTTCAAATGTGGAGGAGTTGATTGAAAAAAAGTATCCCGATGTTGTGAATTAGACCACTAAGAATGTAAATTGGTTCAAAAAAGCGGTTTACAACATTAGAATTCGTCTAATTAAAAAAAATTACATAACAATACGTTCCTACCTACAAATACACACTTTAAATTCGTTTTTTCACTTTGTGTTTGACCAGGTAATCCTTGAGCGGCCAAACAGATTTTAATGTTACTACTTTTTATCATAGAATTTCCACGGTGTCGAGATGTGCGCGGGAAAAACTTTGTGACACGTTGATTTGCACGCGGGCAAAGCCGCGGGTACAGCTAGTCTGTAATATAATATTTCGTAGCTTTGAACATACATATATGATCCACTTGGCTTAATGTGCTTATAAATAATATATTACTAAGATATATATATATATATATTCCTATGAATGTTACATCGTTAAAACATGTATCTACGGATCCAATGAAGATTAATAGAATTCTTATTGAATTGGAAACCGACAGCGATGGAAATTTGCACCTAGATGTTATTACTGCACTCCTAATTAAATACTGGGAGCTGAGTTCAAATTCCAGCGGAATCCTGTAAATATGAAGAGATTGATAAACGCCAAAGCTATTTTGCATACAATAGACATTTGTTTAAAAACTACATAAACCAACACGTCGGTATGGACGCTAATTAAACCGCTTACAAACATTTTGAGCCCCTATATCTCGACCCGAAGAATTGTTGCTTCATTTTATAACTTTGATATGGTTTGTAAATTCTACTGATTTATGGTGTTGTGTTAAAAATTGTTAGTTTGAAATTCAATTTGTGTTTTTTGTTTATATGAGTCGTTGATACATTTGTCGGAATTTATAAAAATATCATTGGTACTGTTAACTTTAGGAAAGCGAAGTTTGAACGAATATATATCGCACGAAAGTATCATAATCGACTTTGTTTATTTGCTACGTAAATATTAATTTTATACATAGGCCTACGGGGGCACTTACAAATTATCAGTGATACATTTTTTTTACACTACCACCGAATCGGAACACGACCTCAACGGAGAAGATCCGGCAAGAAACTCAGCGGGTTTGTCTTTTTTGTTATGTTGTATTTTTTTCAATCATGTTTTTTTTTTTGTAATGAAATTTTAAATACTAAATCATCAACGTTCATTTACGTTTGTGATCGTCCTTTGCTGCTTCAAAAAAGTGGTAGAGCCCTTTGTATTTCAACTTTGCTCCAACGGTTCACCTGTTCCTACGTTTCCGGGTTCTAAGGACAACAAAGACATACTACTTTTTCAATACGTTTCAACTTATTCTTTAGAGGTAGCAACACATGTGTGGCTGAACTCAGAACCTTAATATTTTTTGGGGTTGATTATAGATGATGTGATGGTGGCGGCAGCCAATTATCATTAGATAAATCCTATATGCGCCCGTTTACTAATTCGTCTATATAAAAATAAGTGCCTATTAGTATTTCTTTAAAGAAACTATATAATTTTTAAACTACACATTATATATGTACCAGTAGAAAATACTTAAGAGGTACGTAATGTAACGAATCTAATGTTACAGTACTTTACTTTTAGTTGGACTTCCCCGGTACAATACGAGTATCAAAGCGTAATCTCAGCCAGTAATTGTTGCTATATTATCCGTGCTATTCGAGTGTTCTTGGATAGAGGCGAGCTTTAGCGTTTTTCTCGTCACAAATCGAACCGTAATTATAGGCAGCGCGCCGATTAACATCTGTCGACTATTAAATAAACTTGGATTATAAGGGAATTCCTTTATTTATCGACTTAAAAACGGTCTTAATTCACGGATTCATAACAATACTTATAAAGCTAAATATGTATGTACATATAAACATAGTAACAAAAATTACGAACAGATAAAATAATTTCGAATCCGATACATAAGTAGGAATATATGCAATATATCGACAACGGTATTCTCACAAAAAATCTGTAGATATTATCGCGTTTTCTACCGACATAATCCGAAATGGTATGTATAATTATCGAGACTCCCCAAGGGTTCAATCATTGGAGTAATTATTCTTATCCGTCGGATGTGCTCAAAGAGCTGCCTGCCTCGCATCCCGACGTATGCTTGAACATAATTTTCTCATGATTCGCGAGGAAATCAAACCTACCCCTTTATTAAGCAGTCACTTCCACGTGACTGCCTAATGTTCCTTCTATCCATTCAATGCATACAGCCTCTTAAGGTTATTATGTAAGTATTGTTTTATTGGATACAATTAAAATAATAAACGTTGCTTCCTTTATTAAGTTGCCTTAATCATAGTAATCACTAACTTCTACAGGTAACCCTTGTACGTATTTGTTCATTAACTCGTTTTATTCATTTCTGTAATTACTATGAGAAAACATGTATCTAATTGGATAAAAGTACTGATTTAATTTTGTTATGTAAAGATAGTCCTTAATACTCATTACCAAAATAGATGTAGTGAATAAAGATGTCTATATAGATAACATTTCTTACCCTTTGCAAAATATTATGGAAGTATAATTAAACGAATATCCGCAGGCAGTACTTCGCATGCATAATGATAGCAATAGAGACTTACATAGAGATTATAGTGTATAATAGAATGCGATGTTATTTGTAGAACGTTTCCAATCACGCCGGTCAGTGCGCCTTAACGTAATGGGGTGTCGCTGTGTAGCTGGGAACTCGATCAAAACGCGCCGCGGCGGCTCGATGCTCTGGTAAAAACCACTGTTGCTAACAGAACGATTATAATATATTAGTTGGTCTTTAATTGCGCCGATATAATTACGAGAGTCGACTGCGCATACGTGACGATATCCCAGCCTCTCGGCCCACGCCGCTCAGATATTAAGAGGAATAACTCGAGGCAACCGATCGAATGTTTCGCGATAATGAGCGCCGGCCGCGATCGAAGTGTCATTAGGAACCCGTAGTCGATATACGTCCGGAGTACTTACGCGTCCTTCGCATTACCTACATCCTTACAACACCAGAACGATATTCCCATATTGGCCTTAATGATTAATAAACACATCGACTACGCGCTTCTTCAGGATTATTAGCTTAAAAACGTTGTATTTAATGTCACTGACATGGAACAAAAAGTTCTTGACATTACAAGAATTTCTATAGGTTCTAGTTCTCACAATAATGTCGAAGGTTCAGAACAGACATTAAGGACGATCAGTCGTCGTTGACGCGAGGAAACGGGGTAATTTCCTAATGGTTCAATGAGGTGATAGTTAACCGCCGTGGGAATCAAACCAATACTCGTAGCGTTTCAACTTTGTAACAATTATTCCGACCATTACTAAATGTACCCAGCGTTTTAAAATCAATATCTTGTTGGTATTCCTTAAAGACTATTAAAGTTAGAAGGGGTGTAGTACAATAAAGTTTTTTTTTACTTTTTTAGGTGATTTTCTTGTTATTTTCCCTTAGCTTCACTTTAGTTTTCGTGATTTCATGAAATGTCTCAGATTAAGTAAAAATCAAGGGTGTAATCTTCAATGTTTGTTAATTATCAATTGAGAGACATCATATACAACGTAATCTAGAAATATAGGCTTCTGAAATGAATATAAGTTTTAATAATGACACCTGAAGTTAATACACTTATTTCATTGCGGCAATATGTCGGATACATATTGACCCAACTATGTATGTAAATCTTACTGCGTGCTTGTTGGTAGTTGGTGCTTTACACGTTAAATGCTTATTACATATTATTTCGTTATCTTGAATGTTTTCAAATGAACTTTTGCGGTTAAATATTTTAGATTTATCTAAGTTTCTTATGTTTTTTATGAAAGTAGTAAACCGATTTTCGAACATTTGAGCTGAGGGCACGGCAGTGCCCCCGCCATGTCGAACAATAATGCGGCACGGCCGTACCATACTTTTATAGAAGCAATTCGGGCCATTTTCAACTCCTTGTAACTTCGTTCTAGATTTATATCCAGAACAAAGTTAAAGTTAGAAGCCCAAATTTTTAATATCCAAGGAGGCATTGTACGATAGCACTGACAATTAGACAAACGTACAGGCGTAACAAACGGACAGACCAAGGGAATCATATAATATGAGTTTTGAAAGTAGCACTTCAATTTAATTTACCATCTGAAGATTAAATATTGTATAATGCAAGTACCATTTATTGTAGATAAATATTGTACATGCCTTTAAAGGATAAAAATTATGAATTAATTCCGATAGGGCGGCACCTCTCAGACGCGCGACATACTTCGTCCAGATAAGGGAAAAGCGTCGCTGGCTTATAAATGACTCTTTATTAAACGTGAAAGCAGGGACGTCGGCTAATGGGCCGATCATGCGCTCCCATTAAAGATTATTTAATATTCAAAAGCGGCCGACGATAAATCACGATCGCCCGCCATGCTTCTTTGACTACACTCTGCACTTTTGTTCAGTCGTATTCCATGCAACTCGTTTTCTTAATGCAAAGATTAATTCTTGACTCCACAACCCGTATTGCGATTTGATAAGCAAATGAAATAAGCGGTTGTAACAGATGTTGGTACAACAGAGGCGTCATAAGGCGTGTTATTTTCTAAGACGTAAATTGACATGAACTTTAAATGGCGAAAGATTGGTAAACGGTGGCAACTAGTAAGTCTCGCTACTAGCCGGTTGTCAGGCTGCCGTGTGTGGTCGCTGATAACCATCGGAATATCTCTCGGAGAGTGAACTTCAATCGTATAAGGCCGGTTACGATGCCATAACACTTGTTTCATCAGATGCTGGAGGAGATAGCGGTCGTGCGATCGTTTCACGCTTTGCCGGGATAATTATTAACCGACCAATGATCCATTCGTGTTTGTCGCCTCGCCTTGAATGTCACTTCTTGTCATCCCGCTGATTTTTTCACCGTCACGAAAAGAAAAATGTATAGTAAATCTTATTGCATATGGTTTTTATAAAAATACGAACATTCTACTTATAGCAATATTCAAAAGTATATATGTAGGTAAATAAACATGACAAAACTCATATCTAAACAAAGTACATATCTAAACAATCATGCAACACATATGGATGCTTCATATGTGAGTGCCATACCTATTTGATTTTTGGAACAAATGGCAAAACAATAATTCGTACCCTTGCAGGACAGAGCTAATAACAATAAAATAGAGAGGCGATCACGGACGGGGCGGCGACTGGTTCAATCAACGAGTCAGATTTATTTTTATGAAAATTGGCATAAAATCCGACGGGTCAGCGGGGGCACGGGCCCCGCGAGACCGCACGCCCGACCGTTTACTGCATATCGTTTCCTCGGAGATGGCTGCGGCCGCCTTCGGAAATATTGCCAGTGGTCATAACTTTTTATATGCAGCGATGACATTGCACAAAGTGCCGGGTGTCCGGCGAATTGCTTAGAGCTGGCTGGCCATCTCGTTATTTTTTATAGTTTCGCATAGGTCTGCCTATTTTGTATGTGCTGTTTGCTTGAAATAGATGGGTCGGTGGGTCTTTGTTAAAAAACATACTATATCTTGATTATTGATAATATCTACTTGGGTATGTGGGTGACAAGTTTTGATGATTTTTTTGTTACGAACTAAAGAGTTTTAGCGACTTCTTCATTATTTACTAACGTTAAGTAATTCCATTCATCAACAACTGTCAGAGCTCTGAATAATATTTCACCAACATGAATTTGAAGTTATAAATTAGCTATTTGTAACCGACTCATATTGTACGTCTACATACCATCTATAAATATTTTAAAACAGTTATCTAATGATAATATTCTGAACCGGCAATTCAACGAGCCTTATAAATGCGGAAGCTGCTTGCGCATCAGTTAGACCAGTCTTTCCCCCTCCAATTCCTGATCAAGTTGAAGTTACTTAGTTTAAAGTTGTAAGACATGCTTTCTACACTCATAGCCCCACACTATGATATTCTCCTGTGTCGTGGGTACCATGGACACACACAAGAATACACAAACACCCAGACCCAGAACAGGAATTATACTCATCATTCAGATACCTGTCTAGCCGGAAATCGAACCCGGAACCCATTGCGTATCAGACCGGTATGGTAACTGCTCGGCCACGCGGGTAGTCTAAGAATTGACATTATTGATGATTAAGGTTTGTCTTTTAAACCATCATCATGAACTGAAACGGAAAAGTGTCTATAAGTGGTAAAAAGAGTATTTTTCGATCGGGGAGATATTCTAGACCGGAGAGACCTCTGCAGCTATTTCTAGCGTGAAGCAGTTCTTAAGTTACAGTTGGGGGGGTGTGATTTGAATTTCGGGAGTTCCCCGAATCCTAAAATGGTTGATAACCTATAATTGACATCCGATAGAATGAATGATGAGATATGAAGTCACTTACAAATGTCAATGGTTGGCAGTAACATAACTGGACTGCATACTCGTTTGCTAAACTTATGTAAAATACAGCTTATATAAACATAAACAACAATTTTAGTAAAAACTAAAAAACATGCTTTTGCAAAAAAAAACAATATTATTGCATTGTCATCGGACCCTGGTACATGTGCAAAGTTTAAAATTATTCAGATTTCTGGAAACCGGTGAAAGTTGAGCTCAAAGATTCCATTACATACATACATAGACACAACCCAAACTAAGAAAAGCGTTTTAAAATCCCATGAGACACAGTAAAGTTATCTCGAACACACCATAGGCAGCTCTCGCGCGGGTCCGGTGATGTGTTGAGCGGGTGTCGCGTCGTAAAGCCGTTCTTCTATTATCCAACAGTCATCTTTGTTCCAAGTTCCACCTTGGGGTCATTCTTGAGATTGTTTCATTATAAAACTTGCGTGATACCTAATTTGAAAAAGACGTTTATTATCAAAGTTACTTATAAAAAATATCATTATCTACTTTTATTATTATTTAGATAGGTAGTATTTTACTATCTCTGTCGATCCATACTAGTTTTTACCACTTTTTTATAACATTAAAGTAGCAAACGTGCATGCAGTCCACCTGATGGTAAGTGGTCACTGCCGCCCATGGACATCTGTAAGCAACTTCATATAGAACATGGGTTCTATCTGAAGTCAATTGCAGATGCGTTGCTACTCCCGAGGAATAGTCCTCGGGAGTAGCAACGCATCTGCGATGGTCGCCTCATGTAAGTGTGCCGGCAACCACACCCTTCCATCGAAACGCAAGAAATGCTTCACGCTAGAAATAGGTGCGGCGGCTGTACCTTCCCGGTTGAACTACACTGGTTCGACTATCTTGTAATATTGGTGGTGTGTTAAGAGTACTACACTTATCGGGGGCTTTCCAACTTATTCCTCATACAGATATTATCATTAGACGGACTGCATAGACTTTGCTACTTCCAAATTGTAAAAATAAACTTAGTTCTTAGGTTACACCAACCACTCATCTTTGATCGACCATAAGTAAAACATTATACTATCTTGATTTCATTAGACGTTTCCGTAGTGGCCACAGTATCCGATTAACATACTCGTTTGCTATTTCAATTTATAAAAAATAAGCATGTAGTAACACCAATAAATAGAAAATTATATTATCATCCCCATCAATAACAGACATGAATACATTTTATATCCGCATGAGTTAGTAGTTATTTCCATGTCGCTAGCAAGGAAACAAAAGCGACGTAAACTTTTACGTGTAGCATAAATCTGGGAGTTATTTCCACGGGATGATAAAGGGTCGCTGGATACTCCGCTGAGGTTCGTGGCAAAAGATGTGATAAAAAGAGATAATAAGTGAAACTCATACAAAGAATGCATTTTTTATACGATTAGCAGACGAGCATGCAGTCCATCTGATGGTAAGTGGATGCTGGATGCCATCTAAAATCTTCTCAGTTGAGGTCGTGTTCCGATCCGGTGGTGGTGTAAAATATATATATATATATATATATATATATATATATATATATATATATATATATATATATATATATATATATATATATATATATATATATATATATGTAACTGACAATTTGTAAGTGCCTCCGTAGTCCTATGTAAAATAAAGACATTTCATTTTATTTCTGCTCTACATCAAGCTGATCACAGATCCCTTGCTAGTCCCGCGGACCAACTGAGATGGTTATCTCATATGAAAGATTTCCAGAAATCACACTCGTCCAAAATAACGCAATGACTGCTTTTTTATCTGACTGAAGTAGCAAACGAGCTTGCATCCACCCCTGTCACTGTCACTGCCACTCATGGACATCTGTAATCAACTTCATACAGAACATGGGTTCTATCTGAAGTCAATCACAGATGCCTTGCTACTCCTGTGGACTATGATGGTCGCCTCATATAAAAGTGTGCCGGCAACCACAACCTTCCATCGAAACGCAAATAATGGTTCACGCCAGAAATAGGTGTGGTGGTGGTACTTACCCGGTCGAACTATACTGGTTCTACCATCTATTAAATATTGCTTCACGATAGAAATGGATGTGACGGTAGTACCTCTTAAGACTTTTATGGAGTTACTAATAGCATCAAAGCATTCTTATTGGATAAACTGCTAGGTACAACTTAAATCTTTCCGACAAGTCAATATCATTTCGCTTTCGATGTAACATGTATCACAAGACATAAAGAATAGTAAACGCCACATTCTCATATGACTACTTGATCTACTAGTGAATAATGAGGTATACAAGGCTGCGCAAACCAATTTAGTATAACAAATAGATTTTTTATTAAAATATACACGTGTAAGAACAAATACTCGCAATGGTTAAAACAATCATAATCCTTACATCGAATGGACTAAATACTTTATATTTTTAATAACGTCTTAAAATATCCAAATAGATAGTCGGTAATATGAAAAGTGTAACGTTTCTTGACTTCCTAATAAAATAGTTTCCGTATTCCCTTCCTCGCGGCTAAATCCAACTTTTCAATCTTGGCGGTTATCATTTTACCAAAGCAAAGCTCACATAATATTTGTTCGGCTGAGACGAGCGTCTTCGAATTTCATATTTATTCGCGGGAGCAAACAGCATCCCGCACCCACACGCCGGAACTGATATTATTGTGCATTCCGTATAATATTGTTTGCTATTTGGCACATTCTCTGTTTGTTCTCGCCTTTCATATGAAAGGGGAGCTATAGACGAGCAAACAGATGGGCGAGAACTGAGAAGTTACTCGCACTCTCCAAGCTCTTGTATTCGAAAATGCTGTTAGAAAATGCAAAATTCAATTTCAACTTTATTTGTAAAAGAAACAATATGATTTTTTTTCAACATGGGTGACACTTTATAAAGTTGGAATATTAAATACGTGTTTATTTTATTTGTAATCAACGCAAGTTAGTTCGAATAGAACATTTTATTTATATCGGCGAAAAATCTGAAACCGCATTTTGAAACCTACCTTTAATTGTGTTAATGGAACAGTAATCTCTTAGAAACGTCCACCTGTTATCGTACAGCGTACGGATCGTTAAATCACTTGGCAATCATAGAACCAAACGCACGTTCCGGAATATGAAAGCGAGCAATCCATTAAACCGTACGAGACGCGGCACGGAGACGGCTCGGCTTCTGATAACCCATAATACGCGGATATTTTTGCGTTGCTCATATGTCGGAAGTAATGGCTCGTGCGCGGACACCCTATGTGGATACGGCTTTAGATTTTCGCTTCTGAACGCGTTGTGAGTGATTTTGTACTCAGTATATTTCATAGCTTAAATAATATTTAGGACTTAGGAAATGAGAAACATAATTGCAGTTTTTGTTTATTTTGTATGTTGATAATTAAATATAGGCATATTCCTATACTATCTACCATCTGCATAAAGTTCACTCTTGTATGGAAGTAGTTTAGTTAGTAGTAATACAACTACTCTTATTACTGGTGTACTATTGTCTTATAATATTTATACATTTCAGTTACT
The DNA here is from genome assembly GCA_949699795.1 of Spicauda simplicius. Classification (NCBI taxonomy): domain Eukaryota; kingdom Metazoa; phylum Arthropoda; class Insecta; order Lepidoptera; family Hesperiidae; genus Spicauda; species Spicauda simplicius. Next base: position 10,417,274 of record OX453064.1, read on the forward strand.
TCTACAGAAATAATTTAGGTGACCTAGGAAGGTCCACAATATTCTTTAGTAAGAAATGTAAACCATAATATATTATATTTGGCATATAAAAGGCTCGCTTATCTAAGGGGTTTGACTGGAAACGAACATAAAGGGTGATCCTCTGTGACAAATACCGTGATATACAGAGAGACAGTCGTAAGGGAAATATTTTTATAAGATGAAACATTATTATTTGTTGGGGGCGAAGGGATCACAAGTCGCCTTATGAGTTTTGTGATACCATTACTCAGTTTGTCTGGCTTACAATGATATTGTTTCGTGGCATTGTATTGAACTATAACCTTAAATCATCTCTTTTATAGACCCACCTGCTTTTATAAGAATGTATTGTTGAGAAGACAATGACGTTATTAATAGGCGGCATTATTGTTACAAAAATAGCAGACAATATAATGGCGCGGGGCAAGTTTCAGAGCAGGAAACGGCTAAACGATAAACCGTTAATAAAACAAATTAATGCGCGTTAACCCTAAAATTGGACAAGTTCAATGCGGAGGTCGTTACCACTATAGGAAATTTATCCCGGCGAGTATTAACATTGAAATCTGTTCGTTGTATTCGGCGTCATTAAAGTTGGCGGAGGGCGTCGTAGAAAAGTGTGTTTTGTAACTGTGCAGTAGGGTTGAATTGTGCGGGGGTTTAGGGCGCGATCCAATCAAAACATACAAGGAGCATATTGATTCCGAGAAGTGTCGCTGTTAACGTGGAGGCTGGAGTTGAATACATTAGCCAACGGCGTAATGAAGTCTCGCTGGTTGTAAACAAACATCGCATCGGTGCGGAGCGTGGCCCGGGGCCGCGCGCGCGCACCCCGCTCGCTTACAGGAATTCTATTTCCACGACAAGCGTCATGTGTTAATTAACTCGCACCTACGATATTGAGATATCGCCGGAGATGCTACTGTTGTTATTAGCTGACGAGAAGGCTTATTGCTTAGTGTTCCTATCTAAATACGAGCGTGTTACGTTCGTCGTTTGCGTTTGTGCTGTTCTCTCGCAAAGGGGTACGTTAAGCACACTATGAATAGCAATGCAGCTGAGGAGTAGACGATAACGAATTAGTTTTTAGGCATGCATGTCATGAATAGATAGACAGTTCTAGTTGATGTCCTATGTGCTAGGCATATGTTTGTTCTAGACACTGAAGGATGTTTCCCCACGATGCTCAAGGGTGCTTTATTGCCGACTGAAACTAGAAAACCTAAGTGATGGGTTCATCTACGTTGTGCCAAGGAATACAATCAATTACATTGATTCTATAATATAAGTAAAATCCAAGTAGGTACTACAGATTAATTAAATCCACAACATGATTTTTTTTAGAATACGTACCTATATCCGATAATTGTCAACTATTTAAAATTATGATCGCGCTTAGTGTAGTCAGACTGTCAGTAGCCCAGCGCCGAAATTATGCTTAACATGAAAATATATTCTATCAATTTTAACAACCACCGGAGGGTTCCGGGTTCTATCCCGGCCAAGCAGATATTTAAGTGACGAAATTAGTTGGCTTTGCTTATTATATCTGTAATCATCATTGTGCCTCCAAGACATGCATGGAAAATTCTTAGCAACGCATTCTAAGCCTAAAAAATATAATTGTCATTAATAATGTGTAAAATTATTTTTCTATATCTGTCAAATGAAAAAAAAAATATTCATGGCGTGGCGGAAATGTTGAAAGGCAAGTGTTATTAGGCATTTTTGTATAATGGGTGTTCCACTTGAGAATATAAACACGATTATTAAGGAGAAGCCGTTCGGAAACCACATAAAGTGAGCGCCAGCTGCTGCCCACCGCGTCTTTATGATGAAAGAGGGAATCCTCAGTGACATGTTCTACAACACGCTGACAAAAGATGTGGTCGCTTGTAAAACAAACGTATGTACTTACTACATATTATAACCGATATAAATCTTCATGGATCTCGAGGAAAATAATGTAAGCGTGTTTAATTCTGTAGTGCACAGATTATTAAGCCTACTACAAATATAAATACAGATTATAAAGTCTGCTACAAATGTAAATCAAAGACGTACATATAGAGCAGGTTATTTTTCTATAATTTGTGTGTTACATAAACGGTAATTATCTTCTAAGAATATTATATGTGTAAAACACAACAATTAGTTACCATTATACTTTTTTACTATTTTAAATTTGCATCTATAATTCCTATGAAATAACTTCCATCGTAAAACTTTTATAATAAATTAAAGTGTATTTTCACCATACACGTAGGTGGTAACTATACTATGTTTCAAATTCACAAATAGGATCACAAATTTTGATTTTTTTTACTGTAAAACAGTTTATATTAAGTAATCCTATTATTATCGATACATACTTCAATAGCTGAGCTACCTTGTAATCCTCGGTAGAAAGGCACTCTTATACCCTCCTGCCGTCGTCTGCTGTGCTTTGTATGACACTAACTCGTTGCTCGCATTTGGTGTGACAAGTCGTCATAACTCCGCCACTGTATCACGTTTCCTGTTATGACTTCAGTTTTTAATGGGTCTTTGTTGAGACCTTTTTATTATAAAGAAGCGCTAACAGTTCTAAATGTGACCGTAAAGGATTTGTAAACGTACCTACACATTTTATTATGTGTGTTTTGTTAAGTTTACAGTTTTCTTTTTGTAATTTAATACTTTCATTCAGAAGCTGCTTCTACGTTAATGACCAGAATTCGTTTGATCACGTACATAAAAGTACAGTATTTTTACAATTTTCCTTCATAGCTAAAACTGGCAGCGGTATATCTTTTAGCTTGTATTTTGTCATGAATGGATATTTTTCTGTACAAGTACTTAAGTACGTTTTTGGGTAACGAGTAATTAAAAATACGATATAGAATCTATCGTCAGATATCTAACATACTTGCACTTTTATGTTTCCTCATTTACATATGTCTATCTGTCTACAGAATGCCGGCTCTATAATAATTTTATTATAAAATATTGATTCATCCAAATTGAAGTAGCATGTATTTAGGATGGAAAGATAGATGTACAGACAAATAGACAAAATAAAAAACAGGATTGTAATTATATAAAAAAAAATAGATATAAATAACAAAAAAGACAAACTCGCTGAGATTCTTGCCGGATCTTCTCAGTTGAGGTCGTGTTCCGATCCGGTGGTAGTGTAAGAAAAATAATGTAACTGACAATTTGTAAGTGCCCCCGTAGGCCTATACGAAATAAAGACATTTCCTTTCAGACATATAAATACTAGACGAAATTGTAAGGATTGCATACACTTGTGTGTATTTGATTCGAATATTTGTCGATGAAACCAAAAACTTAAAAACCACGTATAAAACATTTTTTTTTACTTCAATGCAGAAATAATATTATTTAGTTCCCTTGTTTTGTGACTTTCCCAGCAACAAACTACGACAGCAGAAATCATCCATGGATCCATATGACACGTTCACGCGATGCAAATGGAAAAGCGCGACGAATGGCTCGTAAACTTTGCTATTTGTTCTGTTTACGATAACCGTGGTTTTAATAAAATTTTATTACGTGTTGAAGGAATTCCACGAACGCTGTAACGCTGTATGTTTTATTCGAATACCGCATTAAAAAGTAGTACATCATCCGACATCGATCTGCGGTATTTGAGGTCGAATTGACAATGTTTAGGTATTCTGTCGAGGATTTACCTTAGTACATAAATCTTACTAATATTGTCCTTGTTGGGACTCTCCCAAGAGGCACCGATATGGACTCTGCCTTGGTTATAATTTGTAGTTTATACTTTTCTATTAAGATTCAATATATTTTTTTTATAATTTGTTTTGTATATGCTGTATATAGTAGGTATATTTATTTCAAAGGTTTAATATAGTAAAGCTTTAATTGTAAACACGAAAATTTACGAGAATAGATGGCTGTTTGATACTCTTGCACTCATAATTTAGTGATTAGATTTGGATTAAATTTGGTACACAGAAAGTTTGTAGCCTTGATTATAACGTAGAATAATTTTATCATCACGGCATAAGAAACATGACCATTCCTAATTAAAAATGGCTATTACAGAATAAGGTTATTTATAACATAATTAAACATCATGTTTTAGGTAACGTTATACATTTTGTATGTATGGATATTTTTATGAAGGAACTGCTCAGGTAAAGTAAAGTTCTATTAACACCTGTTAACGATTCCGTATATGACCCAGACTGCCTGATGTCGATCAAACAAAAATCTATGAGCCTTTACCACAAACATTATTTTACAGCCATAAACATATTTCACTTGTGATAAAAACGTAAGAAGAACGTAATGTTAAACTCTTATAATCTTCCAAGCTAATATCTATTCTTTCCCTACATTAAGCCACAGTAATTTATTACACAATATCTGTTGTTACGTCTAATCTTATAAGTACGTTCTTAAATGAATTGCAAAAAAATATGTGAACAAAACTCGAACTATGAAAAAATGTATTGTATATTACAGCGCCATCCATTATTTTAATAGTTAAATCGCTTGAACTCTAACATCTAGAAAAAATAATGCAATAAAAAGAGAATGACGGCATGTTCACGAGAATTAGTCATTCTGGCAGCGAGTCAAAATGAGTCAAATTAAATTAGTTATAGACGAGACTTAAGATTTTAGCTATTGTTAAAAGAGCGATCATCAAAATCACTAATGTACATCAACGTATTTTAAACTAACATTTTCTATTGTGAAAGCGCATCATTAAATATTTTCATTTTCAGCAATTTGTTGAGATTAAGATTACGTTGAAAAATATTGTGTTGTTAACATTCCGTTCGAGATGATGTTGATTTTTGGCACGGAAAAAAATATAAAGTGCGGCAATTTTATAGTCGTCAAGACAAAAGTCATATGACAGCGGTAATTGATTAGTAGGGCAGCTGTTCTGGTTATTTATTCAACCACTCGACACATTTCCAGGAAACTATATGAGGATCGCGAGATATGAGATACCGTTTTATAATAATTACTGCTAATTATAGAATCAAAATAAATCAGCGACATTGCCACCGAAAGTACCTACTTATTTAAAAGCTATTGTAGATAATTAAATAATTAGTGCTTATAAGTACCTGTGTCTCGTTAATTTGTTACAGAAATATCAACAGACAATTAAATTTTTAGTTGTGAGTGAAGAAAATTAATAAACATCAACGGTGTGTAATAAAACAAAGTAATAAGAATAAATAAAAATGCCTTTAGATCCTATTTAAAATACCCAAATATTTAAAACTTAACAATAGCAAGTATTAGGTAGTCATTGAATTCTCCTCTTAAAACTCAATATATAATTAAATATAATATATATTCTAAAGTGGAGATAGATAGCTATCTCCACTTGTAGAAATCGTTAAAAAGGAACTTAATATCAATGTTCTGCTAAGTTACGCGAAATGTGTGTTGAAACTATTTTGCTTCATAATCATTATGTAAAGTATAATATCTAAAAGGTACATAAAATAACTATCTTTCATGTTGTGGTCACTCTTTTGATTTTGAGTTTTAATATTATTTCTCTTGCATAATTTTTGTCCTTTTCACTATGATCCGTGAAAATACGTAGTAAGTTTATGTTGTGACTTAACATGAATACAGATTTATGGCGGGAAGGAGCAGAGATACTTATGAAGGAAAGACTTGTGTGTATTACGAGTGTTCGGCTAATAAACACGTCTTAATTTCTCGTTGAATAGTGGGCTATTAAAATAAAGTTTTAAAATATGGAACGCCAGATTTTATTTACGTTTTTACAATTTATGGTGCATGGAAGCGTGACGCGAGAGAGAGAGAGAGATGCGCTGCGCGAGCGCATCTCCGACACGCGTATGACAGAGTGTTGACGGTTATATTTTCCAGACGATTTATTACATTATAAGAGTACAGTGCGTGCCGTTAATACGATTTCAGATGCATAAATAGTAGTCATTTTATTTTGATGTCCTACAAGACATTCGACGACATGTTTAATTGTTCAGACGGGCCTCTTAATACCATAAGCTATTCTCGGTCAAAACAGTTTCTCATGCTGTAATTTATTACCATCGAAATATTAGGAATGTTGTTCGGTTATTAAAATACACCTAATGCGTTACGAGCGATGTGAAATGTAAATTTTATAATTTTATTAATCTGGCGCGTCATGCAAAATACATTATGTAGCGCTTACAATCACACATATCAGAGATTTCATTGCCCATTATTTTCTCGACGCGAACGTCGACAGCTCATTGTTTTGAGTTTTTCCGGCGCTGCTAAATCAGCCTCTTAATTGAAATAATATCGCTTTAGTGGTCGCATAAAGTCATTACACCGGTACGAGAACAAAAGCCAAATTTCACTTCGGGACGAGAAGTTATTGTAATGTAAGATGCTTATACCGGCTACCATAGTTATTTTTGTAATTGTCATTGAACGTGTTGGCGTAAAGAGGTCGTTGATATTGATTTTCGGGTTAATATGTCCTTCGTAAATATCAGCTGAATGTTATTACACACAATATCAACATTGTTGATATTCAACGGGCAAACCGATGTCAATAAAAGATCACGGCAATGTCAAAAATGATAGAAAAAGATCGTAAACGGCGAGGCGAGCAGCGCGGCATATTTCATATCGCGTAATGGAGAATTTACAAGCTGTCGGAACGAAATGACTCCCAGAGGTGGCCGCGACTCCTCGCCCCAACACGGTCTTCCACGAGGGAAACGGAGCAACTGAGAAATAGTTAAGAGAACTAGTTGACCGTTTACTGCGGAATACTTTACCGCACTTTTAATTAATTTCACTTTTGAATTTTTATACTTTTATTTCCTCAATAGTGAATAGGCTTTTGTAAATTTAAATACTTATGAGAATTATTGAATTATTATGGACGGGTTATAAAACGTATTCTTAAGTATGAATACTTGTAAATATCGAAATTATTTAGTGTAGATTGATGCAGATTGTCTTGGTTTTCGCATCTGGAACTGATGACAACCCGAACTAGGAAACTAATATGGATACTTAAGTCTCTACGCCATGTATGCTCCAAATTATTGTTAAATAAAATATACATTGCCCTGGTTCAATCGACGATCACCTACTGCATTCCAATTTGGGGTGGAGCCGCTAAAACCAGGTTTCTAGAACTGGAAAGAGCTCAAAGATGCCTCATAAAAGCAATGTACTGTAAGCCGTTCAGATTCCCTACCACTGAATTATACAAATTATGCGACTTGCTCTCGGTAAGAAAACTCTACGTTTTGACGACAACACTAAAAGTCCAAAAATCTTTAAAATATCGGCCTTCATAAATAAACAGACGTAGAAAGTTCACATTGCCCTATACTGACTCATTTAAAAGTAAATTTGCGTCCCGGCAATATACTAAAAAACAATTTATCTATATAATAAAATAAACCATAAAATAGACATATACAACTTAAAATATCACGAATGTAAAAAAGCTTTGACAGATTGGTTATTGAGACTTAATTACAATGAAATAGAATCACTTTTTGAAAACATCACGTGACACGCAGCCTACACTAACATACACACATACACATACACTCATACAAACACAAACACATGCACACACTCTCAGACATTATTATTTTATACATAAACACACGATACATACTAAAATTAAAATTAATGTTATTAGTTTTATTTATTTTTTATTCTTTTATTTAGTTCACATTATTATAGTGTTGTATAATATATTTGGTAAATTATATATTTCCTAGTACCTAGCAATAGTATAAGGGGAGAGCGGGGCCCCCTACTACAGGTATAAACATACTTAAAAGGGGGTACCCAACAATATTGTAAAACAGTGTACTACTTTTAAACGCAATAAATCATTTTTAATTTTTCATTTTTTCATTTTTTCAGATATGACACACTTTTATTATCAACGACAATTTTGTGTATAAAAAAATCTATCAATGATTTAATTACTACAGAAAAAAATATTGTGCAAAAACTCAGTTGCATCATTATTAGCCTCGGCCGTAGAGATACGGACGTCCAGTGGCCGCGTAGCCAACATTATTATTTATGCCCTCAGAAAAGTACATTTATAACAATATTACGGCGGACCGCGCCCGCCCTCGGAAAATGATTTTACTATTTTCCGAAGATTGCAGGTGTATTATATTTCATGAACGTTATTTATGGTGAGACTTTTATTACAAATGCGTGCAATGTCTCTATCCGCTTTTTATTGCTGCGGAATTATTTGATACATTCACGTCATTTTGTCACAGATATTTATTGCTTATTTTTGTTATTAGGTAGTTGATATATGTCTCTAGTTGTAATTTATATAATTCGTTTATTTTCCTGACTCGCTACTAAATTCTCTATCAACCTACCGCAGCTCTTCTGTGGATTGAAATATTAAATGATTAAGTACTTGATGACGTTAAAGTCAACGATATTATTAATTTAAATTATAATGTCCCATAACAGCATTATTAGGTATGTACATATGATATAAAAAATGTAGAAAAATAATATATAAAATCTTTTGTTTAGATCGAGTTTAGATAATGCATAAATTTAAGATGCAATTTATTGCAAATAAACACTGAATGCTAATACGATTAAATGATTTATATTTTAGTTTTTTTATATTTCATCGTAAAGAAACTACTATAGGTACCTACTATAAAATAATATTGTATATAATACAATATGTAGGTATATTATGTTGAATTAGTGTAATATTTATTGATTATTATATTGATGATATGATGATTATTATATGATGTCCACCAATTCGCACTTGGCCAGCGCGGTGGACTATGACCTATAACTCTCTCATTCTGAGAGAATACCCGTGCCCAGCAGTGGGACAATAATGGGTTGTCAAGATATTGATGATACAGGTTACAGTTTAGATAGATAGGTACACTGCTGTCCTAATATCTGAATGAAATATACAAAATATACCTATTTTTTGTTGATTTAAACAACGAATAAGAAGTTTTCGAAATAGGTATTATTATAGTTGACAGAAAACCCTTTTTAAAATACTTATCTCAAAGAGATGAAAATTGCGACCTCTTCTTTTTACTTCGTCTCTACATTGTCTTGACTATCCCTTAGCTATTCATAATTTCGGGAATGGGTCAGTATTCCCCGAAGATGGATATATCCGTCAATGGCGGCACCCCTGTGATCGCGGGCGAAGTCCGAGTGTTACGAGGCTCGCGGGAGCCCCACCGTCGCTCAACTCTGTCCATAACCAATAATCGTAAATAAATGCAAGCAACTTCCAAACCCTACTCGCGTCAGCGAAATTATAAGCGGGAATCGCGTAAACTCTTGTTTGGATAGCTTTGCTTTTCTCAGGAGGTTTGCGTCTATTTTATTGTATATGAACACGCGCGGTTATGCTCGCGTTTACGCTGTTTTCAAATAATTACGCGATTACTGTGTACCATAACGTTAAGTCTACTTTTATTATATGACAGCCACCATGGTCAGTTCAGCTATTTAGAATTTTCGTACAGACAGACAAAATTTAATTATTTCAATAGCTCGATGATGTTATGAACTATTTGTTTTTTTATTAATATTGAAGCCGAAACGTTGAACAAATTTAACTACATACTACCTACTCGGGACAAACGGTTAAGTAATAACCTTAAACTGAACTTGTTTTACTTTTCACCACTCAGAAGTTTAGCACCAACAACTGAATTCTTACTGCTTCGTGGGATCAAGTGACAATAAAGCGTTTAATGCGTTAACAGAGTAGAATACTTTCTTATAACAAAATATCTTACGAGCACCGGCCGAGTATCGTTTATTTTTACCTGAAGACCGCGATCCCGCGCATCTCTCCCTATTAAATTTTGTTTGCATTTATTTTAAAGGTGCGACGCTCGAGAAGACGTGGTATGTGAAAAATTACACCTCAGTCCAATATTTATGGGTGATATTCGGCAGCGGTTCCTTTGTGAGATGAGGGTGTATAAATAACACCTCTTATCGCGTGGGAGCCTACCCTTAAATTGGATTTATTTTAATTATTTATTGACACAACTTTATCTGGACAATCCAGTTCGTGTTCAATTGAACGATTTACATGGTTTCATGATTACTCATTATACGATTTAAACCGGATATAAACATACTGACTTCGCTTGTAACTTGAATTAATGTTGCTTATCATGATCAGATAAATTACGACCGAAAAGTGACAATTCAGTGAAATTAAATAAGTAAAGTACGAGTCCGTTAAATCTTATCAATAAAGATTTCGTAAGTGTCGTTATGCATCTTTATAAATGGATTGCACAGTGTATTTACCTTAAATAGTCATTTTGGGGCTATTTTTCTTGAAACATTATTATATTCATACGTGAAGCAAAAACTTGTGATGCATTTTTAAGTAATATGCCGCGGAGGGATTAGTATGAAACTTTGCACGGATATAGTGGACGTAGAGAAGGAGTGCGGAATCTTAATATTTTTTTCAAATAATGCATAAAACATACATAAAATAAACTAAAAACACATTACATACACTATCGTGCATTTGTCACAACCACATAAATAATAAATGAAGTAAAACATTCGATGTCTTAGTATGAAAACCGTCAGAAATGTCAGCGTCTATGTCAAAATACCCGCTATTGCTTTTAAATGCGGTTTAGCTAATTAAACCTTTTTTATTTAACGGGTGTGTGCAAAATTATTTGAAAATCATTACATAAAATGTAATGATTTTCAAATTGAATTAGAAGAGAAATTTTGAATTAGAGAAATATTCGTACTATTTTGGACAATATAAAGTTTAGTTTTTTAATTTAAATTACGGTCGAATTTCGATCGATGCGACGGGTGACTAGTACACTTACAAATGTATATAAAAAGTATATTATCTGAATTACTACTTCAATAAATTATACAACAAATCAATCATTTCTTTTACAGTAACAAGGGACCTGTAATCCAGCAGCATTAGAGATTCAATGTCTAATGTTTACAAATTACTTCTTATAGTAAACGCCGTTGTTTAAAGTGAACGAATAAAACAAATCTATAGTTTCCTAAGTTTAACAGACGTATCATCCCACTCTTGACTGCGCTCGTAATCTCTATTTCTTTAAAGCCAGTGCCATAAACACGCCTGGTTTATTTGTGCGTTTACCTTTAGTTAAATAAATAAATTATGAGGAGCGCGAGTAACGTTGGTTATTTTTATCTATAATCGCGGAGTATGACCATAAATTAGTTCTATATTTAAGAGCGTTGTTTTGCATGCAAGCAAGCCGTCTGCACATGCGTGCGACATCAATCTCAATTCTGAAATATTTTTCGTCTGCACCGAGATGTGGTGTCTGTTCGGTATTTATAGCGGTTCCCAAACTTTCCCCCTCGGAAATCATCTAAAGTACCAATGTAATGTCATTGTAAAGTCCGTCTAATACAAGTACTTTAAAAGTAAGTTTGCCTACATGTGCATCAGTTTTGTAAGCATTAAACATCGCAACGTAGATGCCCATAATTAATACTTGTGTCTAAAAATGATACCATATTTGTCAATGTCAAGGTTCTACCTTTGTGGTAGATTATTAAATTTAGGAATGTTATTTCAATATTGATAAAATAAAATCACAGCAAATATCATATATTTTTTCGGGAAGATGGAAGTGAAAGCCTTCTGCTTATTGGCATAATTTATTTATTAATACTGCGCTTCTGAGGTCTACAAAACCGAACGAACACCATGACATCTCTAAGGATCTGACAAGTTTGTCAAAAGACGTAACGTGTACATAGTGAAAAATAGACTTAAAGACCCATTGTGAAAAAGGACTAGCATTCAACAATTTATCCATATGCCGTTAGTACAAAATGATGAGTGTATTAGTGACTAATGGTGAATGAAATTTTACAAAAGGTTGAGTACAACTGGACATTCATATGAAGTTACATTTGCGTGCACCGCCAGCATTCCGTTTGACAAGTCCCTCAATTTGAAAAAATAAGGTCGTTTACGCCTCGTGGTCGTACAAGTATGTTTATTGCGTGCTCAATCGTTTCCGTATCGAAATTCAATCACTTTGATAGACATCCTTTAAACGTGTCCTTATTTCACTACCTTACGTATATACACAGTTAAATATAACTGTCCGTCTGTAATTTTAAAGTGTTTAAAAGTCGCATATTTGCACAATACAAAAATATATTTAGGTAGGTATACCATATACTTTTCATAAGTCTAAAATACTATAAGTTTATTTTAGTCACATAACTTACTCAAAGCTATTAGAGATAGCTGGTACTAGCAATAAGCAATATAGCTAGTTGAAATAAGCATAAATGCCGTTAAAAGTTATTACACTAAATATATTTACAATTCTGAAATAGTTGGTGTTAATGCCCGGTGGAAGAATCAGTGTATTTCTACTGGAGAGGTACCGCCACACTTATGTTTAACGAAAAAGCAAATCTTGTGTTTGGTGAGACAGTGTAGTTGTATGTTTACTTATATACGAAGCGACCAACTTAGTCCTCGGGAACAGCAACGCAATAAAAAAAAAGTCAATCGCAGATATTGACTTTTTTTTATTTGACTGAAGTAGCAAACGAGCATGCAGTCCACCTGATGGTAAGTGGTCACTGCCGCCCATGGACATCTGTAATCAACTTCATACAGAACATGGGTTCCATCTGAAGTCAATCACAGATGCGTCGCTACTCCCGAGGACTATGATGGTCGCCTCATGTGAAAGTGTGCCGGCAACCACACCCTTCTATCGAAACGCAATAACTGCTTCACGCTAGAAATAGATGTGGCGGTGGTACTTCCCCGGTCGAACTACACTGGTTCTACCACCTTTAAACCTTTAAACCTAACCTAACCTTTAAACCTTTGACTTCAGGTAGAACCCCTGTTCTGTATGAAGTTACAGATGTCTACAATTGAATAAAAAAAACTTATAAAACAAGCCCAATGCTGCCTACATGTGTAGTCGTATGGAAAACGTTGTCTTGTAAAAAATCGAGAAATACTTGATTTACATGATAGATAGTGCCAGAGAGAAACAGCAAATAATTCAATTTTAAGATTGAAAGCACTGTTAAGAATTTCTTTAAATTAAAAGTTCATGGTCCAAGTAGGAAGTTCACAGAAGCGTAGACAGTTATGTAGTATTGATATATTCAAAACTATATGTTAGATAAAGATAAGATCTTTTGACTATTGTGACTGGCATATTTGGCATTGCAAACTAGCAAAGACTAAATTAGCAAGGTGATGACAGAACGAGTATATTTCGACCGCGGACGTATTGCCACTACAACTATTTCTAGCGTGAAGTAGATTGCGTTTTGGTGGAAGGGTGTGGTTGTTGATTCACTTTCATATGAGGCAACTATCTTAGTCATTGGAACTAGCTACGTATGTAATTAACTTTAGATAGGTGCCTATATTATATATAGAGTTATGCATAGGCGGTGTGACCACTTATCATAGACTGTTTGCTCGTTTGGTACTTTAATTGCATAAAAAGTTATAAAGCCTTGCACGACAGATTCTATGGGTTTTATTGTGTCGGCATAATTGCCACTTCTCTCTATGTGGTAAGGGACACACCATACTTATCCGATCCAAATTTAAAAACACAAGAACCTATTTCATACTTAGTAGCTTTAATAGGTATATGAATTAATTAATGAGTAAGTCTCTGTCTACTTAGCTATTAATCTGTTTCAGTAGAACTCCAGTAGAACAAGGTCTTCATATTAGTAGTTTTCCACGTAACGTCTATCAATCGAACAGACGGGCTTACGCACCGGAATAATGCTTCGATTACAATGGTGTATGCCTCATGTAACAAGTCATAGCGGGTTTATAGATTCAAAAATAGTATTGCATTTTATAGTATAAAATAGTAGAGAAATATAAAATATTTTAACGATAGAAAGTAAGCAACTCTTTATTCATTAATGTAATTCGTACTTTTAATCTTATTTGACAGATTTACTAGCTCTCAGAGAAATATTGTGCTAATCTCTGGCAGTTATCTAATGAATAGTAAAACTGAATTTCTTAATATAAACTTCGGAATTGAAAGATTTTAATTTTAATAACCCTTGGTGTGAAATAATTAAAAATCTACGACATAAAATTTGAAGTTACATTTTATTATAGTAGATTTGCACATCCGACATTACACCTCAAGTCTATATATATTACTTAATTGTGTAATGAATAACGATATCCAAAGAAAAAAGGCGAAAGGCTTTTTAAATATAAAAATAACCACTTCACGTATTAACGGTAGAACGAGTCGTTCGCTTATAACTTAGACGCACTTGAGCAGCGAGGGGCGATCACGCAGAGGGGAAAATGATTGACGGCGTCGAGAAATTTCATTTTGCGGCTTGTTGAGGACATGTCGATAACGCATTGAGGCTTCCACTATGGTACTTGATTGCCTTCTTGAGGACACCAGTATTGTTCCACTCGTCGCACTCCATTTGATTTATTAAGTCACATACTTACAAATGATCAGTGATTTGAGGGCCATTCATGCCATTTCGACTACATAATAATATTGTTACGCTTAAAGTCTCTGGTGTCCTTGACTTTATACAATGGAATTTTATTAGATTCGGTAAAACTTGTGATAGACTTGAATTTTATGTAATTGGAGTGCAATGAGGATGCAGCCCATGCTATGCTTAGTACCCACTGCCATCCTCAATAAAATATTTCGAATCCAAACAGATGGAATAATCTTATGTAGGTAAGTAGGAACCCATCAGAAGTTAAATGCTTTATCGAAGATGGAAATTAAGTTCATTTATAAAATACTGAAGTAACAAATTTACTTATAGTGCACCTGATGTAAGTGGCCACTGCCGGTTATAGACTTCTAATGTAAAGTTTGGAGTTCTGAGTGAAATGAATCATAGTTGTATTACTTCTACTGAGAACCAAAGCGCTTCATATGAAAGTGAATTGGCAACCGTGTTAGGTTGCCAATTCTGCCGAAATGTAGGAACTGCTTGACGCTAGAAATAATTGTGTCAGAGGAACCTCTCACTTCGAACCTCACTGGTACCACATTGCGAAAACATCTCATGTTAAAATCTCTATTTTACAAAATCATTCAAACTACACAGTCGTTTAACATAACTGTTATAAGATATTATTCATTTTTAAAACACCAACATATGAGTAGGTGTCATTGGCAGTGGGGTCACTGGAGTTGCACCGGGAAAAGTTCCTGCAACTTTAAAACATAACAGCCACCTTTAATATTTGAATAAGAAGTGGCAAATCAATTATGCACACAACAAATGAAGAGCATTTCTCAAACCCAACATGCAAACATTCCTGTACAAAACAAATCTGGATATGAATTTTTTATGCTTATTCAAATGTCATATAATTTTGCATACAATATTTTCTCTGGAATAAATGAAACGACCAGTGACAGGGGAATTTAATAATGACAAAATAATACAAGGTAAGTTTAAGGGCAAGCCTTTCTGCTGTCCGTCATACGGGGTTCTATTCATGCACGTAATATTTCTGAGATATTTGCCGACCGCCTAACAACTGACTAATTTATTCGTGTGAGGTAGGTTTATGCGATCTCGATTGCGACATTTAAGGAACAAACATTGAATTATGTATAAAACCACTGCCGTTTGAGATATTTTTAAGAAATTTTCGACCAAAAGGATGTTATAGCGATTTTTTTGTAATATATTAAAGACTCTTGGATATTACTCGTAGTAAAAGAATAATTTATGTTGCTTTATAATATTTGCCAAATCAAATCTCGTACGAAACTTTCATCTACACGAGCCTAGTTGAAACCTACTTTCTACCATAATATGAGATTGCATACAAATGCAAGCCTATTTATTACAAAAAGACTATGGCTTCACGTGTATCATTCTTTGTATCACAATTTAAATATTAATTCAATTGATTCAATACAATGCGATAAGCATCTCAGAGTTAATAGCAGACACGATGACAAATGCATATCGCTTCATCTCGAGCGCAAAGATTAATGTGCGAGAGGACGAGCCCGGCTAGACAAAACCTACCGCCTGCGCATACGCAACAATTCACTAATTCGACCCGTGACTACAGCGTAAACGTTCACGCGACATCCATACCCCGTCCTGTAAGCAATGCCTGTTATTATTTATCTGTTGCAACTCTCATGACGTCGGTTATAAATCTCCCGACGACCTTTGAACGATATAAGACCTTTGGCACCGGATCTTAGAGCGCAAAACACCTTTAACCATCCCTTCACTTAGGACGAAGATAAAACTCCCCATGCCCTGAACAAAGACAATAATGACGTGATCTAAATGTAAGAACTATAGTTTGATCTAAAATTAAGTGAGATGAAAGGGAATATCTGTCTGATACAAAAAATATTACTAAAGCACTCGCATTGTTTGAGTGCGGTGCTTTGTTGGACAAAACTATGTTAGCATGAGAGCATTCCGCTCGATTAACGTCATAAATGAGAGAAATGCCGGATCAAAAGAATAGCAGGTGTGCCTTATTATTATAATTTGTCATTCGTTCATGCCGCTTTAATGTCCTTTTGTCATTTTATCAACTGCGACGGGCTTATTAAGTTGAAATGATCTTTATTCATACTCCCTAATGAGTAATTAAAATGTCACTATAATTAACAATTTCTTCTACAATTGCCGTAAGTCCGTTGAAGATTTATTATCCATTTGACGTATAATAATTGTGGGTACACTGACATTGCAGAATTAATTAATTTATTTTACTTTAATTTTTTTAAGACTTCTTACCGAAGTATTCTTTCTTACCTTATCTATTGCAAGAACAAAAGTATTTTCTTATGCCCGTTCTGAAAAAATATCATAAATTTAAAAGTTGCGTACATTGTGTGGTATAAATTTTTAATGATCCCATCTACAAGGATACTGCATTTTAAAAGTATAGTTTCTCAATATTTAAGTACCAAAGTAACTCATTCCTGTAATATGTAGTTTGCGTTACTTAAGAACACTTAAATATGTATTGCAACAAACAGAAAATCAACTCCGTATTCACACTTACAATAAATTTCCACTTCCAAATTCATACGCTTGCAACATCCTAATGTTTTGGACAATCAACAAACGATAAGCGTATCAATCCATAAATTGTTCCATTATTGTTTCCCAATTGACAGAAACATTTACAAGTTGTTAGTAGAATGACAATGACCAACCATAATCCAAATCTAAACGCCACAACAAACCTGACAGAATATAAATGTGTGGCTTGATCCTGGTGGCTTGTGAACCGACGACGTGATGTGTCGTTATTAACAAGCCTGCATTAATGACACATAAATACTTAACCGCACTCCACAATATTAGGCGCACACTTTCACATACGCGCGTATTACCCGGCGTCGTCTCCGATCCGTTACTCGGGCGGTTAAAGCGATCACGTATTCGCATAATGTAGAGTATTTTTGAGACCATAATTCGTGTACAACTTTTACATTTTTATGGAGGAGAACCAGGAGGCCACGCCAGGGTCGCAGCGGTAGTTATGCCTTATTAGTGGCGGTTTATTGACTAAAATTATACAATTTCATCTGGATGGCATATGTTTTATTGAAATCGAGATAATTAATCGACAATTACGATGCTGGACGTTATAACGCGAGGTATACCGCTGTGCGCATTGGCCGCTGCCGCTGCTTAGGACCTAAATGTCGCTTATAAATCGAGCGCAGCGCTCCAACCGCGGCTTCATACCGGATAAATATTGACATTTATGCACATATTGCTCCATATACGTTTTTTATGCTTGTAAAATATGAAGCTAGAGCGGAACGTTTGTTTGGCTTTATAAGTCGATACCCTCCGTAAGTAGCCATAAAAATTAGCATAATTGAATGTTTCTCGTTGTAAATACAAATTATTTGGGCGTATAAGTACCAAATGTCTTTGTTTATGTGGCTTAATCTATAGACAACACGAAAAAGGTACGCTAATAAAATTCATTCCAAATTTTGTGTAGGCGAACGATGCAAATGAAATTAAACGATTGCGCGGGCTTTTCATAATTGAAAAACTTCCAGTGCGAGTAGAGCCTTCCCACACGGTGGGCGGCATGTGGCGACAGCGACACGTCGATCTGATAACATGCCCACTAGACAACATCCACCAGTTATCTACAGACGTGAAATCAATTGGCTCGCGGAATTATCGCATTACGATGCCCAAGCTCTGCCTAATTGGACACTTCCTTCCATGTTCTTCAAATTTAATATATGCGATTAATTCCGCGCCGCTCGAAAGCGGTTAACTCGGTATTAGTGTTTATTTATAGAAAGTTGTGGTTATGTTTAATGTCAACCGTATGGAGACGTTTTAGTGGCGTGTTTTTAAAATGACGCGACGGAGAATAACAACAGAAATATAAAGGTCTTTATATCACAATTAATCACCACTTTAGTTGAGCTGAAAATTTTTGCGTACACACTATTGTAATCGGGACTCAATTTGGATGGGTATAGAGTTTTCTTTAGTATTATGTCATCCCTATTCAGTGGCAGGAAATACCGTTACGGCGTCGTGTTCACAAAAAAATCTAAAAGCAGGCATTATGTTGTTAACTGCGATTTAACTCATTTCATATTCAGGATGACTGCTGGATGACACTGTCGCCACTTAATTTTACGACATTATTAATGAATCTAGCTTATAGATTAAGTGGAAAACTTATTTTTAAATATGTATCATTTCATATTGGACTAATTTTATGTTTTTATTGCAGTGGTTCTTAGTATTAGTGACGCCACTTGGGATATATAGTATACTTAGAAATATATTATGATGCTATAATTATGATGGTAACAACTCTATCTCCTCGTTTTTATCTTGTATCTAGTACAACACTCAAACTATTTACCTGTATTTTTTAAAATCGGAATCATATAATTTGACATAGGCTTAAAAGGCTAGGTATTTCAATACCGACGTCAATTTTTATGTCTATAAATATGTTTTCATCCGTTGTATTCTGACATGAGATATAGTCAAATCAGTATGTTTGAAAACTGAAATAATAATAAAGCGGTCAAGTGTGTTCGAGCAAACATTGCGACAGTTGCGATGTAATTGAGATAAATATTAATTTTACCACTTAAAAACATATTGAAAGCATAAAGAAATAACTTTGTTTCAAAGTATCTTTACACTACATGATTTTAGACTAGTATTATCGCGGAATTGATACATTACAATACTTAACAGGTACTCACGATATGCGGTTTATGAATTCTTATAGAATTCTTTTTGCCGATATTTCGACCCAGTTGCATGGATCGTGGTCACGGCCAAAGAGTTTGGCAAAAAGAATTCTATAAGAATTCATAAACCGCATATCGTGAGTACCCGTTAAGTATTATAATGTATCTTTACACTTTTGAAAAAAAAAACTGGTTTTCCTGCGGTCGCAGTAACACTAAATATTAAAAACAGTTTTAAGAGAAGATATTTTTTATTAAGTTCTAATTTCATTTTTTCGAATTATATTTAAGAAGTTTTAAAGAACTTCTAAACTTTTAAAGGCCCACCTTTTCTAAAATAATATCATTCTTAACTCAACATTAAAATTTTAAAAGAAATAATTTTCCACAACCAATGTAAGTAAAACTTGTTTTACTTAATTGCAAAAAAGAAAATACTAATAAAACGGTATTCATTCAATAAAGTCTAAAGTAAAATAATTAATTTCTAGTCAAATAGTAAATAATAAAAAGTAAGGTATTGCAAGAAAATACAATAGATAATGAGCAATTTTACGTAACTTTTTACTGACCCCTAAATCTGTATTTCTTCACTTGATCGTCGTTGCGCTGACAGCAACGGCGAATGGGTGTTGAATTATTAATTTATTTTAAAATTTATAATTCAGTAACTTCTAACTATGTGCATATTGTTATCATTGGTTTTGAAATGTTATATCACATTGGGACTAAACTTCTCTGAAACTCATGCAGGTATCTTTTTAAAGTTACTTACTGTAAGTTTTATAAATTGATTCAGTAACTTTAAAATATCACAAAATAATGCTATTCCCAAAATTTCACTAGAAAAGGTTACCTTTTGTAGTGAAGTTTTAGATTGATATGAGACAATCCAATTGAAGTCCTACTGTTTAAAACGCATCTATGAGTGACTAAAGATATTACTCTACACAGATTCCAAATGTCCATGGGCGGCAGCCAGGTTGATTCCTTGCTCGGTTCCTACCTCATACATAAATGTCACAAAAATTAAAAATATTTCGTTTGTTTTTAAAGAAAACGTAACGTGATCGCTTTGCCATCATTTTGCATCATCCTATTGGAAAAGAAGTAGAAGTAGTTCAAAGAAAGGTATGACTTTGTTGTTTTTTGTAATTCTGTCACATTTATTTTGTCATATAATGCAACCACTGTAGTTTCGTTATTTCTTTTGATTCGAAAGAGTGTTTAGGTAAGTATATTTACTTACGAGACGTTGCACTTTAAACTTCAGAGGCCGTAACATATGTATCGACTCCAGGTCGAACTTTACTCTATTTAAAAATTGATTACATATGAGGATGGATAGTAATGTTTCTTGCACATATTATCTAATCTTTATGGTCATTTTATAAAACAAGCATTAAAATATTTGGCGAAAAACTGCTAAAGAGATTCCTTAGCTTTAAGGATAAGTACGCATGTCTAATAACTGAAATATTCGTGCATAAAGTAATAGTGGCGTTAATATTTCACCCGATGGCCACGAAACATGCACTTGGTATGGCAAGCGTCAGCGTTATCTTAATTTCAGCAGATTTCTCTACAATTTGCAGCGAAATGTGATAGTCTTATTTAAACAGACGAATTCGTATACCTACATTTGTATTGTATTTTGTATTCTCCACACTCAGTGCTTCCGCTTGTACCACAAAGCTTGTAGCAAAAAGCGCTTAAAGCTATTTTTTTATCTGACTTAAGTAGAAAACTAACATGCAGTCCACCTGATGGTAAGTGGCCACTGCCGCCCATGGACATCTGTAATCAACTACATACAGAACATGGGTTCCATTTGAAGTCAATCACAGATGCGTTGCTACTCCCGAGGACTAATATGGTCGCTTCATGTGAAAGTGTGCCGGCAACCACACCCTTCTATCGAAACGCAAGAAATGCTTTACGCTACTATCTTACTTAACTATCTTTGTAATAAAAATAATTTTAATGACTTATTCACACATATTTATGTAATGAATAATTTATATTTGCATGCTATCACATTGTTAGCAGGACAAGCGAACAAATTTTATTTGTAACATCGGATATTATGTACCTGTTCTGTGCAAATAAACTATTACTATTACTATTACTATTACAAATACGTATGGCGGTGGTACTTCCCCGGTCGAACTACACTGGTTCTACCACCTTGAACCCTTTGTTGCGCTTAAAGCGAATGTTTTGAGGCCCCCGGCAATCAAATAGTTTAAAAGAACAGCTGTGTCGTTCTTCTGCATTCAAATTGCAATACAAGTGCAAAATAAGCTGTCTATGTTAATTAACTTACCATTTAAATGTTATGAATAGTCCTACACATAAATATTTCCGTTCCTTTCGGGGTGGCTATACATCTCCAATGCGCATGGTTTGCCTGTCTCTAATGATGATAAATTATATTGTTTCAAAACTTAGCAATTCAAGGTGTCTCTATAAATTAATCTCGCTACTGTCAGAATAAAGTGAAACGGCAATTAAATGACCGAGTAAAATTACCACACAATGTGCCGTGTATATCATGAGATGACATGTGTCTGCCATTGCCGACGCACGGCTAACCACTCATCATACACTACTCATTATAAACGTACAGGTCGTTACTTAAAAATATTATTCTAGCTTGTCAATTTATTTGTGTCTGCGAGCTATTTTTCATTTTTCAAATACCATTTAATATTAATAGGACGTGTAAGTGAATATTAAACGTTGTCATTATAAATCATTTAATTTTATTATAGCTTTTTTTCTAGTATACTAACTTACAGGGTATTACTAACGTCATTTTTATTGCATTAAGCATTTCAGAAAAATGGAAGTAATCATACATCGTATTTATTATTGACCTATGGTCAATTGGGTAATGTGAGATGGTAGTAATGTATAATTATAATTACTCACACATAATATGTGTGGTATATTGAATACCTAATCTCGAATATCTCCCAGAACTATTTTTTTGTTTTCGAGGGAGTAAGTTTCACATCGACGCCATGGGAGTGACGCCGGCGCCGGTTATGTGGGAATTTTTACCGCAATAAAACTCCCCCTGGGCGTCTTCAACGTCGCCAAGAGGACTCCGGGTTCTGCAGGAAACCAACCGGCCTCCTCCAAGCTTGTTATCCCATCGGGTTCGAAGAAGAAAGGCTGAACCCACCATATCGTCTGGTCTTTTCCGACTACACTTACCACACTGTCTTTCCCGGTGTCGTTTGGAAGTTCGAGCTCCCACTCCCCATCCGCAGCCCCAGGACCCCTTTTTTTCTCTACTTACGACAAGCGACGGATACCGTAGCCTTGCTTAAGTTCTGGAACTTTAGGGACGACCACCCTCACCTAGCGTCACAAACTTGCATGCAAAGCGCGGTAACTATTGACAAAAACTCCTATCTTGGAAGGCCTATTTAAACGGTGGACGTCAAAATATTGACGGAGCGATGGATGATACAATTATACACTTATAATACATATTTAAACAGTTACCATGAAGTGACATACAACTTTATTTTTTTGCGTATTATAAAAACCGAAAAATATTTCCGGTGAGTTTCGCAACCGCCCGTAGAGGCGCGGCGTCCAGCGGTGCTATGAGAACGCTTATAGAGCAATGCCGGGAATGTATTTAATGAGCCCTGCGATAACTTATACACTACACATCCATTTACACTTTTTGGAATTTCATTCACTCCCTTCTCGTTTACCACGAAAAAGAAAGCGTTAAATTAATTAGCATTAGAATATAAACGGTGATATACGACGCGGGAAAGATTTATTTGCGGCGTCACGAACTCCTTGCATTAATTACGTCTCTATTATCATATTTCATACTCTGATTTAGCAGTATTCCTAGTTATATTCGTAGTATGCTTTGGTAGGTGGTAAAATCTGGAATGGTTTGGATGTTAAGGCCAAGATGACAATAAAAAGCTGGGCGTCTTCAACAGAGCCAAGTGTTACTTTACTGCGGGCCATCTCCTTCTACTCTATATGACTCCACCTACTTTTGCTCCTACTGCTTCTACCGCCTTTACAATGGTCAGTGCCTGACGAACTATTTGACGTAGACATACATCACCTTTTCTCCGGCGCACATCACCCGCCGAAGAATGAAGTTCCATCTGCATCATGTAGAATCGTGATGGTTGTCTACGGTTCGGTATGCATGCTCATTTTTGCCACGGATGTGCAGGTTGTGGAGTAAACTTCTTAATGAGACATTCCTGAAAAATCATGACATAGAGCTCATCAAAAAAGGTACATAAAGATCTCTCCTTCTAAGCCACCGATGCAGTGGCGAATCCTCTGGTGTTGACAACGTTCATATGAGACAGTAACTTTCCATCGGGTAGCCCGTCAACCTTATATTAAGTTTTAAGTATAAAAAATAATTAGTCTGTTTCGACAGGGAAGGTGCAATCACCACACCTATTTGTAGCTTGTACTAGTCTTTTCGTTTCAGTTAAAGAGTGTGGACGTCGCTTTTTTGTTTTAGAGGAAGAAAGCTTCACACCGACGCCGTGGGAGCGACGCCAGCGCCGGTTATGTTGGATTTTTACCGCAATAAAACGGGGGTGGGAGTCTTAAGTATAAAAATCATCAGTCTGTTTCGACAGGGAAGGTGCAATCACCACACCTATGTGTGGCTTGTACTAGTCTTTTCGTTTCAGTTAAAAAGTGTAGACGTCGGCTAGCTCAGACTGGTTATTATGATGATCATCGCAGTTGGTAATATTAACGCATGTGTGATACCAGGTAAAACCCCTTTTCTGTATGGAATTCATTAGATATGTTCATTAGCAGCAGTTCGCCGTTAGATGGACTGCATCTTCATTCGCTACTTAAATGTTATCAAAAAATATAAACGCTATTTCGTACAGACATACACAAATACATTTTCAAAGTAAGTATTAAATATGGAACAATATTCAAATGGCGCTTTTAATGCATTCAGTATCGGAGTTCGGACTTCAAAATAGATCTCGTTATAAGTTTAAAGAGAACGTAAGTCTTTATGGTAATGCCTCTTATCGCTGCGGTTACAGATTCATAATAAAATGATGCTCATGCATTTGGAAAATAATGTCGTGATATTATTGTCAAGTTTTCACGTGTCACGCAACGTGTCGTAAGTCAGAAATTCATATCAATCTTATTTCACTTTCATTAGACTTTTCACAAATCTGCTCTTGGTGTGTGCCTAACATTATTTTAATATTTAAGAGGTTTTTTGGAGGATTACGTAAAATCTAATATACTCGTATTTGGAACCAACTAGTCTTTTTATGGATATGAAAAAGAATAAAAGAAGCATTTGAGAATATATTTGTAATACAATTTCAGTTCAACTTGCCATTTACAGCCCATTGCTAAGCTTTTTTGGCACTTGTTAGTCACGTGCTAGAAAAACTGAAAAGGTGAAAACAAAAAATATTGAAATTAGATTGTAATGTCAGGAAACGTAATAGCCATTTATACGAAAAATAGACTAATAGTTAAGATTAATAAAGAAAAAATGCGATACATTCGATCTTAGTGAATTCAAAACAGAACAATTAAACAGCTGCGAATTAATTAATGCACATTTGCACACTCCACATCAGTGCTGAAAATAGGTAATTAACATTCTTAAAAACTTTAGTTGATTGGTTTTTATAGCCATCTAAAAAGTCGAGCGGATGAAAACATACTATTAGCTGAATGTTAAACAATACAATGTTAAATAAAAGTTAAAAATGTCACCTTGTGTTTAATTTTATATATTGATGAATATATAAATTGATTAAATATATTGATGAAGGCTAAGTGTGCCCATCTGAGTACGTAAGTAGTACCTACTAGGGTAAAGAAGTGGGTACTTTTTTTTGTCGAGGGTGAAACCTTCAAAAGGTACTCTACGCCGTGAGCGCGGTGCAGGGTTATGTGGGATTCTTACCGCGCTAAAACCCCTCCGGTGGTCGTCCTTGGCGATACAAACACGACTCCGGGATCTCTAAAGCAACCGGAGTACTCTAAGCGCGTTGCCCCATCAGGATTCTCCCAGGTGAGCGGCTAAGCCAACCACTCCGTCTGGTCTTTACGATGATATGCGACCACGTATACCGCCGTCCTCTCCGGGATCACCTAGCTGGATGGTTTGAGCTCCTACTCTTGCCGCCTGCAACCCAGGAAGCCCCCTTTAAGTCATCTGTTACGAAAGGGAGGGGAAATCAGATTTCTGATCCCGGAATGTAGTGGGTACCCACTTAGTAGAGACTTTCACATCATTACATGAATTATGTCACGAGTAGTTTCTACAACTATAAATCAAATACGTTTCACATATCAAACGTTTCTCTGTTTAGGTATAAAATTTGCATGCTCAGTTGAAGTGTGAAGAAACGAAGTCAAACTTCTTAAATAAGATCTCCAGAAATTCATAAAAAAATTTAGGTGGCTAACCACGGACTTTTAAAATGTAGGACTGATTTTAAAGCATTTTGAATATTTCTACGTACTCAAATTATACTCATATTATAATGAAACTAAAAGTTTACATGTACAACTCATACTCGATCACTAAATTTTCTTACGTTTTGTATAAATAAATATTATATACCTACATACGTAGACCAGAACCTAGAACAGATATTCCTTATACCTCAAACCTGGAGCCCTTTATATAAAAGTCCATGGTGTCCGCCGGGTCGCGCGCGTTAAGTTGTCGTATATTTTTGTATGTAACATATAGAGACATATATAATAATAATAATAACTTTATTGACACAAAAAAGTAAGTAATTTCAGTCATTTGAAGCCTCTGGTCCCTGAGGTAGTCGAAACTGTGTTTCATGGTCCAGCCTCTTCTCCCATTTTTGTTTGTACAATATTACTTACATTAAGAGACATGTTAAAAGCAAGAAAAGTGTTTGCGTATGCGCGCGTGTGTGTGTATGTGTGTGTGTGTGTGTTTATATACTACAATTGTAATTCACATACTACTTAAAAAACCTTCTACCTCTTCATAATCTAGGTCTTTGAGCCAAGTAAGTATAACTTCTTTTAATTTTTTAGTTGAATATTTTTTTATTATTTCTTTATTATTTATAAAACTTTTCCTTTTTTTCTCATAAAAATTCAGTAGAAGTTAATGTTAATATTTCATAATTTATGAAAGATTTAAAAATACCAAGCTATTGGTCAACTTTAAAATAAATTACACATTTATAAAGTCAACATTTCAACGTTGATTGCATTAAACATTTACATGTCGGATTATAAAATTTGCTGTCGCTTCATTTACATTTTTTTATTCGCATTTTATTTGACGTTATCACGTGAGTAATCAGAAACAGCCGATGTGAGTAAATGTTGCGTTTTCACCAAAAAGAGAAAATAAACCGATGAAATAAACCTATTAAGTTACTTAGTATTCAGTGCTGCGTCGAGTTATATAGGTAAATTGCGACATTTTTAGGCTTGAAGTTTATATCAAAACATCGATTTCGATGTTTACAATTACGGTACACGGGTAGCTGCCCGCAGCGCACGTACGTCCATCTACGTCTAGAATGTTAATTTCATACGTAGTTACGTTACACATCGGCCATTGATATCGACAAACAAACCCATGTTGCAATAAATATTATAATTTGACCTCCCACGTCACCTACACTTCTTCATTGCAACTAAGAGAAACTAATCATCGGATGAGCACCAAGAGCTCTTTCCACGCTGGATACGCCATTTGTAGGCCTGCGACCGACTTTATACGACACGCACTAGTTTTATTACCCTCATGTTTCTAAATGGCCCTCATTTTGTTCCAACCAAATTATTTATATTTTACATGGACAGATCGTTTCCCAATCGTTTGCTGACCTAAAAAACATTTATTTTGTGTAACTCAGTGAAGCGTTGACAAAATAATACTGATGGTATCGATGCTACTCGAATTGTCATACGTAATCACTTGAGTGAAATTATGTATGAATAATTCAAACCATTTACTCTACAATAAATATCCATTTATTGCACTGTCTATGTGGGCCTTTTGTTCGTTTAAATTTGAATAAACACTACTAATTATGTTATGAGAAAATTAAAATCGATTTCAAGTTGCCTCAGTTAAGAGATGACTTCGTCAAATGAAAAGGTGTAATAAATTAAGATCGTCGTCGTATTTATAATTTAGATCTAAATAAAAGCAGGTTATATCATACTTCATTTCTAGATCACATTTATTTTTATAACACAATAGGGACATAAAATACGTAAATAGAAGGCAATTTGTAACTAATGAATTAAATTGAGTTCGTCTGTTCAATTACGGAGGAGACTCATCGATTCCAATTAAATAAATAAAAAGGTTATAAAATGTTGAAGAGACAATAAATTTCATCTATTTACCAGTCTTGCTTTAATTCGAGTGCAATTAATAGTATTTTAAATCGATCCAAAACATACAACAATAAAGTGAATCATACCAAAATTAGGGTGACCATAAAGCGAAGAGTCTTATTGGGAACCACTGATTATTGCTTATTAGATAAAATGTTAATATAATAATAAAACTTTTTTGTGAATATATTACAATAATTCATAAGGTTTTTTTTTCAATAAAAAGAGCTTGGTGCCGCGATAGCACAGAAACATGAAATAAAATTACATATTACAATAATATCCTTAAAAACAATATTTTTTTAGTCACGTAAACATTTCATTGTAAGATTATTATTTTATTATCCCTCAAAATCTTAGCCAAAGTATCCGGAGAAGCAATGGTAGAACTATTCATGTGTAAATACTTATAACATACCTGTGTCCGTATTATATGTAGGTATAAAAATATTTGTTGTGTCAACTTAAAATTCATGATTTCGAATTTGATACCCAATCAATCCACGGAATTAGTATTGATGAGCACAGTTGTTAAGATGTTGATTTACGCCGGTATAGAGCTCGCCCAATTATCTTATTAGTAGCCAATTTATCGTTCGTCACATTAACATATGGACAGCGTAGAGTCACATTGAGCCAAGAAAATAATTGGAAAGAAAAATCAAAATAATAATAAAAATCTTTAATTTTTCTCATCACAAGGCAGTATTTTTAAACTATTTCTGTGTTAAGTTAGTACTAGGTTATTACTACGCTTTGTGAGAGTCTGTTCTGGAGTTCTGTCATACAGGTTACCCTAATACTTCGAGGCCCTCGCCCCGAAAAGGTTGTATTTTAGAATTATTTTAAAAATATTCGTGAATTCTTTCCCACAAAAATTGACAAAGGTGTATTTCATTTTAAATTGAATGAAAATTTGAAATCGAATGATTTAAGTCATTTTGTTATTTTTGAGGAATATAATTGGAAAAAAATAATTAGTTAAAAAAAATTTTAAACAAAAAATACAACCGACTTCCATGCCACATAAAAGTAAAAAATAATTTAAATACATGTTGGTTTAGAGCAAACACAGTTCTTAGTACATAGTCCCGAAGTCGGCGCTCACCATATTTTGCTGGATCATGACGAAACTACATGTATCTTATATGAGCGCCGACTTCGGGACTATGTACTAAGAACTGTGTTTGCTCTAAACCAACATGTATTTAAATTATTTTTTACTTTTATGTGGCATGGAAGTCGGTTGTATTTTTTGTTTAAAATTTTTTTTTTCACGCTTTTCAGTCACGATAAAATCAGTTATGGCTGTTGCTAGTCGTCCGCTAACCGGATGAATAAAATTAATTATTCGTCCGATTTTCGGATGAATAAAATTATGTGCTGACGTCATCATATAAAAATAGACTTCTTTGACACAACCGGTCGGGGGCGCTACCGCGCCCCCTCCCTTAGATTCTGAATAGAAAAAATCTGTTCGAACCTAACCTAACCGAATAAAACAACTTTTTCTGAGTAAACATTTATTTAAAGAATAGACCTATAATTATCAATATTTAAAGTAGAAAAAGTAATATAAACCTTATAAGTAAGAGTATAATTCAACTGATACTGATAAAAATAACCCATCCAATTTAAAAAGGTTGGTGGTACTCTTGCATCTTTCAGGTAATTGTATTCAAAGTGGAATTTTTGATCATAATTATATCCTCTCCGAAACTCTTTGTTGGTATTGTGAACAACAACATTATGTATACGTAAGCACAATATGGCCGATGCCTACGGTTTAAACTTGAAGGACCCCAGCATTATCAGGGTTGAGGAGTTGAAGGTCAAAATTATCATGTCATATCTTTGCTTAGTAATCTCATTACATATACGTAAGCACCATATGGCCGATGCTTATGGTTTAAACTTGCAGTACCCTGCATCATCAGGGTTGAGGAGTTGAAGGTCAATTTTCTTATCATACGTCTTTGCTTTGTAAATATATTACATATCCATAAGTATCAAATGGCCAACGCCTATGGTTTAAGCCTGAAGTACCCCTGCATCATCAGGGCCGAAGAGTTGAAGGTCAAAATTATCATGTCATATCTTTTCTATGTAATCTCATCGCATGCACGTAAGCAACAGATCCCCAACTTCTATGGCTTGGGCTTACAGTACCCTGCATCATCAGGGTTGAGGAGTTGAAGGTCAACTTTTTTACCATACGTCTTCGCTTTGTAAATATATTACATACCCATAAGCATCAAATGGCCAACGCCTATAGTTTAAGCCTGAAGTACCCCTGCATCATCAGAGTTGAGGAGTTGAAGGTCAAATTTTTCATCTTATATCTTTGCTTAGTAATCTTATCAGATATACGTAGCGATCATGTAGCTAACGCCTATAGTTTAAGCTTGAAGCACCCCAGCATCATCAGGATTGAGGAGTTGAAGGTCCAATTTTCCACCGTACACAACCATTTTTCTAATGTTTTACCTTACATTTTTTTAAATATCATTTTGAATGCGTAAGATTGAAATAGCTAAGTTTTATGGCTTAGGCATTCAATACCCCTGCATCATCAGGATTGAGGAGTTGAAGGTCCAATTTTTCGTCGTATACCTTTGCTTAGCAATGTTATTACAAATCCGTGAGCAACAAATGTCTAACGTTTATGGTTTAAGCCTGCAGTACCCCTGCATCATCAGGGTTGAGGAGTTGAAGGTCAAATTTGTCATCGTACATCTTTGCCTTGCTATCTTATTATATATCCGTAAGCACTAAATGGCCATCACCTACGGCTTGGGCTTACAGCACCCTGCATCATCAGGGTTGAGGAGTTGAAGGTCATTTTTTTTATAATATATATTTGCTTAGTATTGTTATAACATACCCATAAGCACCAAATGGTCAACCCCAATGGTTTAGGCTTGAGGCACCCCTGCATCATCAGGATTGAGGAGTTGAAGGTCAAATTTTTCATCACATGTCTCTGCTTAGTAGTCTTGTTACATATATGTAAGCACCAAATAGCTAATGTTATAGTTTAGGATAGCTGTAATCCTGCATCATCAGGATCGAAGAGTTGAAGGTCAAATTTTTCGTCAACCTATATAAGCATAGATATATAATACATATTCCAAGTTTCATAAGAATCGATTCGGCAGAAGCCGAGTTATCTCAAATTATCTAAAAAACTTGAGGAGTGGTGGTGGTTTCCACCCCATAACTCAAAGAGTTAAGCATCACAGCATACCCATGTCCAAGAGAAAAAGTTGCGTGACGAAATTTCCTATCAAATGAAAGAAAGAAAATGGAAATCGGTTTATAAACACCCAAGTTATTCAAGATTTTAAGAAACCGACATTTTCCAATTTTCCGGGAAAACCGCCGGAAGGTTTTCATTTTCCTCAATATGGGACTGCCTGTGAAACTAGCCGCATGCAATGTCGTATGAATCGTGTCGGTAGGTCGACGATTTCTAGCCATTTCGCCCGAACATACATAAAAAAAAAAAAAAAAAAAAAAAAAAAAAAAAAAAAAAAAAAAAAAAAAAAAAAAAAAAAAAAAAAATATACGTGACGAATAGATAACCTCTTTCCTTTGGGAAGTCGGTTAAAAATAAAAATATTTAGTTGTTCAAACTAATTCATAATTGGACGATGCTCAAAACAATCAAGTCAATCTTTTGTGCCATCATATTATCATAATTTAAATTGTATATACCTAAGCCCTTCCTTATTTCCATGCGAGTACTTTTATTTCACCCTAAAATCTTATAAGCGTTACAAATACCTCTATCTATAAAATAAAACACAATGAATCATTACGATGGTTCCGTATTGCATAGTACATCACTAATAATTCGTTTATACCACTATCTGCGGGTCAATATTTTCTCATGAAGCTCGACGTTTTGTCACACAAAATAACGTGTTTTATTGCCGAGAGCTGCTCGCTAAATGTTTTACGGCAATAACAATAAAGAAAAACAAAAGCATATTGTCTCCTCTTTCCTTACTTATTTTCTCACGAAAAGAAAGAATCGCCCAGTTTTAATAATATTTATTCCTTGTACCCAAATACTTGACCTCGTGTATCGAGAACAAATTTTATATATGTATGTTATGTTACAAAAAATAATATAAATATTTTACAATGACAGCCGCATACAAACACGAAGACAGAAACTTCCAGACGTAAACAGGTATCTCAGTTAATCATATACATTTCATTTAAAATCGCCGGTTCAATTCTCGCCTAGACAACGACCGCAATGACTTCATGGCAACTACTCTTCTACTGAGGTCACCAAGGTATATAAATCATCAATAAATATGAATAATTCGAATATCCATCGTCACTGCGTACCAAGATCATTCGAACGGGCAATAACCCCTGATTTACAAAGCAGCGAAGATAAAAATAATAAGTTATTTCACGAATTCTATTATACGTACATGGATAATATTAGTAGATTCTACACGATAGAGTCATCTGTTTCTTATAATTTTTCATATCGGCAACTGCGGTGTTCAGTGACCGTGCTATCGCGAACAGTAGCTCTCTGTTTACTTCTGTGAACTTCTGATTGCCATCGCGCCGAAGAATCCACAGACTAAGTTCTCTTATATCGTTAAATAATTACTTATACCGATGTTGACGTATAAGAAATTTGATGCGCATCAAAGTGAAGTAGGTTAAAAATATTCAGACGGTTTTTACTATTCACTGACACGGTTTTAGGGTCGAGTTAAAGGATGCCAATTAACATATTCGTATTAGTAACGAATTCACGTATCTACGATAAATTCGTAAGGGAAGAATATTATAACTGTTCAGATGAAATATTACCGAAATATGTTTGATATTCAAATAGCAGCGGGGACTTCCGCTGGGAACGCAGGCCCCGACGTATCGCCGGATCTCACTCGCACAAATACTCGTATTTTACTGCTACAACCGATCTGAATAATAACACGCTACATTAGTTTCCCATTATGCCTTCGAGACAATAAAATTTGCCCAATTTTACGATCACATTAATAATTTTATGAATGGAAGCAAACGTTTTAAATCCTTAAATGCGTGGATGTGAATAAAAAGTGTGCGAGGGCGATTGAGGTCGTTTCGATTGCGGTGAGGTGTTAAAAGTAATAAGATTGTTCATCGGAGGTGTTTATGTTGGACAGGGGTCGGTTGTAGCCGGTGGTGAGCGGGGAGGCAGGGTCAAGCGTGGCTGGCGCTCGCCGGAAGACGGCCTGTTCCCAGCGTATCGCTTGCACTCTACCGGACGCTGAATCCTGCCGTGCTATTATAGCATAATGATTTATTATTCGACGATTTTATCGATAATATTTACAACAGCGCATATTTAAATGATAGCGCACAGTTATGACAAATTGATCCCGGATAGACTTTAGGTCGTCATTAATATTCGTTTTAAGACAACTTGACAGAGCGACGCGGAATAACATTACACCGGCTTAAGATAATGTACCTTTAGTCCTACTAAATGCAATAGGTATCAAATGCTGTAACAGCTAAGTATGCCTATGTATTTATTTGATTTTAACCAAGTGTCTTCATTAGTCTTCACGGGACAGATGAAGCAAGTCAAATTTCAGATTCAATAGGTTTTACTAGGCATCACTTTAACAAAATGTATATATAAAGAGAAGGAGAGGAGGAGCAGTTTATACAGTTTAGTAAATTTATATTAAATCGATAAGTATAAACATTACTTACATTACCAGACAATAGTGTCGATATATCAAGCCCCTCACTGGTTGGAACTTAAACACAAGGATGTGCAAGTCAGTCTATCAGGTTACGCGAAATGAAACCACAAAATCAGCGGCACCGCAAAACAACGGAAGCCACTACCAACCAGGGGCCCCACGCTCTCACGAACAGTGACTTATTAACATATTCTTCAAACTTGTGTACTAACTTTATCCCTATGTACTTAAGTGACAGTATTTATGTGGGTACGCCGTTCTAAACGTATTTCCGTATGCGTTTGCGGTTAAGTACTACTGAGGCTGCCGTTAAACTCGCCGCAGCACCTTCTTCGAGAGGATTAAAATACGATATGCAATTTAATTTTAAGCATAATACATACTTACTTTAAGTATATTTTACATTCTAGATTTGTAATAATTAGGGACTTACATTAGAAGATAACTATTTGTGAAGCAAAATGGTTATCCGTTAAACTTTGGCACCAAATATTGAGCTATCAACCATATACCTATGTAGCATAAATATAATGAATATTGGATATTTATTATAACTATATTTGAGTCACAGGCGAGTATTCAACTTTAAGTAATCTGAAAATAATGTATTAACAGATACAAATACAAATATTCAATATTTCGCAATGTTAACATTTATTTATTGCAGTTCGAACGCATTAAATCTACCCTTGCATAAAACAAATACTTAATTCAGATTCTGCGCCAAATTACAGTCATAAAAGTGAAGACCATTTATGGCATTATTCGGAGGCATATCGAATCTGTCGTTTATACATTCGTGTACACTTCAGAGCAGTTAAATTAGCTTATATTCCTATATGTATTATGAGGGTACTTATAATAATTTTGTAAAATTTTACGTTGATATTATACAAACACATTAAGAATATAGTAAATAGCTAATATCTGCTAAAGGAAAATACAATAGCAGTACTAAGAACTATCTTTACATAGGTCTATTTCTTGCTGAAGATATGTGTTTAAACAATTATGACATAAATATTAAAAGAACTTAAAAATAATTACTTTTTATATTTGCTTCTACATGAAATATCTGTTGTGTAAACCAGAAGCTCACGCAGTATTCCAAGTGTGTAGATAGCAATTTTTTCCACTTAAAATGAACAAGATACTTCATATTTGTTATAATATTTATCAGAACCCCAAAATGTATATAAATATATTGTATACCAGCGACCAATAACTATATTGTATACAAGCTACAATACCAATTCATGCATTACGAATCGCAGAATAGTTTTATTTCGAAAAAAAAAATCTAATATTCATAGTAAACACGTATCCTTTTCTCTGTCCCAAAGTGTATATGAAAGTTATAGGTTTCATTTGCGGGCGATAGACGACAATTTTCAATTTTCTTGCGCGTGCGTCCCATTTGAATATTTTAATTTGGGGGGCGGCGCGACTATTTCAATTTATTTTATGAGCCCACCACCAGAAGGGTTCGCGACGCTCTCACCGCTTCAGATTAGTAAATATTTGATAGCTTTATAGCTCCCTGTGATATATTTATACGCGCTTTTCAATTGGAGCAAACTCCGCTACTTACTTATGCTTTACGGTAGAGTTGGTGTATTCATAGTTAGTTTTATTTAAATTCTAATTGATGTTTCTATATCTATATTATAATTTTACAAACTTGTATGATTGAGGTTTTGGTTTTGATAAATTTAATGAATTCTCAAATTTATAAGAATGTCTAGTATTAGACCTTTAACATCTTTTAATCCTCTCGAAAATTCCTTATCAATTACTTTATATTCTGTGGTATATCCTTTTTTTTTAACAAAAAACAAAAAAATGTTGGCAACATTTGTGTGATTAAGTTTTTAATAAAACGTCAAATCAGTAAGTGAAAAGTAGGTAAAACAAACCATGAAAATCCCCTTACATAAGTAGTGAACGTCATAGATCCAACATGCAAACCTCAGCGGGCCGGTGCAGCGAGGGGCCGTGTTTAACCTCACATAGCTATGTTTCATCTAATAGAATTGCGAGCTCGTTATCTGCTCAGATTAAAATATTCAGTATTTGAGTGATTTCACGAGCGAGTGAGCGGCAAAGGGTTGACTAGTCGTTCGCCCGCTTTGAACACTTGTGGGGAGGCATGCTCGGGTTAGGTGGCTGCCTACCTACCCACTTTACATATGAGGAAGTGTCGCTTGCATCACACAAAAGTTATTAGCGTCGCTCCTCTCTTATTAATATTAAATTACTTTAACCAACCCTCTACTATATTTTGTGCCACTACTCTTCGGAGAGGTAATGAATATCCATGAAACGTTTATTTATCTACAATTCTAATTCCGTTTCTACTAATTACTGGGAACAAAAAATATTGAATATGCAATCAAACGTCAATGAAGCCGCAACACGTACAAACAAATGAATTGTCGATTTCCATTGCCTTTTTCCTGCGTCTGGCTTGATGAATAATTCCATTTATATAATGGCATCGACCGCATCAAATATTTTATTCCGAGTTCTGCATATTTGAGAGTGACAAAAACAATGTTCCCGAATACATTAAACGTTATTCAGTTATACCTCCGCTTCCTACGTGCCATTTGTTTTATTAATTAACAATTTTCACATCAGGACATTCCATTAAACGTACCGATCCGATGGAGAAGCTATTTATAAGTACAATATGAATTGATTTTGTAATCGGCTTTCAATAGATGCGATCGGCTTTGTCCGATACGTTGCGAAACGATCCGTCATGGTAATAATATTGTATATAAATAAGCGGATGTTGTCAACAGATAAATATTGCACTCCACCCATGGAGCTAATTTTATGAGTGAAATTAGTTATTCACCTGTTGTTGCCATTTATTTATAGAGTACAATGTGACCGGCAGCGGAGCGTTCGGCCGCGCCCACTATTATTTGCGGACGCATCAAAACCAATTTGTCGATATTATATTAAGTGAATAGATACACGTATCTAAATCGTGATTAAGTTATTAAACTAATAAAAAATGTAATTTAAATTTGTACACCGGGGACCAGTTCTGAGATTTAAAGTTTGTATAACGTGCCTTTTATGTACGACAACCACATATAAATTTGTTTCATGCTGTAAGTAGTCCAACAGTTTACTTGAAACGGGTCTATATATGCTAAATAGCTTAAAATATACAGTTCTTTGAACCAGACCAATACGTGGAAACATAACTATTGTGTCAGCAGCTACTGCGGCTTTCGTGTTCCACATTTAAAATATGCACGCGTCATTTCAACGGTCTGCTATCGTTCCGTACAAAAAACATCCATCCGCGTACAACTTAACTATGTCGTAACTATAGCCACGTAGTTTCATCTAAATTGTGCCAAAGAACAGCGTTTAAAATTTCAGTAGTTCGCGATTAAAACGTTTCCGAAATAAAAAGTCATGTCACGTCCGCGTTTGATATTCGTTCTAACCTAGACGGATCATTTTTTACGATTTCTGTACTGGTCGTTTAGCTCGTCCATATAATTCGTGAAGTACGTGACCATTATTTTTTGTAGTAAATTGTGTGGTCGCGAACGCAACGATCCCGTAGCGTGATGATACTCCGATCAAACAGGTACACTATTGAGACTGAACCGAGTAAACGTCACGTGCAAACTTATTTGGTACATGGGCTCTGTCGACGACACTATTACAAAGAAAATTCGCATTTCGTAACACTCAACGTAATTTGTACTCTATATTTTTATTGTACTCTATAATACTCATACTTATTGTACTGTATAATTCGCACTGGTGCTAAGACGATAAAGCTATTTACGTTTACAAAATAAATATTTTATTATTGAATATTCATCACGTACGTAACATATAATTTGTTATATTTTTCTAGTTATATGCATATTTAGTTTAAAAGTCCTATTTATTTTATAAATGTACAATGAAAGGTTATGTAATAATGAAAATATAAGAAGGCTTTACGCCTTTATAGTTACTATAGACGTAATGCCTTCTTGCAGAATTGTGAAACATGTGTAGAAATTTATCTCCCAAACTTGTATCAATAGATCTCATAATTTAGTATAAAATGAACTTTAGCACTGTCAAATATCTGTTATCTGTACAAAGTCTATTAAATCATGCTACTCATCATATGCATCGACGCTCATACAAAACTCGAGTTTCACAATAAAACTTAATCTGCACTTAACAGTCTTTGTTTGACTTATTGCAAGGGGTACGGTGAACGGATAGAAGATTTTATTATGGATTAATAGTAAACAAGCATGCAGTTTACCTCATTCTAAATAACCACTGCCGTCCATAGACATATTATATAGGTATAGTACACAACCCCAGATAAAACGCAAGCCCACTTCAGGATCTTCTTAAAATCGAATTGTTATATCTGAGCACTAAATATAGTTGTGATGCCATAACTGTCGAATATCGCTAATTACTGTTAAAGCCCCAATGGAAGGATACATGAAATTTCGACCTAAATTTCATTGTAGTGGTGATAACCCACTATTACACATTTTTAATTCGTGAAACAATTCTTGTGATAGGATGCTGCCTGACTTATGTATCTATAAGGTATGCGTCAGGAGTGGCAACGCATCTGTCATCGGCTTCAAATAGAGTCCTCTTTGATTAAAGGGTCATTTATAGATTTCAATGGGCGACAATGGCCACATACGTTCAGTTGGACTCCATGCTTCATAAACTAATAATATTTTGCTTCTACATATCATATCATAAAACAAACCTAAAATTACAATTATGTAACTGTCATATAAATGAAAAAATATAAGTAAGCGCTCATGAATTAGTAGATGTAATAAACAGGGTTGAACTACAAAGTGAAGGCTGTTGGCTGATGCATAAAAAATCGAACATAGACAGGAATCCTCAATATTTTAAGGCCGTTGCAAGTGCGTCAAACAGAAGCACGTGACGAAACGAGGGATGCTTGACGGACGGCCGGACGGGAGTCAATAACATCGTCACAATGAGCCTAAATGCCAAACTGTCTCGCGACGCTACGCACCGTGACCGGCCTATGACAAACGAAATGGTTTTGATACTTAGGCAAGTATATGGCAGGCGCCATATACAATCGTTGAGCCCTTAAGAACACTGTAGCTACATAAAAAAAGTTACGTTAAACGTGTCCTTTAAAGTGGGTAATCCTCATGGATACCCAGCCGCCCGGAGGCGCAGCTGGGTTATGCATACGTAAGACGTAATCTGCTGCTGCTTTCACGAAAGAAAGGTTATGCAACACTTTACTTTTCAAGTATATAGGGATACGGATGCAAGCTACGATCATTGTAGCCATAGTATTTTCATAACACATCTTACTACTACTTAAAAATATATCCTATAAATATAAATGAATTCTAGGCAAAACACATGCCTCATAGCTGTAGTTCCGGGAACAGAATAGGGCTACGGGCGGTAAAAGAGTGGGAGCTCAAATCATCCAGCCGAGCGACCCTGGGAAGGACGACAGCATGTGTGGCAGCATACCGTCATAAACACCAGGAGCCACGGAGAGCCCAAAAGGGAAGAGTCCGAAAGGGGCATCGTGCTGGGAGGACTCCGGTTGTGTTCCGTTGCAGATGCCGGAGTTCTCCTCGCAGCGTTGAAAACGACCACCGAGGGGATTTCAGTGAGGTAAAATCCCACATCCCGCCCCCCCTCGGCGTTGCTCCCACGGCGTCGACGTCGTGTACCTTTTAAAGGTTTCCCCTGTAAAACACGGACCAAAACCAAAACCTTTTTATAAAAAAACATGAATTTAGCAAATCTCTGCGACTCAAGCAATGTCTTTTACAAGTTTTCAACTCACCACAAACAGACGATCACACACACATGATTGGATTGAATACACAATCCTCTAGATTCATATAGATTTACATGTTATTAAAGGTTGACGTTCAAATTTGAAGGATATCGAACAGCAATATAAAATGAAATAATTATTTTCAATTTAAACTATCAAGACTGCTCCAGCAGTATGTTATTTATTGGTAGGTGAAGAAAAGTTATTATTTTCTGAACTATGGTCATTAAAATTTTTGATTAACAACGTTAGATCCGTGTCGATAAGATGACGCTGCAAGATTCTCTATATGGTCCTTTTTCTTCGAGCCGTAACTAAATGTTCTCTGGTATATTTTTTATAAGTACACCATAAAGATATTAAAATTATTATCTCCGGAATATCTGGAATGCGGTGCATTTCTTATAGAAGCTAAGCGTTTAACAATCAATATTGGATTTTTTGTTCATGTCATTGACATTAAGATGAAGAATAACGCAATTACAAGTTATTATAGAGGCCTATACTTTTGAATTTTTTAATTACAGAGAAATATGATGACATGGCTTAGAACATAAATTAATGCTTCGGTGGCATGCATAAAAAGGACGAGAAAAAAATGCATTTATATTTAAGTTATAAGTCCTGAGAAAATTTTATGTATTTTTTAAAAACGTATAATAATTGTAGATGTATTAGAAAATTATCAATTTTAACCTCAAGAATGGAAAAATACTGTGGTACAGGTATAGCACCGAAAAAATAATGACTTTTTCTAATTTGATGATAGATTATAAATTTTTGTTTGCAAATAATACCGATATCTTGATATAAGGAGGGATTGATGCTCCTTGATCGATTATTTTTGAAAAAGAAAATGATATTTTGTTCTCAATTTTACATTTGCGGTTTGTCTATTGCAGGATAACGTTGTAGATATTTGTACTACCCAAAATACCTACAACGTAGTAGAGATCCGTAGCAGTAACATGAAACAAATGAAAGTGACCCAATTCATACATCTTTGTGCGCGCACTTTTGTCGAACAATAAAATGGATGCCCCACCTCAACGCACGAGTGTATTGAAGCCGGTCATTCGTCATCCATTATTCACGGCCTAAATTGCACAACTTTAGAGCGCCATTTCTAAATGACATCTAAATCTGTTAGTGTATTAACATTGTGAATAAAATTTATACAATCAATCTACATAAATGTCTGTGAGCGTCCGTCCATTAGTCAGTCGGAGCACAAAGGGCACACGCTCATCTCGTAAATCAGACGCATGTACTCGTATTGAGACTTGCCCAAATCGCACTCAATAACCGACGTGCGACGCCCGCGCCGCGAGTATAGCAGAACTTTCCAGCCATTACCGACCCTTTGCCACCACTATTTATCATTAGACTGCCCGACGCCTAAATCATGTCTTGGTTTTACGAATGTCTTTCAACCATATATACATAGTCTACTCTTATATAAAACTTTAAAGTTTTATGTAAGAGTAGACTAAAACCATGTTTTTCGCTTGAAAACTTCTATAGATTTCGATTCATTTAAATCCTAAATGTCTTTGAATATAAGGAAGCTCTGGTATTGTCAAGGAAAAGCTTAAATAGTAATATTTTTAAAGAAAAATGATTGGTGTACAACAATTACCTGGTAATATCAATGCATATACATATCTTAATAGGTACGCATATATTTTGCGTGATGAAGAGCGAAAATTAAAAGTAATATTTTTTTTCTTTCGCATAAATCAATTAATAATAAACATTTTAGCAAAAAATAAGACAAAACTTGACTTTGCAGTAATGTTCAATAATAATTTAAAAACGCTTTTTACGCGCATATCCCCACATTAGGATTTTCTCCTGTGTCGTGCCATGGACACATACAAAGATGAATACACAATCACCCAGACCCAGAACAATCGAACGGGAATCGAACCCGGGACCCACTGCGTGTCAGACCGGTA
This sequence comes from Spicauda simplicius, assembly GCA_949699795.1. Lineage (NCBI taxonomy): Eukaryota > Metazoa > Arthropoda > Insecta > Lepidoptera > Hesperiidae > Spicauda > Spicauda simplicius. The sequence goes on from OX453064.1 coordinate 10,458,558, forward strand.
TGGTAACCGCTGTGCCACGCAGGTCGTACTTGTGTATTGTACTTGTTGCTTTATTTCTGTTTTATAAATGCGTTAATTGTAAAAATTGCTGTGATTATTATAAAGTACCTAAATCCAAATTAAATTGTTATTAAAAAATCGAGCTGAGCTCTTGAACAAAGAAATTATTCCTTTTTTTGAACCAACTCTAGATATTTTAGGATTAAAATTACTTTGAACATATCACTCTCTGCGAAGACGTCTATTTTAACGCGAAATACAGCGAAATTGATCTAACAGTTTCCAAGATTAGAATGTTCAGACATACATGAGAAATGTTTAAGAAACATTTTATATATAAAGGTGTAAATGTAGACAGTAAACATTTATTTTATATCATAATTACACAAAAACATAATCGACGTGTAGTTTTTGCGTTAAATAGTAACAAACACTCATACAATATTCTCTTATAAACTCTCTCATTCTGAGAGAAGACCCGTGCCCAGCAGTGGGACAATAATGGGTTGACGAGAAACTCATTCAATATAATACAATAGACATACATCCAGACAAATTTCTACATTTTTAAATATCAATAACATAAGATTTGTATTTGTGTCTAGCTATCTACACGTATGTATTACAGTTAATCATATATTAACGAAACACTGCGTACTAGGGATTGCAGTCCGGAAAACCGGATCCGGTAAACCGGCGGATCCGGCAACAATATACACATATCGAATTCGTTACAAATTCACCGGAACCGGTCACCGGATGATTGCATAATTTGGCAAAGATTTTAAATTACAGCAAGAATTACGGTTACAAATCCAGCAAAAACTAAAAATGATGTTGATAAAATACTAAAAAATGCATTTTAAAATTAAGTTGTTTGAAAGGAATAAGTAAGTGTCCAACCGTCCACCAATTCGCACTTGGCCAGCGCGGTGGACTATGGCCTAAACTCTCTCATTCTGGGAGAAGACCCGTGCCCAGCAGTGGGCCAATAATGGGTTGATGCACAAGTAAGTGTCAGATATTTATGATTTCAATAAAAAAAGGAATTGTTTATGTTGTGTTATGCTATTTATAAGAGATCCGTTGATCAATCTTCTATGTTAATATAGGGAAAATTATCTTAACTACTGAAGTTGATATTTCGAGTTTCTAGGTACACGGCCCAAAGTACTGTACCTAGAAACTCGAAATTTGACTACAGTAGTTCCTCTAATGAAACTTAATATTTACCTTTCGGTTTTGATATAAGAGAAAACCTTTATTACTATTTTCGGAAAACTAACCCATAAGAGGGATAAATGGGGTTTGAAAATATTTCCGGAAATTCGCCACATTTGGTGCAAGCTCAATAAAACTTAGTATTTGGCTTTCGGGTTCAAAATATTGCTGTCTGATAACAAGAAGAGAGCGGGGATGTCCAGCGGTAGATCTTAAAGCCTAATGGATGGATTATGTATCGCACGAACGAAGTTGGGGGTTCTACTTAACATCGTCGTCGTCAACCCATTACTGTCCCACTGCTGGGCACGGGTCTTCTCTCGGAATGAGAGAGCTTAGGCCATAGTCCACCGCACTGGCCAAGTGTGAATTGTGGACTTCACATACCTCCGAGAACTTTTTTTTTTAAAGAACTCTCGGGTGTGTAGGTTTCCTCACGATGTTTTCCTTCACCGAAAAACAGTGATAATTAAAGTATAATACGCACATAAATCAGTGGTGCGTGCCTGGGTTTGAACCTCGGACCTCCCGATCGAGAGGGCAATTTTTAATCATTAGGCTATCACTGCTCACAGTGAGCTACTTAACATATATAAGACAAAATTGAACAGCAAATAGCGTTACGTTATTTCAAAGATTTCTTTTAATTTGTGATTATATATTTTTTGACCGAGAATCTCATACTTTTTTCTATTTAAATTTAAAATGAGCCTAATAAAGTTGAGCTTGAATATGTATCGTTTTACTTTTACACTGTATTAACAGTTCGATCAATCCGGCCGGATTGAAAATGAGCCGGATTGCATTCCCTACTACGAACGTCAGATGACGATCCACAAAGAGTACCAATATCTGGCTTGACCAGAAGTTGGATGACTGAACACTATGGTACACGCATTATAGACAAACATTATACGGATTTTTTAAATTTGATGCCTTCGACGATCCATTAAGATGGTGGTGCTATTTCTTGTCATAGGAGAGTAATCGTTAAACTTCGTAAGAGGCCTTAAAGGCAATTTGCAATACGACATGACACGGTCTTGGCTCTAATCCGTATGCCACCTTCAAATCAGCGTGATGTAAGACGCTCCAAGTCTTCGCCAGTTATGAGAAAATACCCTAACTGTGGAACTAAAAAAAACAACTACCGATATGTTACTGATATAATGTCGTATCACGAAAGACTATTACCAACCATTATAGTTAACATTGACATGCCCACGTGTTCCGGGCCTTATTAATCAGTGTCAAATCCAAGACACAAATTGGATAATTATCCAGTATCCCCCAAACGCCTAAACGGTTATTAAGATATTAAATATGAGTGCGCATCGCGCAGCGGGTGCCGCAGCGGGGGGCGCTACCAAACCCACCTCACGGCTAATTGTTAGTGGACGATTCAACTGATTTTGAATACATTTGTACAGTTTATTCATGCAAATATCTAGAAATGAACATCAAATGAAAGCTATTATTTTTACTCTAATGCATCTGAGGAAGACTGCTGCTGAAGCTGAAGAAGAATGCTTTTCGAGTATATATTTGTATGTAGGTCTATTTATTTTATAACATATAACATATCATTGGAATCAACTTATTATGCAGAGGGTCATAGGCTCTAGAATTTTTAAGCGTTGCGCTTACGATCAGAGAAATTAATACAAACATACGTACATTTGCCCAAAAAACATTAGCCTCCTACGCAGTCGAATAAAAAGAGGGGAGAGGCCCGATTTTTTTTATTATAACGACATACCACAGGTAGAACCAGTGTAGTTCAACCGGGGAAGTACGTGAAGCATTTCTTGCTTTTCGAGGGAAGGGTGTGGTCGCCGGCACACTTTTATACGACGCGACCATCATAGTCCTCAGGAGTAGCAACGTATGTGTGATTGACTACAGATAGAAACCATGTTCTATATGAAGTTTCTTACCGATGTCTATGGACGGCAGTGACCACTTACCATCAAGTGGACTGCATGCTCGTAATGCTCATGCTCAATCAGATAGAAAAATACCAATTTGGATATTAAATGAGAGCTAGTGAATATACTAGTAGGTACATTTTTTTCTCAGACTCTTATTATCTTAAAGTATTAAAACTAAATACTCGGCTGCAAGTCATAATTTAAGCAGTCGGGCTTTTTATTTTCATAATAATTTCTTGTTTAGACTATCAACCAACCCTAGTTAAAGTGAACCTTTGCTGTTAGGTATTTTAAGTAACCTACATGGGAATATGAAAAACAAATAGATTTTATATTTCTAGAATAAGATATAGTAATCTAATTGTTTGAAACAGTCCATTTATTGGATCACCGCGTTTGAAATCACAGCAATGCCTTACCCTTATAGGTAATAACTGACTAATAGTGTTTATGACAACTAAATCTGTTTGTTCTGGATTATTTACTACTATATCGTAAATAACCTTTCCTTTGGGAAGTCGCTTAAAAAGACATATTATTCAAAAGGAAATTTCTCCCGAATATTTATCAGTTGTAGAATTGAACTTTAAGTTTTGATACTGATGACTTGCAATTACAATTTACGACTTCATCTATACGCTTCATTGCATCTGATTTCCAAAATAAAAGCAGATGAAAATATCATAGTTTGATTAAAAACGGAAACCCAGCGTGATTACTACATTTTATTCAAACTTTTGTTAAGTAATGGATCCATTTCTTCACACCTAAAAACCGGTAGAGAGTGGTAAAATCTTCAAAAATATCCACTTCCACACAAAATGTTGTTTTAATGATTAAATAAATAAAATAAAGCGTCATCAGACGTCGCGCGGCGGCGCAGCGGGGCGCTGGCGGGCGGCTACCGGCTGCTAGTTGCCTCGTGTCAATTTAATGTAGTAGCAGGTTTCTGCAAATTATCATAATATCTAAATAATATATACTGTATATGTATTAAAATTAGGTGCCGCATTCTTATATGAGATATATTATAATAACTGTTATAAACACGTCTAGAAGTATTTGTCTCATAAGCCAATAAATGCTCTACATAGCTGTATGATATGCGAGTTGAGCGAGAGTGATGTTTATCCCGTTACAATTTTTTGGATATAATTTCTATAACCTTTACCTATTTTTTTATTAACTGAAAAGACTTCCTTGTTTGGTTTGTTTCGGTCAGACGCGAATACCTTACCTTACACGAAATAAACAAAGTTAAGCAACATATACGTACCAGATTGGAAATTAGATGCTTGATTCTCTCGTCAACCCATTACTATCCCACTGCTGAGCAAGGGTCTTCTCTCAGAATGAGAGAGTTTAGGCCATAGTCCACCGCGCACTTGGCCAGCGAATTGGTGGACGATGTTTGATTATTATTGGCAAAATTTTACGTATTTTTGTGGTTTTGTGATATTGATGTCGATACTTTAACTTTTTGACCATTTCCTGTAACTTCATTCACCAATAATTGTTCATCACATCAGACATCAGACATCTTTCTTGAAGTAAACTCAATCTGCTTAAACGTCATAAAATAAGATTTATAATTAAAATAAGAATACGTATAGCTACATAAAATTTAAATAATTGGTTTCAAATGAACAAGCTACTAGTTAGACAGAGTTTTATGTCCAAGAGCTTGAAGCAAAAGGTAGACTTTATAATCAGGACAGTCTCTCCTTTATCTACCCATCTACAAATAATTTAATTTAGTAACAGCAATGACAAGCGCTACAAAGTGTCAATTGAAAGGATGTAAGAGATACACCTTTTTTTACGAGGGGGAAACCTTCTAAAGGTACCCGACGCCGTTGGAGTGACGCGGATTATGAGGGATTCTTACCGCACTAAAAGGTGGCCGTACTCAGGGCTGCGTGGGAGACTCCGAGGTCTCCAACGCAACCGGAGTCCTCCAAACGCGATGCCTATTCCAGGCTCTTCCCTGGTCAGTGAATACGCTCACCGCACCTTCTGTTATTTACGGCGCCATGCGACCACACATTCCACCGTCCCTCCCGGGGAGTGGAATGTGTGGTCTCCGTGGTGGAGCGGTTACCATACCGGTTTGACGTGCAATGGCTCCCGGGTTCGATTCCCGGCCAGACAGGTATCTGAATGATAAGTTTAAATTCCTGTTCTGGGACTGGGTGTTTGTGTATTCCTCTTGTGTGTGTCCATGGTACCCACGACACAGGAGAAAATCCTACTGAGGGGCTATTAGTTTTATAGCAAAAAGAAAAAAGAGAAAGACAGAGGTAGGAGATACATCTAGTATACATAAAGTATTTTCACTTAGTCTTTAGAAGTTCCTTTTTACCAATGTTCTTTGCTACCAACTTGAGGTAGAACTCGAGTTATTTGAGGATAAGAAATCACTATGTGCAGTGCCCGCTTGCCGTCGCATTAACTAAATACTTATTTTTTACTTCTACGTTATAAATAGATTAAGAAGCAATAATTACTTATTTAGTATTCTGTACCTCTATCACATTCACAAAAATTCATTGGAAATAAATTTAACTATTCAATGAAATAAAATCTTACGAGCTCTTTCAATTAAGCCTAAAAACTCACAGTAAAGTGTTACATCCTAAAATAATTAAACTAAACTGCGATTTAGATATACGATTATCGAAAGACAAAAATACTTCAGTGAATCTTCCGTGTGTCATAAAATATAACAGGGTCCGAGAGTCGAGTTACATCAAACGGCTTTAAAGAGACCTTATCTTACTATCTTTAAATATTGTCGCCACATCTCACAGGGTCGCAGGTAGGGATTGCAATCCGGAAAACCGGATCCGGTAATCAGGCGGATCCGGCACAAATTTACACAAACCGGATCCGGTAACAATTCATCACCGAATCCGGACCTCTACCGGATCCGGTGATTGTAAATTTTGACAAAGATTTCACACTACAAAAATATTTACCGTTAGAAATCGATCCTTTTTTTACACTGTTTTAATAGTTCGATTAATAGCGCCGGATCTGGTCGGATCGGCCGGATTGAGAAAAAAACGGCCGGATCCGGAAGGATTGAAAATGAGGCCGGATTGCAATCCCTAGTCGCAGGTAAGCGAGGTGACGGAGTCAGCTTTGAAACTTAAGGTATTAAAATAACGATGGGAATAAAATAAACGAGTACTTATATATGCATAATAATGTTTTGGGTGAATAAAAATGAGGGGATACGTACAAATATCTAAATAAAAGATTGGGAGATCATAAAGCGGACGGGATGGGTCTCCGGACTCTCCGGCCTAGCCTCAGATGCCGCCCCGAGATTGCGGTCGCCGCTCGCGGAGCCCGCTATCATTTATATCATTTCATTGTGGCTGTTTACATTTCATTCATAAGTTCGATTGCAAGATATCTAATCTTGATAAAGCTTTTTGTGAATGTTTATATTTCAGTACTCATTAGCATACTCGATAAGAGACCCAAACTTACACCTTTTTAACGTATTATTTGTTTATTGGAATCGCCGCAAACAGGTATTTAGATTAAATATAATGATATTTCTAATTAAAAGTTAAATGTCGTTAACGATAATATGAGCGAAATATTATATTACATTCACGAACGAACGGTAAGTTATCTAAAGTACAGGATGCAGCATTTTATATTTTATTTGGCAATTTGTTTTTCTTTACTTTTAAGTTATTATTTTATATATACATTTAGTTATAAAATTACTTATTTAAGGTAGGTTACTTAGGTAGGTAAATTTCGTCAGTACTTTAGCATATTTTCATGCTAAAGTACTGACGAAATTTACCTACCTGTACTAAAGTGCCGAAGTCAATAAATTCTACGCTCCAGTCATTATTCTAAGAAGTGATTCACGGGCAATATAACTTGAATAAATATGAATAAACCCTTTTAGATATAAGTACTTTTATGAAGATTCGTCTTTTTGTTTTATGGATCCCTCGGCGTGTATATGTCGCCGAAGCTCGCACGTTGCTGCTTATTTATTGACCTATTAGAGATAACATTAAGATCAAGATGCACGGCCAAGGACCTTTGTTATAAAAATGTCCACCTCATTATTCTTAAAAAATTACACGAGAGTAATATAGATGCGACGGACCGGTTTCCGTTTGTAATTATAAATAGTCCGTTTTTCTTTAATTAATCTTTATTGTGGGAGCATTTATATACCTTTCTGGTTATATTGTGACAACGCTATAATTACGAATATACGAGTATATAATTGGTATGTTTATAATTATCAATACTTAAGTGATTAATATTAATAAGTAGTATATTATTTAAGTGACAAATTCTAAATTTAATTAATATTACAAATGCGATTTTTTTATTATATGACTGAAGTAGCAAACGAGCATGCAGTCTACCTCAAGGTAAGTGGTCACTGCCGCCCATGGACATCTGTACTCAATTTAATATAGAACATGAGTTCCATCTGAAGTCAATCTCAGATGCGTTGCTACTTCCAAGGACTATAGTCGCCTCATGTGAAAGTGTTGAAGGCGTTTCGAGATCCCGGAGTCCTCCTTTTCAGCGCCGAGGACGGCCACCGGGGGGGTTTTAGTGCGGTAAAAATCCCACATAACCCTGCGTCGCTCCCACGGCGTCGGGTACCTTTGGAAGGTTTCCCCCTCAAAACAAAAAAAAAATGTGAAAGTGTGACGGCAACCACACCCTTCCATCGAAAGGCAAGAAATCCATCACGCTAGAAGTAGGTGTGGCGGTGGTACTTCCCCGGGCGAACTACACTGGTTCTACCAACTTGTTCAACTAGATACATATTCAGGCGTTATAACGTTACAAAGATCAAATAATAATCAAAGTCGTATCTACACAATTCGTTCCTACCGATGCAGATGGCGGCATCTCGTTATAATTTTTCCCGGATTTTTAATCTAAACAATTTAAATCAATACTCATTATAGGTTTCCGAGGGACACTCATCTTGAATTTTTTAACACAAGAACACGAAACTTGTTTTATGATCTGATTATTAAAGGCATTTTTAAGTTTATGACTTTAGTCTCTTGATAAACGATTATACATATTGATACGGTTGATGTAAACCGGTCCAGCGCCGCTCCTTAACTCATGACTGATGTTAAGTAATTTACAAAGTACTAACCATTCGAATTGATTATTTTTCTTAATTATTATCATCGGCACTTAAATACTAAAGTATTCGGTTCCTTTTAACTTTTAATGTATAAAATATGTTCGTCGAGGTGTACATGTAAATTAGCCTTTTACCTGAATTATTGTTTTGTCATTTATACGCTATTAATAAAATGATTTTAACAAGCTCTAATTAAAGTTAACTTCTCTATATTTTTTTTGTAATTTGTTTCACATGTTCTGATATCACACGCAATGTAGGTTTTTATACGTAGTGAAATCAATAATGAAGTTCAGTGTTTTGACTTTCCTGTTTGTCATTTCATTTAAATAAAAGGCGTAAAAAACAGTAAGATTTTTTTCATTTTTTTGGCAATTAATGCAAATATCTAATTTTCTTTTAAAAACACATAGCAGTCATTTCTTTTATGTCATCCGGTAAATGATTAAACATTTTTGGTCCCATTAGTCCCCATGCAGTAAATGCCGATTTACAACTGTGTCTTTACCTCACACCTAGTATTACCTAACAATACCTAATATAGAATTATCTTAGAAATATAAAAATGATGATGATTCTTCATTTATTTTAAAACAAAGCACGAGAACCCTACAAATCAATTTTAAAATAACAACGGAAAGGTAATAAGTTTGACAATGGTACCGAAATACACTATATGTAACATGTAGTATATACATTTATCCTGTTATTTTGCAAGCGGCGTTTTAGTTATCAACGGTGAGGAAGTATCAAGACAGTGTAAAAAGTACTACACCCATACCTTTATCATGAACCAAAAATTTAAAAGAAGTCTTAGACAATGATCTTATTTAAAAGAAACATAGCACATAGCAACATCTGTAGCCGTTCTCAAATAGCATCGCGACGTTATTTGAGGTTCATTAGAAACATCTACACTTGTGTTGTGACTACATGTCACAAGCTGCCATGCATATGCTTCAATTTCACAGAATTCAAAATATTTAATACATCAATAAAGCCTAGTTCTATACTTACAACTACGAGCAAATATTTAAACGGCGTGAAGTCGAGATGAAATCTTGTCGCGACGTCTCATTAAGCATATTAATAATACCTATCCACATATCACAGATACATCTACAACATAGAGATGGTATCACAGTGTTGGACTGAAATTGCTATTTGAACACTTTTAATTTCTGTTTTATCAATGATCTGAATTTTAAAGACAGCTTTGTTGTATATTTGATTTGAGGAAACTAAAAGTTCAATGACCTTTTTATATATTATTTTCTTTTTATTAATACTGGAAAATATGTAATCACTTCAAGGCATTAAATCTTACCACAGCAATAGAAAAATATAGGGGTAAAAAAAATGTTTTGGTCCGGTAAAATTAAAGTAGTGGTGGTTCGAAGGCACCATCACTACACATTAAATTGGTACTATTTTCTAATAATAGGCTTTTGAAAGTTACCGTGTCTAGTCAGTCAATATCACATGCACCTAATGTGATATTGATAGGAAATTACTAAACTCAAAAGTTATCCTTACCAGATGCAACGCATTTATGATCAATCTTCTATTGAGCAACTACAGACTTGATGACAGGCCAACTATTGGCGTCAATGACAACTTACCACAGGATAGACCGAATGCTCGTTTGATACTTTAATTTAGTAAAAAAAACTCAATAAAGAATCATCAAATCAAAGTGTCGTCATTGAGTATTAAGATTACACAGGTTAAGCCAAGGAGCCACAATATTCAAATAATAAAATGTTCCGCCTAACTGTCGCCTAGCTAGTTTTAAACGTAAGATAAAACGTACTTTAAGAAACGATGCCATCTACATTTACTGTATAACAATAAAGAAAACGAACTCCTTTTAAGTAAAAATAAGAAGCGTAATAAATATTCGAGAAAGTTGTTTTAATTTCTTCTTTATACAACGTAGATTACCAGACGCGATCGGAAAACTTCCTTGTTTTTAATTTTCCTTAAAACATCCGCTTCTTTTTATTTTTCACTGAATAGTCGAAAGGCTTTCTTAACTTCAAAACGCTTATCTTTCTCGAAGGATGTATACACGTAATTGGATTGCACTATTTTGGACTTTAACACTTTGCTTCAAGCTCCATTATTTGATAATTACCAGCATTTATTTCAAACTTTTTAATTGTTGCTAACTCACCGGACGTTTCTTTGCGTTCTTTTTTATTGCGATTTCTGTCTTATTGAATATATTACCGTGCATATATTTAAATCTAGGCAATACGATAAATATCGCATTATAAAGAATACCTATTTCTCATAACAAACAATTCCTCGATTAATGTCATGAATAACAAGCAATCGAGGTAAGGTTGTGCTACAAATAATAATGACGCTAATCTACTATAAAAACACCTGTAATTCCATAATGTGATTACTAATTAAAATACATAGTTACATTTAAGGTAAGTCAAGAAGGTATGCAGCGATATTTAAATGGTACGACGTGGAATATTGAAATGACTTCTTCACCGATTTACTGACTAAGAAACGAGTGATAGGCTTTAAATATGGTATTTGGTATTGCGGTAATGTATATTTATATCGGATGAAGGTAGCGATCATGGGAAACTCGCTGATCCCGGACAATCATAGGCACGGAGCCCTTATCATTTCAGTCGGCATTGAGCCGCCCGGCTGACCGAAAGACGGGTTATTCCCATTTCCTCCAAAATCGTTTGTCATCTTGGTGTATAATAATTTGATAAATTTCAGTTTAATCCGTAAAATGATTGAAATGATTAAATATTAACACCACATAATATTTTTTTAAATAATAGAAGTAGCAAAGTAGCATACAGTCCATCTGTTGGTAAGTGGCCACCCAATAACTCTTGCAATAAACCTCAGGGAGGATTAGATTTTTACCTCAAATCGCAACAGATGCGACCCTATGACTGTATGGGTTAATGAGATAACCTCGTGGTTACACCCTTTAATCATAGCACATTAACACTATAATACAGAAATATATCGCCTGGTGTAAGAACAGGCGGTGGTGCATCACCAGACAGTTCGTCTGGTGGTGCACGAACGGTTTTACCACCTATACTATCAATTCCTAATTATCCTTACTCTCAAATAAGGAATAACCCGTGACGCGCCGGCATAATATTCCTTCCATTTACAATATTCTGTGCGTTCGACAAATACCTTGTAGATGACAAAAACGTGATTAGAATGTAAAGCTGCAACAAACCGCCGTATTCGCATTCATCTGGTATCCGTGGCTCAATGATATCATCTGGAATTTTGTGAAATATTAATAATTCCCATCTGTTTGCGACTTTGTCTGATACTAGACAGTTTCGAGGGCCTAAGACAATGGCCAAGCTGTGCTTAGTTTGTTTAAGTTACGTATACAAATCTATTATCAATAAGTTATTTTTCAAGCTTGAAAATAGTGTTTTATACAGGCATTTTTAATTTCATGAGGTAGTCATGAAATTAAAATGCCTCACAAACATGAAATCTTTAATCACTTGGACGCCTTTATCGGTGGCATGTGTCATTCCGAAATATAACTTGGTACATGTTAGTAGTAAGTTCCATGCCGTAATTTTAATTAATAATGACACAAATTTTAATTGTCTTAATAAGTTTCTTTGTACATTACAAATTTATTTATCATTAGACGTTGACCCGTGCCCAACGTTGGAACAGTAATAGGTTAACAATGACTCAGTGTTTTTGGTCGACTTACATATCAATATAACATAATAGATCTAACACGTATAATTTGCGGCTGAGACTCAAAGTTAAAATGGTCGTGCAATCCATTTATCATCTCGAAAAGTTATGACACAAAATGACGAAGACGAATGGTCTCGAATTCTCCGATCGCGTTGGCTGTGCTATAAAAATGATCCTGCTGTTATAGTTTGCGAAAGCAATTAAGTTGTAAAACGTAGAGGGTTCCTCTGTCTTAATGAAATATTCCACTTTAGTTATTAATGCTGGCCATTTATTGCAGCGCAATAAACGTAGATAAGTATGCAAATTTATTTATTTAATCTTTTAGTATATTATCTTTCCTCAGAATAAACTTTATAGGTAAAGCCATTTAAGGAGTTCTTTTGTTATATTGATGTGCGGTTATTACCGAGATAAGTAATCTATAAAATTTATTAAGAACAAATATATGAGTGATAAGCATACAAATTAGGTAGAATATATTCTGAAGTTATAAAAGCGTAATTTTAAAGTTCTCTATCTGTTTAAGTGTTTGTAGGAGTAGTATTAAATAAGTTGATATAAAATTGTCCACTGAGCTCTATTTTTTAATATTATTATCTATGGCCCACGTTTTGTTTTTTTAAAGTTCTCAAATGTGTGTGTACACTGCGATGTGCGAGTTTGTAAACTTTTACCGATTCGCACTAAGCCAGTGCGATGGACTCTGATCAAAACTCCTCTTAACTGTGGCGGCCCATAGCCAGTAATGAGGCAGTAATGTTCAACACATTTCAGTCACAACGAAACTTTTTTAGAACCCAAATCGACTCGATTGTTATTTTCGTAACACGAAAAATATTAATATTGTTCTTATCAAAATCTTCTTGCCGACAATGATGCTTAACTTATGTAGGTATAAATTTATTCGCACAATCCTCTTGTAGGGACCCTGGGTTTGATTAAGTACATTTGGAGAATTGACAGTAATTCAAAATTTTAGTAACATTTGGTACAAAAAAAACTTCATATAAATGATATACCTACCCACGAAACTATTTCATTGCTCAACTGCGTGTACTAGACATAGGTATAGGTACCTAGTGTTATCTGCCATACATTTTACGCAGTACCTAATTAAATATGATTTTTGTGAATATGACAGAAATAGATCCACACCTAATGTACCTTGTAGATATGAATAAGTATGGTATATCTCACTTTGAGGGTTATAAGGCTTTCATTTCAACTTCATTTCATAATATGAATTGCAATCATTATTTATTGCAAATTATTCTTAAGTGAAAGCAGCGAATTTTTTATCGACTTTAGTTGGTATTTCTGACATATTTAAAGTTTTAAATGTTTAATGATCATAGTGACCACTCAGCAGTAAGATTCCACGATAATTAACAGATTTTATTACGTAGAAATGATTGACTTATATTAAATAATCTTTCTTGTGTATCAATATACCAAATGATATCAAGTAGGATTAGTTCCAGTAGGTGGATGGAGTTTTGTACTTATAATTATCTATAATGTGGAATGCATACCCATTTCATATATCCGTTGAAAAAAGACAAAAAGTTAGTTATACCTACTATTAATAGCTTTCCACCATGAATGGGATAATTAATTCTCAATTCCCTTAATAATTTCTGTGCAATGCGTCTCGGATGAAACCTCATAACCACCACAATAAGAACATATAAATAAGGGCCTGGTTCGTATACCCTTTAACAATAACATACTTATGAAATTATCTTACTGGATTATAACTTATTTTCTAAGGTTCAAATTAAGGATTGTAAAGTCATAATCTACAATAATGAATTCCAAGAACCGAGCTATTTCTATACAGTTTTTATAGTGTAATTATGATGGGTATTAATTAAAAGCCTTAAAGAAGAATTATAAGACAATAACTCCCCGCGGTGGTCCAGCGCTCATTATTTCAGAGTAAATAGTTACCTGCATGTTTTTATGTGTAAGTTATATGAACGCCAGTATATTTTCCTAGAGACATCCCCTGCGTGTTTACAAGCACGATGAAAGAACATGATATGTCTCTCAACTAATTAATGTAAGCACTGAGGAGTTAATTAATTGTCGAGTACACTGTAGTGCACATGAAATATTTATAAAATTCATAACAGAGCTAATTATGAAACATGGAGGCGACCGCGCTTTGCGCCACCCGCGGCGGCCATCCGCCGTCTCCGCTCCGCACTTTATAAAAACCGTAATAATTCTCTGCCGGCCGCACTTACCCGGCTTTTTGTACCACCATCCCGCTGACGCACCGCAATCATAAATGTTTTTTGCGTAAATCTAGATGCGTCGCGAAATATGTACATACTCTATAATTATCGAACTATGCGGTATCGCAAGAAAATGAAATAGCGCTTTCAGATCCGAGATACGATCCGAATGCTCGCCGCCAATGAATTGCGTGTGGCAAATACCTATAAATCTTCATTAAGCCGCAAAAACATTCTGAAAAGAAAACAAACAATCCCGAAGAAGCGTACATAGGTGACCGGATAGCCGGAACAATAAAATTTTGTTATTGTAAAACACGGTGCGCGCCATCTGCAACATTGGCGCGTATATGGAGGCCGTTAAATATTTATCAGTAAATTAGTATGCCTAAACTAACGAAATCAATTAACTCGGCTTTTTGTGTATAGCGGGTCTCGTTGAACGACATTCCGAGATTTTGCAACATCGATGCGATTTGCCATGACGCGCCGTATTGTTTTATGTACCGACATAGCTGAGTTGCATCGTTTTTCTTCATCGATATGTACGATCAAGTGTAATCGACGTATGCGATTTGTTGTAACATTTATTGCGTTCATTAGAGGTACGAACCGGCAGTATTCATGTATTTTATGACTTTGCAATTAATGGATTGTAAATTATTCCTATTGTAATTTAAATATTACCTTATACCCTTACAAACCGTCATCACAGAACACAACCGCGTCCTCGACCATAAAAATATTAACTGACGCTATAAGGTAGACATTTAATTATTGTCATCAACTTTAAGTTAAAGTACTTATTATTCACCGACTTTACATAGACAATATAGGTACTTAGTTGCGAATATGCTCAACAGGACACGGCGAGTAAAAACTAGAAAGATCGTTAATTAAAATGGAGACTTGAAACGTTCAAGTAATTAATATTAAATTAATTACGCAAAAAAGACAGTAGGTAGAGTAATTTTGTAAAGGAAGGATAAAAAACCATTGTTTTTACGCAGCTGTTCTGATGAAGCTGACGGATTATCTTTTCACTCCTTCTCTTCCCAAAGATGTGTAAATCAACTAAGGGTCTACTGATCAAGCCATCGATCGATAGTCTACCAATCGATAGATAATAAAAAAAAAAATCCATCGATCGATCGACCGAAGAGTAAATAATTTGGCGTTGATCGTCAATTATTACACCAATCGATGCCATACATCTAGATCTAGATAGAATGGACCAATGGATATTTAAAAAAAACATTTTTGCATGTACCGGTTTGTGGTAAACTCAATCATCGGTCGACGATGGTTCATCGCTTGATCGTTGATCGTTATTTTATCGACTGACATCCGTCGAGCAAACCGACAGAATCACGAAAAATACTCGATCGATTGACGTCGGCCGAGAACATCTAACAACGCTCCATCGATTCATGTATTGATAACCTTTCCCAAACTTATGCTGCAGTGAAACTTGAGAACATAAAAACCTGAAAGATTTTATTTTTTACATATGAAATACCGTTTTTGTGACGGGAGAAAACCTTCAAAAGATACACCGAAGCCTTGGGAGAGAATCCGGGTTATGTTGGATTTTTACCCACTAAAACTCCTTGATGGCCTTCCTCATCGCTTGTAGGGGACCCCGGGATCTCCAATGGAACGCACTGGTGTCGCAGAGTACGCAGAGTATTCTACTTCCCGACTACAATGTGAAACATATGAAATACCTACGGATGACATTCTATTTATAATAAATTCATCAATATAAATCTGTTTAGTCAGTGTTATAAAAAGATTCAAAATTGCAAGCCCAAAAACGTACACCTAATGCGCTACATTTATGGTTACTTTATATATGGTATTGACGTCAATTTGCATAAACAGCGTGTAATAAGTAAACACTACTATAAACACATATCAGCCACACATATCTAATTATAAAATCCTAGTCTTAAATATGCACATATACTTGAACGAATGTATACCTATACAATGCCACCTATTGCACCAAAGCAAGATTTATTTGGGATCAGTACACAATTTTTAAAAATGGTAGCCTTTGTCATATGATGACTTGACCTTTTGCTAGTGAATCAAGAAACATCTCTTTGAGCTTCAGCTAGACTCAATGAAGACGCGATATCAATTTATAATTTTAGATAAAATTAGGATTAGAAATTGACGGAAGCCTTAGTTTATGCCATAGTATAACATATACTGATTAATGTAAAACAAGAGCCAGCATTATATAGTATGTAATTTGAAAAATATCTATCCGCATAATTCATCCATATATATGAATTGTAACGAAAATCATTATCTAATTTCTGCAACGAAGTCTGTTAACTATAATGTATTTTTTAAGAACCAGTGCAAATATAGGGTCTCTTACACATTTGAATAAAGTAATAAAAGCACATAATTACAATATGCATCGTAAGATTAGAATGAACGAAAATCATGTCACCACGAAAAACATGTTAAGTTAGCATTTAAATGAGTATGTTATAAGTGTGTACGAACCTTTATGGTCCTTATACTGATGTTGATGACTTACCCCTTTATGGATTTACCTTCAAGTCGCCGACCGAATTTAAGGCTTTGAAATTAATCAACCAGATTACGTGACAGAATAAATCGACGCGCTCTTCCAATTTAATCATTACTTTGATTATGATCAGTATTTCAGTTTATGACAAGATATTTTACGAAAGGATTAATTATAATTTAGGTACAAATTTAAAATCCCTTTTTAATGGCACTTTCGTAGTTTGGATTATAGTAACATTATAAATTAAGATGTTTCTTATAGCTAAGTTAACTTTTTTTGACAATTAAGTAATCATTCATCCATCCATCCATCAGCCCTTTGAGTTCCACTGCTGGACAAAGGCCTCCCCTAAACGACGCCACTCCAACCGGTCCTGTGGTGTCGGTCTTGAAAAGCACCACTCCCTCTCTTCCCGTGCATGTCGTACGAGGCGACTCAGGGACATAAAATCCAAGAGATGGGCAGCAGCATCTCCTTGCGTAATTTTCACGGTCACCAACACGCTTGCAAGGCGCGGTGACTATCGGCAATGTAATGGTTAATTATAATTATTTAGGGCCAAAAACAGATTCCATTGATAGATGCATTTTTTTTTATTTCACTGAAGTAGCAAACGAGCATGCAGTCCACCTGATGGTAAGTGGTCACTGCCGCCCATGGACATCTGTAATAAACTTGATACAGAACATGGGTTCTATCTGAAGTCAATCACAGATGTGTTGCTACTCCCGAGGCCTAAGATGGTCGCCTCATATAAAAGTGTACCGGCAACCACACCCTTCCATCGAAACGCAAAAAATGCTTCACGCTAGAAATAGGTGTGGCGGTGGTACCTCCCCGGTCGAACTACACTGGTTCTTCCAATAAAAATTTAGAACAAACTATTTAGCTTTTTAAAACAGTAGAACGTATTATATTTAATACTTACTAGCTGTACTATGAGCGCATTGCTACGACATCACAAAAAAATATACCAAAACCTTCGCGAGCTCTTGACTAACAACTTTGCTAAAGATCATCACATGATCAAATGAATAGTTTACGATTGTATAGAGGAAATACAGAAAAACATTCAGTTTTATATATAAGATAAAGTTCGCGACCATATATCATATACCTATCGACACGATGTTCCTATATGTCGATATTTTGTAAAAAGATTTCCAATTTCGTCTTACCCCTAATTTAAGTACTCAGACTTAAACAAAGTATAACGTCTGTCCTCTTTATGTTTTTTAACAGGTGTCCACGGGCTTAAGTAACTCTTCTCGTCAACCCATTATTGTCCCATTGCTGGGCACGGGTCTTCTCTCAGAATGAGAGAGTTTAGGCCATAGTCCACCGCGCTGGCCAAGTGCGAATTGGTGGACTTCACACACCTCCGAGAACTTTTTTTTTTAAGAACTCTCGGGTGTATAGGTTTCCTCGCGATGTTTTCTTTCACCGAAAAGCAGTGATAATTAATTTCTAATACGCACATAAATTAGTGGTGCGTGCCTGGGTTTGAACCTCGGACCTCCCAATCGAGAGGGCAAGTTTCAACCATTAGGCTATCACTGCTCTTACCATCAGGAATCTACGAGTAGATTAGGTAATCTTCTTGCGTTAAAAAATGTTTTATGTAATTAAGGCATTGCGTCCAATTCATTTTGAAAACATTATTAACACTAGAAAAATGAATGGAATTGCCATCAATAAACTATCAGCTACCAGGAAAATTACTTACTTATCTGTTGATGACTACGCATCGTGGCACTAGTTGCATAAATTTAGGTACCTCCGACATTTTGAGAAATTGAAGGCAATACGCAAAAAATAGGCTACTGGCTATTTTGCAAAAATCTATTTATTTTTCATACCGCAGGCTTATCAAAGGGACTCTTCATTGTAGAGTTGTATTTCTCCGATTCATCTTTACCAGGCTGGCTGCATTCATCCACGCTGTTTCTCGTAAATTCACTTGAGTATTAACAAGATTCAACAATTTTTGATATAGATTAATAGGGTAAAAATTGACTTTTTACTAAATAAAATAATCTCTATTTAATTCCACACAACACATATATTTGGCAGGTACTTCGACAAAACAAAATTTAAATGTATCCAAACGTAGTATCGGAAAACTACAAACAAATGTTGATACCAGAAGTATCCTCAAAGTTACGCGTCTAAAATGCCCTCGGAGCATCGGAGTATCGCAAGTTTTGCATAGTGGCCAGTGGACACCTTACATCAAAACAAGTGATGTAGGAGCGAGGGGCGAGGTGGCGGGGGCAGGGCGTGGGGCGGGCCGGGGGCGTGCAGTGCATGAGTGCAGCCTGCATCGCCGCACGTGACCTCCCGCTCGCGAGGACGAGAAAAGCTCTGCTATCCTCGAAGCTCGCTTAAACAGATCCTAAGATCGCACTCAAAATATAAATAGCGACTTACTATGAAACGAAAACGACCGTAAAATCACTTAAAACATAATCTTCCCTACAAATGACAGAGTGAACTTAGTCGCAACATACTTTACGTTGTCTTGACTCGTCTTGCATTGTTATTATAGTACCTGCAACGCCATCTGTTGAGCAATAGCAGAACTATGCGATCGCTTCGTGTGACTGGCAACTAGAAGGCAAGGAAATAATTATGGGGAGATATAGAGTCGTTTCAAGAAAGTTGAGTATTTTGAAACTTTTCCTAATTAACTCTGAGGAAAGAAGAAAACTTTTTTATTCGGTAGGTATGTCATAAAATACAGTCTATTCTTATGATGGAACAATTGATTGCTCATAACAAGCACCATTTACCTTTTAAAGAAAGTGTCTCAAGAAAATGTAATATAAAATAAAAAACATACAAAAAAATATTGTTCATAAAATTTAATTATAATTATTTAATTCTGAATTCCGACACGAGACTCTTAAAATCTTATCAAACACTTTTAAGGTGACAACACTCAGAATTAAGGCAGTTACGGTTGCGATTGCCCAATATTTAGTGCAAAAATGTCCCAATTATACTTACGCGAACGAAATAACCTCGTAAAATAAACTTTATCTGTAAAACAGGGACAATATTATTGGATGATCAAACGTCCTGTATTTTATAACTGTGGCATTACAATTTGTAATCGTTACATCCGCGGATACAAACCTAATTTACATGCAAATACATCGACATTATTACAAAAATGAGCATCCTGTCGCATCGCGATCGATTTGCATATTTTTTAATAAAATATCAGGAAAAAAATAACAAAAGCGTTTATAGAACGGACGGCGTACTATTGTTAACATTTCCGGAGCAAAGGTAAATTATTCATAAAATTAAATCAGCGCATTATGAAGCATAATCTACGTGACGATAATTATACTCCGACGTAAAAAACGATGGCCCACTTACGCATATAATGTTTAATGAGTGTATGTTTATTAATTATGTGTATTAATGGTAAGTTCCACCGCCACTCCTTTATGCATAATTGCAGCAGTGTTGTGCGTTGCTGTGTTTTGGTGTTAAAGGTGTAGAAGGAAACATACTTACCCGAAGCCTTACGATTTAGACCTCAAGGGAAGCAATCTATGGCAACTAATCTTAGTTCAAACTTATCATCTTGTAATAAAACATATTATATTCTCAACACTATACATTTATTACACATTACATTATCACTACATATTCATTTTTACATCATATTATTTGTTAATGACATTGACGACACATAATAGTAACACTTTTACATCAGCCATCTTAGTTATCAATGACCACACTCTTTTGTTTTTAATCCACATGTCATCAACATCTATTCAGCCAGACACTTTACAACATGAGGTTATTTAAATCCGAAAATCATAACAATCTTGATTAAAGATGTCAGTGGTTTAGAGAGACCACTAACCATCGGCCAAACTGCATGCTTGTTTGCTATTTCCATGTTATGAAAAATGCACATGCTATTGTAATGTAAAACTGTCATTATCTTAAGTCTATAGTCCACTGTCGCGCCATCGTCACCATCATAACGCATTGTTATGCCACATTTGGCATGTCTACGATCTTAGGCCATCGCCTAGCATAGTGATACCGTCAATAGATAAAGTTGTCATTGTTTCTGTAGTCTTAAGTTCTCCTCCACCTGTCATAAGGGACGACTAAACGTTAGCTCCCGCGGTTGCGTATGGTAAGAATGCGAACTCAAACCGTCCAGCCAGCGATCCTAGGAAGGACGTCGGTACGTATAGTATAGTATATTGTAGACACTGCAATAAATGCCCGTAGATCTGAATGAGTGTAAATGCTCTTCCGAGCAGTCCTGCGATGGCGACGGGCTAAGAGTACTTACTGCGATTGCGTTCCGTTGGAGATCCCAGAGTCGTTTTTATAGCGCTGAGGAAGGCCATCAAGGTGGTCATAATGCGACCAAAATCCTTTATAGCCCAATGTCTCTGCTAAAGCACTTTCGTATCCTGGGTCAAAAAAAACGTAAACTTATCATTAATCAAATCATGTAGGTTGATTTACGTCTTTTGCAATTATTAAAACAAGTGATGCCGAATATGTTTTCAATCAATCATCTCTCAAGACTTTCATAAGGCTTACCAAATTTCAAATTAATATCACCTTTGTTTACATCAGGAGCGTCTGGTTTTTTCGCAGGTATGTAGCTTGCAGCAAGTATTATTATTTCACAAGAAATTTGTATACCTATCCGATAATATCAAAGGCTGTAAGATAAGCCTGCGTCACCAATAATTATATAAGATAATGTTCCCTGCTTCACTGGGTTCTGGGTAATGATTCTGGTCACCTGATTCTGAAGAATTGAGATTTACTAAATAATATCGTGAGATATTAATCACGTTTTGGAAAGAGCGTGAAAAAGATCTTATTTTAATCTAATTGATGACTGCTACCCCATAGTAAATGCCGATAGGCGATGGTAAAGACATCTTATTTTTACTATCCAATGACTCATTTCGCATAGCAAATGTCCATAGGCGACGGTGACCACTTAACGTCAAGTGTTCTGCTATACTATTCTCTGTGGTTATCAAGTTAAGGTGAAATTACTCAGCAATTGTGCGAATTCGGTATATTGGTATATATTGAGAACCTACTGTGCATCGTAAGCAACTATATTTATTATATAATGTATGTTGCAAGTTATTAAAATAATTTATTTGACGTAAGTTAAAGTAACTGCTATAATCTGTAACATACATTGTATGTCTATAAAATCCTTAAAATTGCATTTTATTACTTAACTACTTGCCCATAGCACTTCCGCCAAACAAACATACATTCCCAAGTGTGTTTTTATGTAAATGATAACAAAATGCATGCATGGACGTTAGTATAAACAAAAACTAACAACTGTGTTTTAGCTATTAATTTTAAGGGTGTAAGAACATACGATGTTCCTGTAGATGCTTGTTTATCGTAATATAACATTAGGCCGGTGACAAAGTGCGCAGGCGCATAGAGATACCATCGAATATCGTCACCTGAGCGGAAGTTTAACACAAAAACCGCATTAACTTGGTAGTTAATTATAACTGTTTCTCTATACGGCCATTAATATGCTCGAATTATTTATCGCGTTTTATGATCATAGAAAGTCGTTTAGAACTGTTTATGATGTATTAATGTAAATAATAGACAATATTAGACTGTGGATATAAATACAATTTTCCATAGACAACACTCTTAATAAAAACGTGTTCCTAAATATTCTGAATTGTTTCTATTACCTATAACATACTCGTAGTGTATGAATGCAGTTTCAGCAGTGTAAAACTTATGGTTTGATGATGAAGTAAATGTTTGGTACAAATATTTCTCGTAGTCCTGTAATCAATAAGAGATACCAGAAGAGCAAGGTAGTAAAACTTTATAAATCTTTAACTTTTTAGGAACCCATCTCATGGATCCATCTTACACAACTTGTACCTTCTTACCCATTCCATATTATCACATGGAAACAAAAGTATAAAAACAACATTTTCATGTTTAATAAAATTAACAAATCCTTAATTAAATTCAGCAGTTCAATTTGAGTATAACTCAAACACTTTTTTATTTCTCATCAAATGTTCGTT
This sequence comes from Spicauda simplicius, assembly GCA_949699795.1. Classification (NCBI taxonomy): domain Eukaryota; kingdom Metazoa; phylum Arthropoda; class Insecta; order Lepidoptera; family Hesperiidae; genus Spicauda; species Spicauda simplicius. Next base: position 10,481,474 of record OX453064.1, read on the forward strand.
CTTTGTAGTGTTAAAACAGAGATAAAACAAACGGCTCAAGTAAACAGAGATGCCATAAAACAAGAAATAGGTACGCACTCGTATATTTGTATCAAAGTTGGAACAAGACGTCAATTCATCCTGTCTCGTTAGCCTAGAGTCCTAGAGACTCAACACAATGTTCAGCCGATGACAAGGACAGTCTAAGAATAACGAGTATCACAATAGCGTTGTTTTAGCTGGGATTAACATACTCTTTTGTCTTTTATTACTCACTGCTCCTTGTTGTAAGTGGGCTGTACTTCATTATAATTTATTAATAAGAGCCCTTAATGAAGAATACACATTTTGTATGACTGGTATATGTCCAAACCCCGGCATTGGAACATTACTGTACTCCATGACATCGCCCACTTATTTTCTTTATAGTAGTGTTATCTAAATGCAGTGATGGATACTCGTTTAAAATCTCCATATTATAAGACATGTAGCATCTGACTGAAACCTTGAAAGGAGCAACATACATCTTAGGCAATTGCATTAGTAAAATTCGATAAGACGCTTGTCCTATCCGGATTTTGTGGGAGATGTAGATCTACTCAATAAGAGAAGTGCGTACTTAAACAATGTCAGCTCTCCATAAACCTATCATAGAACTACACCAATTCTTCTCTTTCCTATATACCTATGCTATTATTGATCTATTGCAGTTATAAACATATATGTATAATATAATGCACCCAGTGATCATAGAAGAAATTTCTCAATTGTAAGCAGTTGACTCTAAAAGACTAACAGTTGAATCCCATTTTGGGTTAGTACTAATTATTAGCAGTAAGAGATTATGATAGAACAATTAATGCAAAGGTACTTCATATAAAACATTATTACCATTTTTTTATACAGTTCCCGAACGATTTATTTTACATTACTACACCCTTTAAACTAAAATACAAAGGTGCGTAGCACTGCTGTTAGTTGCCTTAAATGGATTTGGCGGCGGTGGCTCTAGAACAGACCTATGAAGGTTCCATCTACGTCAACTGGATCCGTGACAGCCCTCTACGGCTTAGTTTTCATACTATTTCCTACCACAAACGTGCAAGATGTTAAATGCACTTCCTCCTGAGGTATTGACATGGGGCTCTTTAAAAAAGCGCAAAAAGGGTTCTCCTACAAGGCTGGCTGTACACATGTCTACAGACGACGGTGACTACTTTCCACGTAAGACGTAGACGTAGCTCGTCTACCATATCGTTAGGTACTTATATGTACCTATAAGTATTTTATAAAAAAAAGGGTTCTTCGATAACCTATATAAACTGTTGTAAGTATATGGTGTAACTAGGTAAGATACAAAAGATAATAGTATTATAATATAAATTTAAGCCTCTCTGAACTGGTGTCTGGTGTCCAATACTTTAACCATTCCTATTCATGTTTTTTTAAGTCTAAATCTAAATGATGTAATGGCGATGATATGATGGCTGAGAGACTTAGAAATAAGTTATTAGGAGTAGTGACATTACGAATAAATATAACCAGGGGTGAATGTAACTTAATCGCTTCTTCTTGAAGTTAATAATCATTAGTGAACATGAGGATAGGTACGATTGTATGTGTATAAAGTGCTTAGCTCTCAAGCATATACACTTATGCCCAACCTTCAAAATAAAAATACCTGTTACATGATACGGCCTACCATCACATTATTGTGTAATCTCAGATGTTTTTGCTACTATAATAATATAAAATTACCTTTGTGACGATTTATACATACTATTCCGATTTTGCTAATATTTTGACAGTCATGCTTATATCCGATCAAACGCAGACCCAGACGATGAGAGATTTTGAACAGAATTAGCATCAAAGTTGGCTCGAAACATTCAGAGCTTACGTATAACTTAGGTTAGTATGATTTTAAAGAGATTAATATTAATATTTAATACATTTGTAGAACATAAGGTTTGATTTGAAAGGTATATTTTAACAAACCAATGTCTAAAGTGTGGTCGCTGCCTCTTAGAATCAGAATAAGTTCATTATCTGACATGCAGGTTGTGCTTATTACACTTCATTCAACATTCACAAAGGCAGTAATGCAATTATAACTTCCATTGATAAACATTGTGCAATTGCAATCACTCATTTACGTAAAGGTAGTTTTGTTTTTTTCATCTGATTGAAGTAGCAAACTAGCATGCAGTTCATGTTCATGCATGCATTTGGTGGTAAGTGATTACTGCCGTTCATAGACATCTGTAAGCAACTTCATATAGACCGTAAGTTCTATCTGAAGTCAATCACAATCAATCAAAAATGTACTCGCAATCGCCCCCTTCCATTGAAACGCAATTTGTGTTTCACACTAGATATAGGTATGGTGGTAATAGGTATCACTCGGTTGAACTGCGCTGGTTCTACCACCTATCGTTCCTATCAGCGTCTAACTATTATATTCTATTAACAATCCTACACATCAATTCCGAAGTCCTCTGTTGGGCATATACCTAAGATAAAAATAGAATTTTAGTGTAGTGTATAGTGTAATACTTTAGTGCCATTGAGATAAAGCCTTTATTTTCTAAATTAAAACAGGATGTTACTGGTCACTCAAATTTTCATATTGGATGTTCACAGTACATTAGTAGCTCAGGAAAATGCTGCTGCTATAATACAAAAGAAGTAAAATTCATAATTTTATGGAACAGGAAAATCTTACGAAACAAGAATGTAAAAAAAGGTAATATAGATTTTCACAATAAGTACGGCACAAGATCAAAGTAAAGCACAACTCTCAATAAAGTTAAAATAAGGCGACATTTATTTGGCCATCTTAAATATACTTATAATTCAAGGAAATCTATTAGTAATGAAACTAGCAGGCCTCAAGCAGGTGTTTCAACACAAAATTATTCTGTGCGCACTTAATCTTATTTCAAATAAAGTATACGTGTATTATAAACACCTGAGTCTGAATAAACATACATGCAGGTAAATCAGAATGGTAAATGACTAACTGTAATATAAATATCTGAAATAGTAAAACTAGCAACACATTCTGGAATCAAACAATCTGTCAGCCGCTTCCACAAAGCTCAGCATTTTAAAATGAATCCGGTGAAGATCGTAAAATATTCGATAAACAGGGCGGGTATGTTTGCTTTCGCCAAGTTTAACATTGCTATTAAACAGTCGTGAAATGGACAGAAATAATCGGGTCGATCCGTTATATCGCGTCATTCGTATTATGCTGGCGTCCGCATACATTGCGATCGCACTCACGGCCTATTGCCATGCTAGTCCGCTTCCCACATTTTCTTACTTCGCCATTCACTTAATCGTTAATTCATTTAACATTACTTCATTACATTTGGCGAAATAGGTAAGTATTTTAAATTAATTACCATGGAGACGGGTAGTGGTGTATCGGTGGTTCGCTTAGCATGCAGAGTGCGCCCGCGCCGCACGGCCGGGGCGGCGCGAGGCGGCGTGACGGCACGGTGCGCTGCTGCGAGCTACTCTCGCGGTCTCGCGCACACGCGTGCCCGCGCAGAGCACCAGACGACTCCGTTTTTGTGAGTCGCGTCGCGCGCCGACCGGCCCTCGCCGCCGGTTCCTCAAATTCACTCATACGATACTCGGAACTAGGACGTTTCGTCTGCGCCCAGTTTTGTTTTAAAATTTTCGAAATACATTACCCTTACTTCTTTCTAAACACTCAATTTCTTACGCATCGCCGCCTCTCCCCCGCGATGTAAAGCATCCCGCTAGTTATTCGATTCAAGTCGTGAGTTACGACGTCCCTCGATTTATGTTTATGTGTCGGCTTACGAAAAATCGTTAAAACGAACGATCGATTGTAATGCATTGGTGCATCATTAAATAAATATGAAACCGATAATGGGGCACCGATTGCGAGCTTGAGACGCGCACTGGAGCGCGGGTGCTGGCGGCGGGCGACGGGCGCGCGGCCGCGGGTGCCTCCCGCGGCGCTGCGCTGGCTCCACAACTTTTTATCCACGCATGCTCGGCTCGTGTCTTTTTCGCTCTTCCCGATTGGAATTCGTTGAGAGATCGCCGCTGCCGGTGGCAGACGTCTTGTGACATGTCAGCGGCAGTACGTGCGCTGCGTACGCGGCAATTAACCAGTCATCTCACTTCGATCCACCTCACGGACGGAATCTGCGCGATATCATGAGATTTCTCAGGAGTCTTGTCGTTATTCAAGGAACAACCGTGAAAATACTTGGTCGAATGAACTGTAAATAACCTCATTACCTGAATTAAAGCGTACAAAACCGTTAATCGAAAGATATCAATAGATATGGGTATCTTCTTCTCATTCACCTGGCACGTCTAACTTTTTATGTTGCCCACAACTAATATTACCGTTCGCCTTACATTGTCACGTCTCTAATTAAGAGTAAATATTTCTAGTCGTATGGACAAGTAAGAGTAGATACTTAACATTAACTACCAGTTTACTTTCTGCACTTTTATGGGTAATGAGTTACCACCTAGAGCTAGATCAAGTGTGGGTGGTCCCCTCGATGAAGAGACCCTGCTGATAAACGATTAAATTATTCCACATTATATGTGATTAAAACTCCATATAATAGAGACTGGAATTGCATATGTCTTCGTGTTTTTATATACACTGACAGTAGCTGCTTTACGAACCTTCCTCTATTTCCACGTAATACATATGAATCGTTTATTTCAACAATCTTAATAGGTTCTTGAATGTGCTGCTTTTATTTTATTAACATATGTACACATATAGTATATTCCATTAAATACAAAACGTAACTTTAAGGAAAAATAACACACGTAACACATTGTAACAATAACTTCTAATTTACATAACTTTGTATGTAAGCTCTAAATTTATTCCTACAATTTTATCCTCATCTCACATATCAATGAAAATTGTGCAGTTGTTGACTTGACTTCGATAATTAACTTACATTCTAATATACAAATAACTTAAATTGCAAGGTGTTAGAATGATGATGGTTCGACCGGTTATGTAACACCACCACACCTATAGACGACACGCGTGGCGGAGCGGTTACCACACTGGTCTAACGCGCAATAGGTCCCGGGTTCGGTTCCCGGCTAGATAGGTATCTGAATGATGAGTTTAGATTCCTGTTCTGGGTCTGGGTGTTTGTGTATTTGTCTTGTATTTGTCCATGGTACCCACGACACAGGAGAAAATCTTGCTGTGGGGCTATGAGTGTAGAAAGTTTTTTTGAAGTGAAACTTCTTTATCGGGGTTGTTTTTAAATTTAGTGTAACATTTTTACGTTACGTTACGTTACGTTACGCGCCATCTTTTTTCTTCAGTTACGCGCCATCTTTTTCTTATCCCTACCACGCGTGATATTAGATAGGTTATTATAGATTAGATTATTAGATAAAGTTTAATAAAAGTCTTTTATAAAACTTTATCTAATTTAACTTTATTTAACCAATTTCTGTAAAGTTGCATATAGTAAATTATTTTTTGAAAAATAACGTCATAAAGAAGTTTCACTTCTTACGAGTGTACGCTAGTACACGCACACATTTTTTTTTTATTTCTAGCGTGAAACAGTTTTTGAGTTTTGGTGGAAAGATGTGGTAGCCGGCAAACTTTTATATGAGGCGACCACCTTAGTTCTTGGGAGTAACAATGCATCTTTGACTAGTGTTTGACTTTAGATCGAACCCTTGTTCTATATGAAGTTGCTTACGGAAGTCCATATCCAGTGTCCACTTATCATCAGGTGAACTGCATGCTCGTTAGCTACTTTAATCCTATAAAAAATAAACTTAATAATTATGAATGTCTGCGATTAAAACCATGATTCTAAGTAGCCAGCTGATTAGCATTATTCATTATTCATTATTCATCTACCACCAAAGATTGGCTTATACTTTCGAATAAAATTCACTTACCCTTCCCGAACCTTTCCAACACGAGTAACGCATGAAGATAAGTAACACGGTTTAAGTCTCATTGGTACAGAATAAGTATAATATCGAAACAATTATGGAGAAGCGAGCGGAGGTGTCGTGAGTAGTGCGGGAGCCGAGTACACGTGTTACCGGCCACTTGCATAATGGTGTCCCAGGGCTTGCTCTTTGAGTTACGTATTTTAGGAACGTGTTTTTTGAAGGAATATGAACGGTCCACTTGATATATCGATCAATGCTATGTACGCCTATTAGGGTGTTACGCATAATTTTAGAAAGTATCTAAAGTTAGCTTACGTAACACTAGCTTATTCCCTCGGTTTCGTCTGCTATGATCATGTTTACCATCATTATGAGCATCCTCTGTGTTAGTTATTTGTGTGTCAGATTTCAACAAAATCTAACCAGGCGTATTATTTTTAAATAATTAACAAACATATTCACCGATATCCTCACTGAACATTTATAAAATTGTATATTGACAAGATTATGACTAATGTCTTTACAAAATTTTCATGAACACCAAGGAATGACTACCACACTGTTTTTAACTGATTTTATAACAGGGGAAGCTTCTCAATTTTACTTTATTTGTTTGTTACTGAGTAACCCGTCACTTATGAACCTATTTCGATCGATCCTTCTGTGTACTTCTTTCCATGTTGTCTCCCTTAAATTTGAAATACTGTTTATTTGGTATGAATAAAGTAGATTGTATTTGGACACAATCTCATAATCAGTAAAGTGTCTGTGTGAAATATGTTTTCAGAATCCATTTAATAAATAATAATTAATAATAATAATTTTAATAATAATAATAATTTTAATTAATAATAATACCCATACTAAACCTTATTTATTAACAGACTTGGGTTTTTACTTTGTTTACAAAAGTATACTAACCGTGCAATCTCATTTAAATTTTATGAAAAATACCATTTCTCGCAGAGGAAAAATAGGGAATAAATTTTAATATTAGAATTAATTTTAAATTATAATCCGGTGATGTGGATATTGTTATTGTCTCAAAAGTTGTCTAGAAATATATTTCTAGACAACTTTTTAAGTGAACCATGAATATATATATTTTAATTTGTATAAACCTTTTTTAAGTATAAGTTCATGAGGAACTTAACTGTGATTATTTTTTTACTTGTTAGTGCATTATTTATAGAATATGCAATTACTTTTAAAGTTAGTTCTTTCCTATAAAAATATTTATTACCGGAAAACAAAGGTGAAAGTTCTGTTCGAAACTATTAGCAGAGAGAAAAAGACTTCCTCGGGGAAACAACGCTGATACTCATATGGTACACCCTTATAAGTGTTCCGATCGTGTTCAAAGTCCTTAACCGTTGTCCATAGGACGCTGTGTCATAACATTAAATGGCTGCATACTCCTTTACTACTTCAATGAAAGAGTGAAAACTCTTTCAATTATCTTATCACGCACATCCAATTTTTCACACCCAAATTTGGCTAAGAAACAAGCGTACAAAGGTCCAACACCATCGAGTTTACACATCTATCATAAAATCTATTCAAACTATTAATTAAATTTAACATTTCACTATCCGGTAGCATTTAATTCATATTAAAATAATATTCTAGAAACGGCAGGATCAAAACAACACAAAGATTTTAGCACTATTCATTAAGATAATTAACCATTATATTCATTAAATTTGGTACCAGATAACATTTAATTCATATTAAAATTACACTCAGAACTGGCGAGATCGAAAAAGATTACATTAGGTTACAGATATAGTCACCAATTCGCACTTGGCCAGCGCGGTGGACTATGGCCTAAACTCTCTCATTCTGAGAGAAGACCCGTGCCCAGCAGTGGGACAATAATGGGTTGACGACTACAGATATAGTCATTATTACACGAATATTTTAACTCTTCTTACCTTTTCAGGAGTAAGCTCTTACATCGTAGGGTATCTTTTTAAATATCAACAAGTTACTATACAAAATCCAATATTATTGGTGTTCGCGTCTCCTGCGCATATTTATCTATGGCTGCGTTAATGTTCATGCTAAATATGATGAAATATATCTGGTGATTCTGCATAATGTGGAATGGTTAATATTGAAAATAAAAAGACAGGTAGCGAATACCCCGGTGGCAACCCTTTGCAACAACAGAAAGAGAAGCCGCTTGCCTTTCCATTGAATCAAATTCATATATTTTGAGATTCAGTCGCCAATTTCATTTGTACAGCCAGCAAAATAATAATCTAGTTATTTAGTATATCATAAATAAAATGAAGAATATGATGCACATCACAATCACATTGATTTCATAATTTAAAGGTAAAAAATACTTAACACCCTGATCAAACTATAACTTTATTTGAATAATTAATTAATCATTTAAAAAGTGTGTATTTCAAAAATTATTCTTAAGTGTTAAATGAATCATCAACATCTGAAAATATTTTTAATAATCAAGTCACATTGCCTTGTTAAAGATGTCATTTAAGTAATTTTGTTTATTAATGAATATGAAATGAATGAATACGAACACTCTCAATAACAAAGTTATCAAATTTATTAGTACATTAATTTCATAATATTAGACAAAACTCACCATCTTCACTAGACTCGTATCGTTCTGACCGTACCAACATTCCGTGGATTGTTTTATTGGATTATGCGGCGAGGCCGCGAAGCAGCTATAACTATTCAGTGTCGTCTTTTGTGTTATGGAAAAACTTGTTCTTGAACCCATGTAGTGTGAAAGTGTTGTTTATTTTTGCAGTTTAATGTTACATATGTACACATATAATCGCCTGCGCCTTCGCAGCGACTGTCATCTCATCGCACGCTGCGCGCCTTCCACTCCTGCGCACGCCGCGTTGTTAGCGCGAACAATGCAAACCTCCTTACTCACTACGTACACCGGTTTATTATGCTGATTCTAGATACCAACAACGAAAATGATTTGACATCGCTATCAGACTTTGCGTAATCAAACGAACAGTCAAATGTATGCGTAAAATAATTCCATTTTTTTACATACCTCTCTCACCTATAGAAACATGATAAATCGAACCGGTAACATACAATGCGTGAATTTAGGTAAACAGGTCAGTAAAGCTTGTAACTTTGAATAAAAAGATAATTCAAACATAGCGGCCCTTTGTATGCTTTACACATAGTTATAAGAGTCGTCAACGGAACCCATCCGAGCTTATACAGCCTACTGGAGACTAATGTTTATTTGGACATATTTATGGCTATAGTTCCGCTTTTTGTGCGGATGGAAATATGTGTGGCGGATCGCACGTCTGCGTGAGATTTCGGACACCTCTCCGCTTACTAAATTTAATATCGTCGGCCTTTACGGCGTGGACGAAACAAAAAAACTATGAAATCGCCATTGTGTCGGCGACACGAACGGCAGTTCGCGCCTACCGCCACTCATGAAAATCATTTTGTTTTTATTTCAAAATGTATGTTTATGATAACACCTGTTTCGCTGATGCCTCCGCGATCGGTGTCACTCGGAGCTTGTTTCGATTTTTTGCCAATTTAAAGACTATAAAGACGCCCGCATCGTGGGCTAATTTAACCGCTGTTCACCGAATTACACATTCGATCACTTCTGTTTAGACAACGCGGGCCTATGTGTTACATTTATGGACACTTGTGTGTTGATACGTGTTATTATTATGTACATATATTAAGCGATCTCTTTTAATGTTTTTAATCTTTCGTTAGTCGATTTGTAAGCGTCAATACTGTGATTACAAAACAAGAATTATGCAGTGCTTAGTATTTTTATAGCCTTTATATTAATGTTTTACGTAATACAACCATTAATTTTAAATTTAACATTAAACTTTTCTGGTTATGTAAACTTATAAATGCAAGTGTTATAAAACATTTAAAATTTACTTAAGATTTGCATGTATTCTTAATGCTAGTTGTAAAATGGACATTGATAGGTCACTAGCTCTACTCTACTTACTACGCATTTGCATTTTTTTTCATAGTTAATGCTAAATAAATTTTCATGTGCAATAGATATAGTGTTGCAAAAATATCTACAAAAATATAAAGCAAGATAAGTAACTGTTCAGTAAATGTGACGAATAAAAATAGGCTTTCAACCGTAGGTAGAATAACCAAGCGAGCAATATTACAGCGATTAATTAGGTTTGTACTTAATTACTGTTTGTATTGCAACTGATGCACAAACTGTGTGTGACATAAGATAGTATAATCAGTATGCTACACCGTTCAAAAGAAAATTTAAAATCTAATGCAAGTTCAGTTCAACTTTTAACCGCTAAATAGATGGATAATACTTATTTCGTAGTATTATTTGAAGTAAAACTATTAATGCATACCATTTTTGTCTCCATTACAGATACGGACTGGATGGCCATTAGTTTTGCTTTACGACGACATCGCTAGCTACTCAATGGGACAATGAAGGTATTTCATATTTTCCATCATTATGCATTATAAATCAATCGTATAAATCTTAGTTTATGTCAACTATAATGATGCGGTTGTCAAAGGGCGGCCGCCGCGACCAGGGTCCAGCTTTTTGCATAATTACGACCAAGGAATGTCGTCCCTTTAATATGATAACAAAGAAAGATGACCAACTATATGATTGGAGAAATTTATGGCCGTCTGAAGACGAACGGATTAGGTCGAAGGCTGTGGGAATTGCAAATTGTTTAGGTTTAATTTCAATTCCTTAAATCATTTGGATGATTCACCGAGATTTTGTATGTCATATTGGTTTATATTTGATGTGCCTTATTTAGTAATAGAAATACCAAGCGTGTTATCTACCTTATGTTACTCGTGATTGGACCTTGTCGCTCATTAACGACGTTTGTAATCAACTTTTCATACACCTATTTCTAGCGTGAAGCATTTCTAGCGTTTCGATGGAAGGGTGTGGTTGCCGGCACACTTTTATATGAGGCGACCATCACAGTCCTCAGGAGTAGCAACGCATCTGTTATTGACTTCAGATAGAACCCATGTTCTGTATGAAGTTGATTACAGATGTCCATGAGCGGCAGTGACCACTTACCATCAGGTGGACTGCATGCTCGTTTGCTACTTTATCAAATAAAAAAAAATAGGTATGAAAACACGTCCACCAATTCGTATTTGGCCAACGCGGTGGACTACGGCCTAAAACTCTCTCATTCCGAGAGAAGACCCGTGCCCAGCAGTGGGACAATAATGGGTTGACGATGAAGTAACTAATGTTGAGAATTATGATGGAATGAAACGCGGATCTATTTTATCATAACAAAAATACAGTAGCGCTACATTGTGACTATGAAATAGAATGAGGTGAAGCGATCATGCCGGCGAACTTCAAGGAGTTCTACTACTTCGAAATGTTTTCAGTACCTATCAATCAAATGGCTAATGACAACAACTTTTAATTTTAATCTGCTTCCTTTATTTCATGATTTTAATTTACTGTCCTCGTGAATTCTATCATGCCGTCTGTAAAAGAGAATACATAGGTTACTAAAATTATTTCTATTTTATTTGAATAAATTGAACACATAATGCATTTCCATTAATCATTTCTTTTTTTTATCATCACGGAAGTATTATTAAAAAAAAAATATGTTTAAAAATAAATTGTTAGGAACGAGTTTGACCATATCATTATTAATTCGAGTAAAACAAGCAACGTTGAATCGCAGTGGAGATTATCTCATAAAACAGCACGAACAAAGGTAACAAGAATACAAATATGTCTATGGGCCCGTTCAAATTGATAAACCACATGAAATCACAGATAGTGAAACCTTCCTTAACGTGTTCGCGAGTTATATATTCTCGTAACACAATCCATAAGAAAGCGCTACAATAATCGTACATTTCTCTTGACAATGTTCCTTTGAATATAGAGAGTTAAGGCGAATAGATACTATGTCGAAGATTTGTTTACTCAGCGCTAAGAGACCAGCATTGCGTGATTACCTCCTTGGTGCGACCGCTCGAAAAATAGACTTTCGTACTAAGAAATATAAGGAGAAATTCACTTTTCTGCAACCCGACCCTGTATCTCACGGGAGATAGCCCGATGACTCGCAGGCGCTCTTGCAAAGCTAAATTAGTACGTACTCAAATGTCATCGTTTACTATGATATCGCAATCAAAACTGACGTGGGAAATATGCTCGTTTGTGGCTGAGACCACGCAGCTTGCGCCTATAAATTTTACAATGAATTATAGAACTAGTCTACTAGGCATTGACGTTGCATAATTCAATCATATTAACTGGAAGGCATGCACTCTGACGTTGTATACAACGGCCTCAATCTGCGTTAATATTGAAGTGAATGCATGTATATCAGCTTAAAAATTAAATACCGTACGCGTTAGTAGGTACGAACGTGTGTTTTGGAACCCTTATAATGGTTATGAAAAGAAGGTTATGAAAAGAACCATATTTTAAACACTATGTTAATGTAAACTTCGGTAATTAATACCATTGCTGGGCACGGATCCTTTCCAATCCGGCTTAGTACGTATCGTTAGTTTTTTAAGATACGAAGAAATACCTATGCAAATTGCACTATATTTAAAAATGTTTCGATTTACATGAGTATGTTTCGGAAGATAAACTTTTTCATATGTACAATTTCTTTTTCCGACAGGCGTCCCATATGCGTATATTGGACACGTGTTGTACACCAATCTATATTGAAGCAACATATTAAGCTAAGGTGCAGTTTCAAGAGTTCATTTACCACTACAAATTTAAATATCAAGTCCACCCATGTGTTCTGGTTAAGGTAAAATTTCCTTGAATAATTAAACCGAGCAGAAAAACATCCTCGTCCGATGCCTAAGTTATCACTGACAGGTATTTGCGAAAGAAAGCCATTCGCCCATATGTAAACGTTGCAAAAAAGTATGTAAGCATCATATGTGAATAACTGGACAGGCTGACAGACAGGTAACACACAGTGTCCGGGTGCGCATAATACGGGACGTAAGCGGTATGGCAAGCACTGCTTCCTGTTTTAATTCTCAGTTTTTCTAACGAATAAGGTATGCATTACAGATAAACAACTTATGATTTGCAATTACTATCCTAATCAATCTATCTTTTTTATTGTAGAGAAGTAACAAACGAGCATGGGCTTGTTTAATCAACCGCAAATAGAATTAGGGTCTTACTTGAGGTCGGTCATAGATTCATTTCAACCTTCGAAGACTAAGTTGGAACGCCTTGAAAAAAGTACGTGGTAGTAAGGGTAATGTAATGTTGTCTACATATCTACCAGAGTAAAGCAGCGCTTAGCAAACGAGCATGCAGTCCACCTGATGGTAAGAGATCACTGCCGCCCATGGACTCCTGTAAGCAACTTCATATAGAATGTGACATTCTATCTAAAGTCAAGTACAGATGCGTAGCTACTCCCGAGGACTAAGGCGGTCGCCTCATATAAAAGTGTGCCGGCAACCACACCCCTCCATCGAAACGCGAAAACTGCTTCACGCTAGATATGTGTGGCGGTGGTACTTCTCTGGCGAACTGCACTGATTCTATCACCTATAAAACTCATTATTTGGTTTATGATAACTGTTCCCAGACTGCAACTACGTACTTTTATGTAGAGGATTATTTGTTCTATAAGTCTCTGTTTTTTTGTTTTTTTTTTTTTGTTTTCGAGAGGGAAACCTTCAAAAGGTACCCGACACCGTGGGAGCGACGCAGAGTTATGTGGGATTTTTACCGCACTAAAATCCCCCCCCCCCCCGGTGGCCGTCCTCGGCGCTGAAAAGGAGGACTCCGGGATCTCGAAACGACTTCAACCGGAAACCTCCGAGCGCGTTGCCCCATTGGGTTCCTCCCAGATGGGCGGCTGGGCCCACCGCTCCGTCTAGTCTTTACGACGGTATGCGACCACACGTACCGCCGTCCTTCCCGGGATTGCCTGACCGAACGGTTCGAGCTCCCACTCTAGCCGTCTGCAACCCCGGAACCCCCTTTTAGTCGCCTCTTACGACAGGCAGGGGATGCCGTAGCCCTATTCTGATCCCGGAACTACAGGGCGTTGTTCTTTAAGTCTAGGCACTATACATTCTGAGAAGAAGGACAGAAGTTCGTTAAGTGTTAATAGTAGATATTGTAAATTACCTAGAGTCAAAAATTGCCGGTTTTGCTTTGAAGTTTGAATATGATAACTCTTTATTCTATATATTTCAAAAAACGTACTGCCAGAACCTATAATAATATAACAAAATTAAGAAAATAAAATGCAAACACAGCCGTACATTTCCGATGCAAAACAGGAATTTAAATCTCGATCGTCAAGTAAAAGGAAATGCAAAGCCATCATTTTTAATAAGACAAAATGATGAACGTATAAATCTTCTCTGTATCTTTAACGATTGTATTGTTGAAGAAAAAGAGAAAAAATGACTATTTTGCATCGCACTCAGAGGTAGACAGATATACGCCTCAACGATATAATATATTCGTTATTATGCGTCGAGAACAGAATGTATAAAATCCTCAAAGGGAACATGATTGTATTTTCTTATAAAGAGCCTGCACTTTGCTTGCAAAATTGACATCCAAATCAGATTAATCCAATCAATGGAAATTTATGACGCACCCGCGAGCGAGCTCTGTGCCATTGAGAGATCTGAGGCTCTGCTAATCAGTCCCCAACAACTATAACCTACCTGCGTGCGAGCCACCGCCGGCTGACTAGTCTTTTGTGTTTTATACGGGAAAATAAGACGAAACAAACTGTAGTCTAGACGACAATAGTACCTAATATAGTTTGAAACATTGTATGATCGTGATAGACTCGCGCTAAATTGATTTGCTCGTCTATTCTCGTATTACGCTCTGTAGTAACGAACAAAAAGTATAACTTACAAACCAAACAATGTCACACTGGCGGTGGAGTTAAACGGAATTATTCCGAAATTTGCCAACGTCTTCAAAAATCGCACAAGGCGTGTTTTTGCGGCAATTACAGGGACGTGCGGAGCGGTCGCCTGCCTCGCAAACATTCTTTGATTTATATGTCTGCTTTCGGATCAGGATGAAAGTAAAATATGAGACGACACATCAAATATTCAGCCCTTTTAGGCCCCGGGAGCAACTCTTAATGCTCATTATAATAAAAACACAATAGTTCATGCTGAGCTATACGTATACATTGTAAGCGTTTATATGTCAGATCCATTTTGGACTTAGTATGTATATAATTTCGACATCGATTGGTTGGTCTTGATATTTGTATTTTTTTTTTGGTTTAGTAAAAAAATAAACCTAACTTTGGATATAATATATTTAAAAAAACTCTGGTGTGGATATCACCCCAAGGTGTACCATTTAAAGCTGCTACTCTTAATTTTTCAATATGCGCAAAAGACTTAATTGCTATCAAATATAATATCAGTAATTCGAAAAATGTGGACATATTTTACTTGTCTAGATTAACCTTCTACGTATAACAGAAAATATACAAGATATAAAAAAATTGCCATATTATGTCAGAAGGTCAAACTATAAATGTATATGTTCATTAGATGATGAGATTCTTTCGCGGTTTAATTCGAGATTGTCTCCACGACTATTTCTGCCTAATAGCAACAGTGTTAGGCGCTGTTATGCTCTGGTTTGAAATATATTGTAAAGGCATACGAGTAACTTCTAGCGTGAAGCAGTTCTTACGATTATGTAGAAGCGTATAGTTAAACTCACTTTATATCTCTCGTCAAACCATTATTGTCCCACTGCGGGGCACGGCTCTTCTCTCAGAATGAGAGAGTTTAGGCCATAGCCCACTGCGTTAGCTAAGTGCAAATTGGTGGACTTCAAAAGTACTTTAAAAAAAACGTTGACCTTTTTTTTAAAGTACTCACGGGTGATTAGGTTTCCTCATTATGTTTTTCTTCACCAAAAAGCATTGATAATTAATTTCTAATACGCATATAATTTTAGAAAAATCAGTGGTGCGCGCCTGGGTTTGAAACTCGGACCTCCCGATCAAGAGGACAAGTTTCCACCATTAGGCTATATTTGCTGCCATAGGTCACGCTCACTTTATATGAAGCGAGCTTATCTATGGCAGCAGCAAATCATTTATGATTGACCTCAGTTAGAAAATATATAATTTCCATGAGTGGTAGTGGTGATCACGTTGACTATACAGTCGCTCATGCGCTCGTTTCGTTACTATTTTATGGAAACACTAGGTTATTCACGCGGTTTCACACGTTTGGTTCACTTCGACCGTGTTAATGGACACCCTACAGTGTGGTACAAATTTTAGTATTCTCTACTTTAACTGGTTTTTCCAAACAAATTATTGGTTGTATGTCTAGTTTGTATTTTTAATTACATAAATTTAGTATATAGATATTAAAAACAGCAAATTTCATACGTAGAACTATTTCCTAAATGTTTTTAAGTTATAATATATTACTCAATAGAGACTTATAAAAGTTAGGCTTAATGTTAGTGCCATTAGTGACCATCGTGTCTCTGTGCACAATTTTGCATTATTTGGGTTTAGAGTTCTGATTCCACTCTTTAATGAGGGTCATGACTATTTGAGAGTTGGTGGTGATTATTTGTTTGTTATAGCTCTTTCAGTATCCATAAATCCAACCATCAACCTTTGAAAGTCTTTCAGTATACTACATATGCTCTATGTGGTTCATGTCTGGACAGGACAAAATGATAATCTTAATACTTAACGGGTACTCACGATATGCGGTTTATGAATTCTTATAGAATTCTTTTGAAAAAAAACTGACCACGTTTGGCCGTGACCACGATCCATGCAACTGGGTCGAAATATCGGCAAAAAGGATTCTATAAGAATTCATAAACCGCATATCGTGAGTACCCGTTAAGTATTATAATGTATCAATTCCGCGATAATACTAGTCTAAAATGATAATCCTTTTTTAACTGGAATAACTAGTCTACCTAAACAGAAAACCTTCCTGGCTCGGCGACAAATTGTGGCCGACTGACTCGTCCTTAAAAATGTATTTTCCATCTGCAGATTGTCAATGCTTGAGCTGAAGTATTAGCCGATTTTCTAGTTCTTGCTTGCTTCGTCTTGGTTCATAATCCTTCCTACAATGTTCAGGATCTACATATCCTTTGTTGAGATTACAGACTACACAATGACACTAAAATGCTTTTTAAGTAATTTAACATGGCTGTCTATGTCATGTGGAATTTCTGCCCAAGGGCCGTCGGATGAATGAACTTATGTCAACAAAAGTCAGAAGCGTTGAATTTTTGGACAAACATACCTGTAAGGCAATACAATTACAATAGAAGTACTCGTACAGCACTGCTTAAAACATTGTATTTACTTGAATCCAGTCACCGGAAATCATGTCTATGGTGTCTAGCATGTTCTTTTTGATGGCTTTGGTGGACTTTTACTAAGCCGTCGACCTATTAAGTTACCCTGGGTTAACTTTCAAACTGTTTTAGATTCCTTTTTTCTCAGTTGCTAATTATTGTATTCAGATGTGCAACAATTTTCGGGGCAGATATCCCTGATTTATCAGCACGAAGAGTTGTAATGTTTTCACACACTGTCACATTTTTTCCTTAAAAACTGATTCCAGCAACATGTTTTCGTTAATTTTTTTTTTTGATTATTAATGACTGATTTTAAATCATTGGAAATAATTACCACATCTCTCTGCAAATGTGTGGAGTAGTATATATTTTTAATTTCGCTACATTTTTTGTCGGCATCGCAAAAATATTTAATAAATGACGTAAAATTCAACGCTCATTAATACTGCAGATGTCAAAAAGAAGAAGAGTATGGACAAAATTATCTTCTAATATCTTAAGTATAAAGTTTAGAGTATCTAAACGTCTTAGCCTGTGTAATACCGGTAGGCAATATTTCATCTGGCCCTGTTGTCACATGATCCGCGCGCAGATTCATCTTTAATTGGGTGAACCGACCTGCACCGTCCCTTTCGTTCTCAGCCTTTATTAGGACCTTGATGCGCATAACATGTTGTTTGAAATAAATTCTGCATACTAAATATAATATAAATTTAATATTACTTTTTAAACTATTAAACTTTAGTGTTATCATTAAGTAGCCTGTTAAGAGACACAGATACACCTCTCCAAAAATAGATGAATAGTATCCTCGCAATTTATTGGCACGCAATAAATTAATCGTATCATCGGAGGTACTATTAATTCTCCTAGATTTAACCCCTTAACAGTCTTCTAGGGCATCCACAAAAAAAACTAGATACTTTAATATTTCGGGCCTACTTCAACTCTAACTTTAATACAATGTTCTGTAGGTGGTAGATCCTCTGTAGTTCGCCCGGGGAAGTACCACCGCCACAGCTATTTCCAACGTAAAGCAGTTCTTGCGTTTCGATGAAATGGTGTGGTTGCCGGGACAATTTTATTTGAGGCAATCATCTTAGTCCTCGAGAGTAGCTGTAATTGACTTTAGAAAGAACTTCATGTTCAATATGAAGTTGTTTACAGGAGGCCATGGGCGGCTGTGACTACATACCATCTCGTGGACTGCATGCTCGTTTGCTACTTCAACCTTATAAGAAAAACAGTTAAATATGTTATTTAAACGCACTTCAACTTTACGTAAACGTAAACGGACTTTACGTTTACGTAAACATTGAAGTGCGTTTAAATAAACGTTGAAGTAACATTGAAGGTGGTAGAACCAATGTAGTTCGACAGGGGAGGTACCACACCTATTTGTGATTGACTTCAGATAGAACCCATGTTCTGCATGAAGTTGATTTCAGATGTCCATGAGCGGTAGTGATCACTTATGGTATCACGTATGATCAGATGGACTGCATGCTCATTTGCTACTTAGGTCAGATAAAAAAAAACTATTTTTAGCGTAAAATAATTCTACGATTCGATGGTATATTATGGTTGCTGGTTGTTTTACATATGAGATGACCATCTAAGTCCTCAGGAATGGCGACGAATCTGTGACCAGTTTCAAATCCGTGTCTACTTAGTATCAGATGAAATGCAAGCTTGTTTTCTGTATGTATGTAGCAATAAAAAGTAGAATTTAAATTTATATCAGCATTCAAAAGTATGTACAACATTTAATGTTCCATTCGTCATGATAAATCTCTTTATGCCCTTAAAAAGTTCAATTCTAAGACAAGTAAATTTCTTGAAAATACATAGTCTCGTTGTATCGTTTCCTAGACCATGTTCAATTTTAATACTCAATATAAAAAACTTCGTATACTATATAAATTATACGCAGTGGAATATTACTGTTTATAAAAATGCCGTAACCACATGATTTATGATATATAAAATATATTTTATTGCTGCTTATTAACAAGCTCGCCATATTTGTGCTAGAATAGCTGGATAAGCTCGCTTGTTTCGTGTGTCAATCCACGACCATTTACGCTCCTGCCATTGCTGTGACTGTGACGCATAATTAAATTCAATATTTATGGGCTTATTAGAACATTATTTATGTTCGATATACGCTTTATATTTTCTTTTTATGTGTGACAGGTCCTCGTCAATCGGACCCCTGCTGGATGTCTTAGAAGCATTTTATTATAATAATCCACGTAACCTGCTCGAAGCTTTGTAGGACTTCTTAATTTTTTGCGTATTTATATAATGATACTGCAAATTATTTGAAACAAAAACACTCAGAAGCAAAGAGCTGGTGGTTTTAATATACCTGCATAGATGGAGGTTTATAATTTGTAAGACACAATGTAATTTATAAAATTAATTTACGAAGACATACGTATCACATAATAGAATAATTAACAACCTTTTAATGTTGACACAATGTCTATATAAAACTATTTATGAAAACTTAATTACGATTCCTTCAAAAGACTGCATTTAAAATACAATGGCGTATAAACAATATAAAGTAAGTACCACTTAACAGTTAAAGATGTTAGGTATTTTAAACAAAACGTAGGAAACATCAAAGATTGTTAACTAGGACGAGTTAAACGTATGACTGTTGTAAATTTCATGTCGCTTATTCAATTAAGAGTCGTGGATTGAATGACATAAAACTTCTGAGATAGTGCAATAAAATACCGGGCAATTACAGGTCAAGCGGAGGCAGCCTCTGTAACATCGCATCTCTCAAATGGGCAGAAATGTTATTATTTTGAAAAACTCGCGTTATCTTGCGACAGAATAATGTTTTATGAGAAATTTTATAAGAGACATATGGACAAGTTATTGTAGCATTGTTTAAAGTGAACAGGTTCTAGGTATTTTTTTGGAAACGTTTATTTATACACACTTATGAACTTAAGAAACTGGAATGTGTTTGTTTTTTCAAAACAGTGTTCAATTATATGTTTCTCTACCATACTGGATAGATACGCAGACGGTTCGGGGTTCGACTCACCGCCAGGTGGTAATTTATATGATTTATTTAGATATATATTCTGAATTTGAGATTTTTTTTATATCAGATTGCAGTAGCAAACGAGTATGTCGTTCATATGATGGTAAGTGATCCGATTTATTCCTACGAATGGTGACAGATTCTTTACTAAATTTTAGACTCAGCTCGACTAATGTTTACTTTTTTTTTTTTTTTTTTTGTTTTCGAGGGGGAAACCTTCCAAAGGTACCCGACGCCGTGGGAGCGACGCAGGGTTATGTGGGATTTTTACCGCACTAAAACCCCCCCGGTGGCCGTCCTCGGCGCTGAAAAGGGAGGACTCCGGGATCTCGAAAACGACTTCAACCGGAATCCTCCGAGCGCGCTGCCCCATCGGGCTCCTCCCAGTTGGGCGGCTGGGCCCACCGCTCCGTCTAGTCTTTACGACGGTATGCGACCACACATACCGCCGTCCTTCCCGGGATTGCCTGACCGAACGGTTCGAGCTCCCACTCTAGCCGTCTGCAACCCCGGAAGCCCCTTTTAGTCGCCTCTTACGACAGGCAGGGGATACCGTAGCCCTATTCTGACCCCGAGGCTACAGGGACGCGACTAATGTTTACTTAACGAAAAACCTGGATCTCTCACTGACTGTTGCTATAAATACTATTAACAAAACAAAACATGTAAATGAAAAAAAAATATGGAAAATCTGATAGAGTTTATAATGATACATACGAATTCATATCTTTGTAATATTATCATCAACGAAATGTGTCCAATGTCGAGTTTATAACAATGTATCGTTATACAACGATGGCTCACGAAAGCTGTTAATTATAATTTAACACTCGATACAGATGAGCTACTAAAAAGTAATAAAGCTAATTGATATTAATTTTCCGACTATCGAGAAGGAATAAAACAACATTCTTTGACCATGTACAATGGTGTAAATGAGAAGAGGACAAGCTGTCGGCAATAATGGAGGTACAGTTAACTTTGTTCACTAATGGAATATAATAACTATGCAGTTACGTGGCGTTTAAAATGGTATAATGACAGCAATTACATCATAACTAGAAAACGATAATGTAGACTTCTGCGTCCGTTAATATCTGTCAACAGTAATTTGAAAAATTGACGAGGAAATTCTTTATATTACGTATATCAAGAATATTTTTTTGACTTCAAGGTGTCCTAGTCTTCAAGGTAGAATCAGTGTAGTTCGACCGGGGAAGTACCACCGCCACACCTATTTCTAGCGTGAAGCAGTTTTTGCGTTTCAATAGAAGGGTGTGGTTGCCTGAGCCATTGCCATATTTTTTTGAGGAGATCATAGTCCTCGGGAGTAGCGACGCATCTGTTATTGACTTCAGATGGAACCCATGTTCTATATGAAGTTGATTACAGATGTCCATGGGCGGCAGTGGCCATTTACCATCAGGCGGACTGCATGATCGTTTGCTACTTCAGTCCTAAAAAAAACCTATTAAGTTCAAACTTCTCTGATTATAAGTTTCAAAATGGGAACAACTGCTAAAGATAAGTAAGATTTTAGTAAGTGGCTTAATATTTTTTTAATATAGTGGAGAACATAAACATTCCCCTGCTTGAATAGTCACTGTACTCAAAATATATCGAAAAAGCAACATTCAATGCATAAGCAGTCACGTTGACGTAACAATACGATTTAGTAACCGTAACAGTTGAGATAGACAACAATAATACAAACTAAATTTCTACAGCACAAATAATTATCAAGTTCACGAAATGTACCATAAATAACTTCTGAATAGGTATCAATCTTCTCTTCAAAAATACGCTAAAATGAGAATACCAATAATATTTCCTATCACATGAAGTCTAAATAAGTTACAATACTCTACTTATTAATACCAAACTACTTACAAATTACAATACCAACTTTTCAATAAAATAAAAAAACACCCAAACATATGTCATATGTTAGGCAAAACGGACATATCCATATAATTTTGTTTTTGCGTACTCAACTTTGTATGGCCGTAGTAATCATTTCAGACAATTTGACATTAAGTTATGACGATTCTCGGTATCGGAAAAAGTATCGAACGAGCCTCATTATTATCTTTAATTATGACAGTTCACCATATATGAATGCTTTACTCGATCGCTTCTGCGGTGCTCGCAAAAAAGTAAGCAAGACCTGTAAGAGGTCTTCTATACACAGCAACTTGATATTTGACAAAAAATCTTTATCGGACATCATCTTAGATGTTATGTGTGATGCGACCAGTTATGAAAATATGGATACGGACCTTTTTGGTCATTCGAAAGCGAGGTACGTTAGATTTATCGTCTCGAGTTTATATCAAGTAGTATGTAGATCAAGACCTTGTTATTTAGAATGTACATAGATAATAATAAGAGTAGCAAATTTCCCTACAATTTAATATTAATGGTCACCACAGACCACAGCCGTGATGATAATCCAGTGGTGTGAGTTTCTGCCTCGTTCATTTAAAGTTCTGGGTTAACTCTAATCTCAACATGCATCTCTAGTTCTTTACGTTTGCTTTATTAACTACGTCATCTAGTCTTGGCAACAATTAAATGTGACCTATTAAAATTTGTTAATCGTAAATCTAAAACTACAATTTTTTATAAAAACAATGTTCAATAAATCTCTCCGTAAAGGTTTGTCACAGTCACCATGCTTGCAGATTCCTTGCAGCCAATGACTATAATGGATAAATCCCTTGGCAGACGAACGCTACATTTACCTCCTGAACTATATCTTTGGAATTAGAATTAATGACTCTTGCTTCCTGCTAATGTCATGAGAAGATCATCCACAGAATCTGGTGAAGCTGTTAAGGTTGACAAGGCCAGAAGCAAGTACTCAATTCAAAAACAGTTGTCAATGAAACCTGCACAATTTGGTGTTGGTTAAATCGACAAGACTTCGCTTTTGTTTCACATATCTATATTTCTAATCAGAATCAGATACCCAATTCAATCGATTTCCGAACATTCGCAAGCAGGATGCAGAGAGCGAGGAGCATGTTTAATTGTGGCTATTAGAACAGATGGCTTATTCATTTGTAGAGCAGTCGGTCGTTGCGCTCATGTCGTAAACCGGCGATTCGTTCCCGTTCTGATGTTATTGTAGCGTTTTGTCTATGCTCCGCCATTTTATTGGGCCGTTTTGTCGTCTCTGCGACGCTTCTCGCAGATACATCTTTGTTTATGTCGTTGACAAATCTATCATTGTGTAAAAAGTCGGAAACGGAGTGTCTAGCTGTTTAATAGTTCGTATGTTATCGTAGATTCATTGGTTCTTATGTTAACGTAGAGCAGTGATAGGCTAATTGTTGAAAGTTGCCCTTTTAATCGGGAGGTCCGAGGTTCAAACCCAGGCACGCACCACTGATTTATGTGTGTATTAGAAATTAGTTATCACTGCTTTTCGGTGTAGGAAAACATCGTGAGGAAAACACTCTCGGGTGTGTAGGTTTACACACCCGAGGGTTCTTTAAAAAAAAGTTCTCGGAGGTGTGTGAAGTCCACCAATTCGCACTTGGCCAGCTCGGTGGACTATGGCCTAAAACTCTCTTATTTCGAGAGAAGACCTGTGCCCAGCAGTGGGACAATAATTGATTGACGACAAATTGGAATCTATATAACTGCAATTCTTGAAGACATCTCCAAAAATATATATTTATCAATGACCCTATGATTATTACTTCATTAATAACTACATGAATACAACTGAAATTCACTTCACTTTAGCCATAGGTTGGTATTGAAGAATAATGTCATAACTATTTTACATATGTTTATGTAGGTTGATATAATACTTAAATGTGTGAGAATCCATCAAATTCTCCAAAACATCTCATGAGTCATGTACAATGACATAAACTATCAAATTGAACGAAGTTGTACATCACTTGTCCTTCTATTACGAATAAACAATAAGTAATAAGCAGATTTATAATCTTCGTGAACCATGGCAATATCATCAACTAAGCTTCGAATACTAATATTGAAGACTTGAGGAAATTCTTAAACATCTAGTCATGCCATAAGAAGTGACTCACTGGGCCCGATAATTTTATGAATGCCTACGTCCATAATAATCTTCATATTTATTTCTTATATGGTTACAAGAACCGAAGGGTCGCATTTCGCAAAATAAAACAAGCATGTAAGTTATTTAAAAAACAATAAAAATATCTTCTGTTAAATTAAATTTTAAATTTGATGGATAAAGTAAATAGGTAAAGATAAAGAAAGATAAATAGATAAAGTGAGTAGGTTTTTGTACGTGATGAAAACTGTAAAAAAAATTCAAACGAATTGAGAACCTCCTCCTTTTTAGACTTCTAAGTCGGTTATAAAATATATAGTCCATCTCATACTTAAAATGACCACGTTACCAAATGAATATTTTTTTTACAAAATCCAAACATTTTTTTCATAGCCTTCATTTACCGGGACTACTAAGTGGTATAACTTGGTACTTATTTGAAAAGGATAGTAGCGAAAAACTGCTATAGTATGATAGGTGTTATGTAGGTACCTTTACAGTCGTGTCCCTGTAGTTCCGGGACCAGAATAGGGTTTCGGTATCCCCTGCCTGTCGTAAGAAGCGACTACAAAGAGCTTACGGGGTTGGGGGTGGTAAGAGTTGGAGCTCTAACCGCCTAGAAAAGCGACCCCGGGAAAGGCGACAGCATAAGTGATCGCATGCTATCGTAAACACCAGGAGCCTTGGTGAGCGCAAATGCTGACCGGGGAAGCCCAAAGGTACCTTTTGATTACTTCCCCCTCGATCACAAACAAAAAGGTACCTTCCCAGTCTACAAATAATGCTGAACATTTTGAAAGTGCTTATAGGTAGCAAACTTTGGAGGTCTTGTAACGTAATAAAATAAAGGTTAAAAGTCCCAAAATAGAAGGATCGCGCAGTATTTAAAAATATCCAGAGAATTGTGTTATATAAAACACTGCGTATTTTAAAACCATTAAAGCGAAGGAATTTTTAATATTGTCAATTCTTACAAGAAACCAATAGCACCAGAAACTTTGCACCTCTTTGCGAACGAGTACCTTACCATTTAAAAATACAAAAACAGTCCGTCTTGTACTACTGACACAAATATACTTAAACATTTATAGCAATCACAATAAACTTAGCCGTGATTAGGATTTAAATAGCATGCAATAATCGCGCCAAACAAAAACATAAGCACGTTATTTATCTACATGACTTAATTACTGTTTTCATTGCATTTGATATGCTGATAAGGACACGTAAGCATAGTCACGCTGTCAACGCTGTTACAGAAAGTCGCCATGGGACTTGTTCAAATGAGGGCGGTATACAACAATGTGTAGCCATTAAAAAAATGTTATTAATTGGATACCGTCCAAAAGGTTTTTAATATGAAACATCTATAATGGCTGATTTGAGATCGACTGTGTCGTGGCGACGTGTCGCCATGCTATAAGACGTCACTCAATAAAAGAAATAAGTTATCGCAATTCAAATTGAACATTTGAAATTTTGATTTTTGATTTTTTGAAATGAAATTAAATGTTTATTTAATAAAAAGCAATATTTTTGTAAAAAAAATATTTGCTAATAATATTTTATAAATGATGCTTTACATACCTATTTATTTCAGCCATAGTTATTTGGAAATAATGAAATTATTTTTATGCTTGTTACCGGTACAGGCGTCTCGTGATGACTCTTTTTTATGTTTTTTTTCTTAATCTTTCTAATATTCACGAATGTTTTGGAACACTTCCTCCACAATAAATCCTATTTTTGAATCTTAAAGAGAACCCCGAGGCAATTTTTAAATTGCGAATCAAGTTTATAACGCTTTTAAAGATTACGGTCTTTATCTCGTAAACACATCTAAATAATCTCAGTTATATGTTTAAAATTGATTTTCAAAAAAAATACAATCTGAAAAGAAGTTTCCAGCCATATACACTATCTTACCAGACTACCAGTACATAGTTATCTATAAAACATACAATTCATTCTATGTAATAGAAAGTACTGCGGAAACGGAATGGCACTTTTTCGTTTAAACATATTCTAATAAACCTATTTGAATTCAATTTTGCTTACGTGAGTGGTAAAAATAAATAAAAGTGAACGAAGGTATGATACGAGGCGGGTTGCGAGTTATAGGTCCCCGTGCGCCGGCGCGGTCGCTCAATTTCTCTAATTAATTAACGATCCTCTAGATAAGACACGCTGACAACCTTATTTGTGGCAAACAAATCTTTGAAGCATAAATTTCAGCGTACGCGTTCTAAACTTGTAAACCTTATGCACAATTTCTAGACGGCTAATTAAAAGCCCCCCTTCCGATCAGCAATTACGACGAACGACATAAAAATAGGACCTACGTTCAAGGCACTTAACATTATTGTAACAGGTATTCGTAAGCTTCAAATAGATTGGCTCATTCAGCTTTCGCTATTCCCTACGCTTAAAGTTTAGAAAAATAATTGAAAATTCACCCGGCGTGTACCTGGACGTTCTCGTACTAAATATTCGTGAAAGATTCACTCCATACGAGAGCCAACAATTTACATTTGTCACATAAATAAAAGAAGCAAGCGGCCTCATTAGGCGACACCGACAGCACGCCGCTCCGCCGCCGCCACGTAGCCGCTACCGTGTCGCACTCCTCACCAATAACGTGTATTTGTCAGGATATTTCCACATAATTGCTCAGGACTCCAGCCTCCGCTGATTATTTTATTCGTTCTCCGCCTCGGGGTTAAAAGGGTGAGCACGACGCGGGACTTCCTACCATTGGCTTATAAATATTGTGCACTTAAGGATCACTGTAGATGAAGGGTCGAAATGAGTCGAAATGATCTCGTAGGCCATTAACAATTTTTTTCTGCGGCATATTACTGCTTTATCTTTAGTGCTTTGTCGCGGTGAGTGGTGGACGAACAGCGTCACTTTTTAAAAATCTATTAAGTGTATAATTTATTAAAGGCTACGCTATCGATACATGAGCGAGGCGGTCGGTGGCGTGTCGCCGCCATCGGCCGCTATCTGCCGTGTATAAGCATCTGGTCAATTTGTCGGTCGCTGTCTCATCTACTATCCCGTATTAACATTTTTTGGTCCTCCAATTTTTCACTAAAGTAAAATTATGAGTTTAGAATTGGTCCTTTTATTACAGTACTTTAGATATGAAGTTATGGCCAGGCTTTTAACGTTAAGGAATTTGTAACCCCCTTAAAACGACATTGATAATAGCTGCCTAGATTATTTATTCCATGCTGCATGATTTTTCCAATAATGAGATATATTTTTATATGGCTGTAGATAAACACTACTTATTTAATGAACACCACTACAATATAATTCGGGAATCCCAAATATAACAAGATCTGGACATTTACAACAAGTTAAACGCACTGGTGAATGTTGAATAACAATCAGTATTGAAAAACGGTCAACATGAACCAATTCCCACAATTACAATGACATCAAATAAAAATAGCGACGTGATGGCATAGGCATAGTATTGTCATTGCTTAAATAAATCAACAAGTAACAACTAATAAAATATTCTTCATACATGGTAACGGTCGTGCAATACAGACGCCGGCCGCCGATTCTGTGAAGTCGTTTGGAAAGCAGGCTGTGATTTGCAAGGTCACGCGTATAACACGGATGTTCCCGATATTGAAATGTACAGACGTGCTTTATTCACCTACATATCAACATATGCAATTTGAAAAGATCCCAGCCAAGTTCCTACAACTCCGTCAATATAAACCTTGCGCGATCGCCGGAAGCCAGCATTTCACTTGAAGAAATTTCTATGTTTGAATGTTGCCCAATGCGACAGCAGTATGAGAAACAAATACTCATATTGAATACGAAGCAGACGAACGGTACGACACTCGGTATGGTAAATTCCGTATTGCGAATTATTAAATTATTTATGCCGCATATCGCGGTGTGCCGGCCGCCGATCGCTGAACCACAATATCGGGAATCCCTGTTCGCTACTAATGCAATAATTTGGCGTATTTTGCAATCGCGTATTGAATATTGAATAGTTGGTAAATAGTTTATGTTCTCGACGTGGATTTCAGAGTACGTGATCCGGCGCGGCCACTCGTTGTGAAATTGTGCGACACACGAATAACATACGTTAACAAGTGGCCGTTTCGAATAAAATTTTATGTTCTCGTTGTGTTTAGATTTATATCAGATACGCGATGGATCACTTGATCTATTTCCCCGCTTCGCTCTTAGAGTTCGAGTGCGCGGGCAATAAACTCGTCTCATCACTGTCTGTGCCTCTCTATCAATATCATTCTACTGTACAGATTAGCTGTGATGAAACGCTGATCGTAGTTTTCTTTTTCAAATATTCTTTAGTGCCTACATACTATTTTTGACTGTATTTACCTACTACTTATTTATGTTTGAAATAAAGGGTTGATATTTGGTAAGGTGCGAGTTAACCATTAGCAAGTAAACAGTCGTCGGAAGACCACAGGTTATAAACTCATATCGAAGTTTCATGTAAACAGTAGCATATGCAAGCACGTATCATCCCTCAAAATTATGGTTTAATTATTTTTTAATACGTAATGAGCACATAACTAAAAAACAGTTTATATACTTCTAAACAGGTCGTTTATCTGGGACCACCTTCCTTATATGTAGGTACATATACTATGTAGAAGTGCTACCACAAATTATATTGAATAGTATAAAACAGTATCTACTACCCTAACCAAGCGATATGAAATTTTGAATTACCAAGTGTCAGTTGGCAAACAGTATCAAAATATAAATAGATTAAGAAATATTAGAGCACGCCAACGATTGGTATTCTTCATAAATATTATAACATTATTTACGAAATTTATTCAGCTACTGCCTTACCATCAAGTTATTGTGCGGAATATCAATATCGGATACAAGTTTTATTGCGAACAAGCACGGCATGGCACCTCGATGAGCTAGTTAAGTAGAATGATGACGGAATAGGCTCGATCGTACATCCATATCAAGTATTATTGTTAAATATACAACATAATAATATAATAATAATAATAATACTCTTTATTGTACCCAGAAAGTATAGATAACAAAAAAAAACATACAAAATAAAAACAATACAAAAGGCGGTCTTATCGCTAAACAGCGATTTCTTCCAGACAACCTAAAGGTATGGAGTTAGAGTAAGTGGTAAGTAGAAGAATAGGTTAGGTGCAATAAGTAAGTTTTAGGTAAAAGATGAAACAGAGTTAAGGAATAATTTAATTTAACGATAGCAATGAAGCAATAGGAGAAGGACAGCATACGATAAAAAGACGGAATACAGTAGGAGATTATATTTAAAGAAGAGAAAAGGTAAGTTAGAGCTGAAGGTAATAAGATTTAACTAGATTTTTAAAGGAGTATAGGGATTGTGCGTTACGTATAGAAAAGGGAAGAGAGTTCCAGAGACGGACAGCTAGGACAGTAAAGGAGTTCTTGTAAAAAGAAGTGGAATGGGAAGGAGTATATAGAGCAAGGTTTTTAGAAGAGCGAAGGAATCGATCGTGGGAAAGGTGAAGAAACTGGAAACGTTGTTTGAGGTATAGAGGAGAAATCGGATTAAATAATATGCACTAAAGAAGAGACAGAATATGAGCATTTCGGCGAATATATCTACCATAATAAACCTTTCTAGGCTAATTCATAACAAAAATAGTTTTATGGTTCTTTTTTATTTTATAATAACCAAAGTCAAATTTGTTAAGTACATTGTCGTATACTTTTGTATGTTTCATACCGGCTCTTCGTAGTTGAGGTCCTGTTCTGATGGATTTAGTAATATTTTTTTTATCTGACTGAAGTAGCAAACGAGCATGCAGTCCACTTTATGTTATTTACCACCTTATATTGTGGTCACGGCCACCCATGGACATCTGTAATCAACTTCATACAGAACATGGGTTCCATCTGAAGTCAATCACAGATGCGTTGCCACTTCCGAGGACTATGATGGTCGCCTCATGGGAAAGTTTGCCTGCAACCACACGCTTAATAGTCCATGAAAAAGGTTTAGGTATAAGACTTTTACAAAAATAAAGACATTTCATTCCAACTCTGGAACAGTTTTCTAAATGTATGTAACAAAGTCAACATAACAATAGTTCTCAAATAAATATAAGAAGCATCGACTTAACAATGTCGTTTCTATGTTTCTACCCTATTCTATACGACAGAACCCCTAATAAGACAATGTAACATTGCGTGCTGAATCGCAGACGAAATAGAAATGATTTAATTTGGTCGAGGAGCTCTGGGGCGGTACCTGCGGTGAGCCTCCGCGATCGTTTGTCATCACCGCATCGCGTGACTCCGTAGTGTTGACTTAATGGAGTGCTCGTGAACAAATTCAAAACATGCCTTCTGATACGGTTAAACTATCGCTCTATAATATATTGGTGATTTATGCACGAACTTATTACTTCACCCTTTATAGACGATACTAATGTGATCTGATTGATCCACATCACCGTTTTTGTTTGCTAGAAATAAAATATCATTCGTAGCCCCACACTAGCACTCTCGCCTGCGTTCTGGAAGCCATGGATGCACACAAAACTGAAACACTCAAACCCAGAACAAAAATTAAGATTTATCAAATAGGTACCTGCCTGGCTAGAAATCGAACCCGATAACCAGTGCATATCGAAACGGCATGGTGACCGCTCCGGTGCGGGGGCCGTTAGAAAACTGTTATTTTAAACCACGTACTATACAACTATTGAACAATTAACGAACTATAACCAAATAAATATTAAAATAGTTTTTTTAATCATCGTCTTTCATTCGTTTTATTAGCAATTTAGAGCTATATTACATCTGTTTATTGTTAACCATTTGCTGTTAACTCTTAATTTCTCCTACATGTCCTCAAATATTCTCCCATCAAAACCCAAGAATAGTTTTATTATATGCAACTTCTACGAAACAAACATGAACATGTATTGTTTCTACGTCTGTGCCAAGTATTTATATCGTCAGATTATTCTCATTATCCTTGCTAATCAGTAGACAAATTTCAAGACATGCCTGTGCCAAATAGAATACGAACAACGGATCGTAAAAAATAAAATATCGTGGGGTCTCCCAAATTTAACCCCCAGGCGCCTAGGGGGACCGGGGATCGTAATTGAAAAATAAAAGGCTGTAATAATAGAATTTACATTACGTGCTCTTCAATGACAAATTTTACCGTGTGCCTGCTTTTGTCAGGAGACATTGACATGCATGTTCCTACAATTTTCTCCTTCGTGTATTCATTTGCCAAAATAATTTGTGTTATTTATTTACATGAACATGAATGATATGAGCAGTGATAGCCTAATGGTTGAAACTTGCCCTCTCGATCGGGAGGTCCGAGGTTCAAACCCAGGCACGCACCAATGATTTATGTGCGTATTAGAAATTAATTATCACTGCTTTTCGGTGAAGGAAAACATCGTGAGGAAACCTACACACCCGAGAGTTCTTAAAAAAAAAATAAAAAAAAAAATGTTCTCGGAGGTATGTGAAGTCCACCAATTCGCACTTGGCCAGCGTGGTGAACTATGGCCTAAACTCTCATTCTGGGAAGACCCGTGCCCAGCAGTGGGCCAATAATGGGTTGATTGATGAATGATAGGATAAAATCATTGAAATAAAAAAAAAATCAATCTCAGAATGTACGATTTGTACATTTTAATCATTAATTAATTAAAATAAGACAGAGTAGCGCTGGACGGAGTAACTGTAGCCCTACCCTATGTATATATATAATGTAATGTTAAAAATTGCATAAAGACAAAAGTATAAAATTTCCACCGAAACATTGTTTCTTCTTTTTATTATCACGTCCATACTTTAACTTGAAACGAAATTTTATTATCATATGCACGCAGCAATAAAACATGTGTAGACTACATTAATGTTTGTAGATCGGAATACTAAGTTTTCCAGTCTTCGTATTGACATCAGTTACCAAAACTAAAAATAAATGTTACAAAATAACGATAGACAAGATCGGTCATCTATTGATCTGTACGTAGAGATTTCCAGGTTCGATCCCATGTTTTCTCTAGCTTCTAATCATAACGGAAATCGATAGATTAAATACATTATATAAAGCTTTTAGTTTTTCTTATACATGCCTATCCCTGGTCACGTGATTTGCTTTAAACCAGAAAGAGGAGATTACGCATGTCAAATATTTTAAAATAACTTGTAATTCCACCAAGGTTTACAACTAGTAACAACTGAGAATCGACGGCTGAACGTGCCATCCTAAATAAGGAAGCGCTCGTAGAGACGAACCATCCAACACGACACCGTATCCGAGACTACCCAACTTTGTAAATCATTGATGATTAACACAAGCTTAGTTACTTATTTGTGCTAACACATACATACGATTATGCAATAAAACAAGTTTTAAGCTATGGAATTGCATATACAAAATAGGAGGAAGATGTCGCTGTGGACGGTATAACCCGGTGCGGCCTAAACATTGGTGCGGTGCAAATAAAACGCGTGCACACACGGGCATACCAAAACGAATTTCCCAAACATTTGTATGCAGATATTACGGTAAACGGTAGGATTGTTTCGTGCGCCAGCCGACATTTCCGTACAATACATTCGGGCGAGGCGTGGCGCAGCTAGTTAGCCGCAAGTGAGATGTAAATATGCACTGCTCTGGCGCTCGCGCAGGGGTCGTCTAGTATCTCTACCGCATTGTGCTCTCCGAAGCCCGCACAGATTCTAAGGATTTTTACACCATAGAAATAAGCAACTGAAACGCGATGTGCTTAATGCTTATAGCTATATGCAACATACACCAACCGCCGTGTACAATACTGTCAAATCCTATACTTTAACAAATAAATATCTGCCAAAATCTCCTTAGATTGACTGTAATTAAATAAAATTACAGATTTAAATATTTTTAAATTTTCGCCTCTCTGTTAGTATTCCTAAGTCAATTTCAGATTCTTGTAGATTCATTTGGAGTGCGTATGGATAAACTCTCCCGAAGTAAAATAAACTTTTCATATTTCCTGAATCACAACATACTTAGTATAAAACAAAGTTACTTCTCGCTGACTGTCCCTATGTATGCAATTCTTAAAACTACGCTACGGATTTTGATGCAGTTTTTTATAGATAGAAAAAAGGTTTTAATGTATTAATCATGTATAATACGAGTATAATAGGGTACCACTGATAATTTTAGATTATTGACTTTTAGGCGGAATGAAGTTCGCCGGGTCAACTAGTTATCTATAATTTTAAGAAGGTTCACTGATAGGTAAGTATTGTACATAAATTACTGACAAACAGATATCTGCTTCCCAAATAATATTTGAAGCATTACGCGTATGTTCTTACTTTTGTACTTAGTCGATATTATCAACTAAAAAACAGATCCTTCTATTATTCTAAGATAGAAAAAGACAATGCTAAACACTATTCTTAATATGTCTTGTATAAATTACAAAGACAGGTATTTTAATGATTTCCCACTTATACTAAATATGGTTTAAAAATAAGAAGAGGTTCAAAATGACAGGGCACCTGTAAATGACAAGCTTACGTACAAATTGTAGCGTTTGTAGAAACCGCAATTCTTAGGTTTACGTCTAGTCTTTCCTTCAGAAGTAATTTTTATCGCTGGGAACTAGCGATATCTTGTAAGCGTAAGTATTATAAATCCTTACAATTGACAACAAGGCAATTAACTGGTATCTTACGCCAGTGAAATATAATACAAGCGCAAGTTAACTTGAAGACTTGTCGCTATTTTTACGGCGATATGAAATGAAAGGTGACGCCAATTTGCGTAGTTACAAAGTATCTGAATTGCATACTAAACTATGATGAAGAACGGAATTAAACTCTTAAAGAAGTAGGTATTTTTTATGTCAGTTAATATGTAATGGATTCTAGTGCTAGTATTAGTTAAGGTCGGTTTGACAGGTAACAAAAATATTAAAAATATAGCTGACTACTAAATAAATAATTTGTACAATTATAAAATATTGTGATAAACATGTTTTTGTTACAAAAAATCAATATATAATAAATCTTATTAATATATATCTTATAATATAATATATCTTATAATAAAATAACTCTTATTTATCTTCTTATTTATCATAATTATTTGCAACATCAGATTTAAGAAACTAAAATGCAAAATGAAAATCACCTTGTATTCTCATTTCGCGTACATGAGATATATCTACTCTAACCTACAATTTTTGATTATAGTCAGTGGAATAGAAGATATTTTCGATTAGTGGTAGCTTTATGGTTGAAAGTCAGCCTTTCAATCATCAGTCTGAGGTTGCAATGAATGTCAATTCTTTAAAACAAAGTTGTCAAACGTATGTGAAATCGACCAATTCGCACTTAGCCTACATGGTGGAGTGAATGGCACAGCAGTGGCGCATTAATTTGTTAGCGACAGAACTACTTTGTATCTTATATCTTTATAGGTAATTTCAAAAAGACAGAGATATCATAATAATGCCACGATAAGAAGTTGACTGTGACAAAAGGTTGAGTACAGGTCTCCTCCCCCACCAAGGTCCTTCAGAAGCTGTCCTGTAGAAGACAGCGTTACATTCAGAGGGCACAGGACCGGTTGGAGTAGCGCCATTTAGCGGAGGACTACATTCAGCAGTGGACATCAAATGGCTGATGTATGATGATTTATATGACGAATCATTCATTCTTCGTGCCTTTATAAATTACATAAAAAACTAGCGTAGATCATTTTCATTTCAATAACATTATTCAATTAACGAAACCTTCCTGAACAATGCGCAGGCTTGTCCTAGTTAACTGTAAATATAATTTAGCAAGCGACTGTACGCGTTACAAATATGAATACAAACCAAGCTGTTTCAGACAAAAATAGAATTGTATTGCCTTATACGTAACTCAGAGCTTTAAAAGGAGGGTGTTGACAACCAAGAGCAGTCAAGTACCGCATATTGATATTTTATTTGCATACAATTATAAATTCTATAAAAAAATGCATTATTCCGCCGCTCAACAAACTGGCAGTAAAGTTACTTGCTTAACAATGCATAAACATAAGCATTACTAGTGTTCAGAATATCGCGCAAAAACAAACTGGAAGCTTATCCAAGACGAACACATTATCTACATTCACACGGTTCCGTAGTACTAAATGTTATACCCTTTTTATTTGTATAGATTAATCCTAAACATTAAAATATATATTAACTGACTAGCTTCGAACGTATTTGTAATCGAATTCTACTTCTATATGTTTGCACTAAATAAAATATATTACGAGTTCATCAAGCCCTAAAATTTTCCTTAAAGCTACAGTTCTTTTTTCACTTTACCTTTATGAGCCAGATTAGAAAGATTTCTAATATGTTTAATATACCGCATTTTCTTACTATACCTATTATCCTTTACCATTTTATAAATTCCTTGCATTTGAGTTGTGTTACTTAAATATTCCAACTTCGCTAATGTGGCCTACACAGCGTCTATTGTATATGAGGCATGCAGTATGCTTATTTGGCATTACTCTACTATAAAATGTTTACTTATCTGTATGTTTAAAGGTACAAATAACAAAGCCGGCGCAGGCGCATGCCTCGCGAAGCTCCCGCGCTACACCTAATTAACCCGGTACGTGACACGGCCGCGTTATAAATTTTAAATCTGTTAACGCGCCCGCATTAATTCGCAAATAAAAATAAATCTAGCCCGAGAAGTAGAAACAAAACAGATAAGTAAATCAGATAGCCGGAGCCCGTAATTTTGCATTTAGCGATCATACCCGCCTAATGAGCGAAGTTGTTTCTTTTATTTCATTTTTAAGCTTGCACCCGCTATTTAGCTGATTAAAACAGATTGTTTGTGGTAAAACAAATTAGAATACGATATGTATCGTATTCTAATTCTAATTCTATTCTAATTTTATGATAGCACTAAATGAGTAGTATGACCAAATTTACATTTACCTTTCAGTTAATAGATAGGTTAGAGGCACTACAACTGCTGCTGAGGTTAATAAGCAAAGGGTTTAGTAAAGATAATTATCACAATAATATCACAATTACAAATAGTTAACTTCTTTCATTTAATCAATTTATAACAAGTCACCGCCGCGTCACAAGAAAATAGTAGAGTTCTGATTAGCAGGATATAAAAAGTCAAACTTACCTACAACTATTCTAGCCTGTTAATAACTAGATCCAAACAGATATTCGTTGTAAGTGTAACATAATGTTACTACAGGGGATAAACATGAAATGAAATGAAATGAAATGTCTTTACTTTGTATAGGCCTACGGGGGCACTTACGAATTGTCAGTTACATTTTTTTTCTTACACTACCACCGGATCGGAATTAAATCTGTGCATTACAATAAATGTATTTATAGTGACGAAACCACGTAAAACATAAACAGTAAAAGGTTGTACAGTTGATCAGCATGCACAATCCTATGCGACCCAAATGCAGACTTGCAATTTCAAAGTTTATTGCTCACCTTTCACTGTTCTTTATAATCTATATCGCGCCTTATGAATAGATATGAGGGCTTATTCTGCTAACAATTGTGACAATGTTATATCACTACATTTGTTGTCTTCATGGGAAAATTTTGGGTTTTGGATCAGAAAAGCTTGTTTGAGACCAGCCGAAGTTAGTCTTGCGGCTTACTTTGCTAGCAATTTCGGAAATATATTATTACTAGACGTAGGGTGGATAGCTTAATCTGTCACTAGTGCTTGTCAACGGCTACTCCGCGCCAACGCAGTATCACCGTGACCACGATCTTTTTTATCTGATTGAAGGAGTAAATTGAACGCACCCGTTAACGGCAAAAAATGCACTGCATTTAAAAGCAATAGCGGGTATTTTGGCAAAGACATCTGACATTTTTGCCGGTATGTGTTTTCATTGTTAGACGTTGAATGTTCGATTTCGTTTATTATGTATGTGTTTGTGCCAAATACAAGGTAGTGAGTGTGATGTGTTTTTAGTTGATTTTATGTATGTTTTAAGCATTATTTGAAAAAAATATTAGCATTGCGCAAGCCTTCTCTACATCAACTATAGCCGTGCTTAATTTCATACTCCTCCTCAAGTATCTTAAAAACGAATCACTAGTTTTTCCTTCACGTGTTAATATATAGAAGACTAGCCTTTGCCCGCGACTTCGCTCGCTTGGAATTTAGTCTGCCACATAAAGTTTGCAAGGTGGTAGAGCTATGGTTCAACCAGGAGGCAACCAACTCGAAGGGATCTCTTGTCGTGGTGAGGGGGCTCAGTAACCATGGCTTGGGGCGCCGCGGTGAAGCCAAGAGGGATTCCAGGGAGGGGACGCTCCGAGTGGGCTTAGCTGGAGGCCCGCTCCGGATGCATCCGAGGGGGGCCGCGGGGGACGGTGTTTTCTGTCCTCCGCAGCCAGGAGGGGTCGCAGGAGGAGAGGTGTCTCGGTGTGTCGTTGCCGTGCACCCTGTCTCCCGCGACCAATCGAGGGCGCACCGTCAGATGCGTTGGCGGTGGGGCTGCAGAGAAAGAGGAGATGCGGTGTGTCATTGCCGTCCTCCCTGTCCTCTGCGGCCGTTTGGTGGTTTGCGGCGGAGCCAGGGATCGGATCCGCCGCTGGGTGTAGGAGGTCGGTGCCTTTGCGGGTGTCGGCTTGCCCATGCCCACGGCTCCTGGGTGGCGGTCTCGGGGTTGGTCCGTCGCCCTGTGGATGGGAGCCTTGGATGTAAGGCGCGCCTTTGTGTTTTCTGGCGCGCCTTCCTGTTGGAGGGGAGCTCCATGCTCCACTTGAGGGGGGGTTGCGGAAGCGACCAGTCACCGGCGGGTTCACGGATGAATGTGAAATCGCGCCCGTGTTCCCGCCAAACGGTGAAAACACAGTGGGGGTTGAGCCGGTAAGAGTCCGGCATAACCCAGCTGCTGCCCCGGGCGGCTGGGTATCCATGAGGATTACCCACTAAAAAAAAAAGGGAGGCCTCACCGCCGCATCTATTTCTACCGTGAAGCAGTTCTTGTGTTTCATTTGAAGGGTGTGCCTGCCGACTCACTTTTATATGAGGCGATCATCATAGTCCTCGGGAGTAGCAACGCATCTGTGATTTATTTCAGATTGAACCCTTGCCCTACTTCCTAAGGCGATTAACATACGGTACCGCTCACTGACCGACACCACGACACCGACTGGCCGCGCGGTCCAGCGGTGTTCTCATCACCACCGTGTCTCTTACCGCGCCTAACCGCGCGGATCATCGTTGAAGCAAAAATGC
Organism: Spicauda simplicius; assembly: GCA_949699795.1. Lineage (NCBI taxonomy): Eukaryota > Metazoa > Arthropoda > Insecta > Lepidoptera > Hesperiidae > Spicauda > Spicauda simplicius. The sequence goes on from OX453064.1 coordinate 10,520,207, forward strand.
ATTTCGATGTCGAAAAGTTTATTTTGATGATCGGTCCATCCGCGCGTACAGGTGCGTAAAGCGCCTTACCGCGCGGGGCACCGCTATTCGCAGCGGTGCGCGGTGCCGTGTGTTAATCGCCTAAATCAGTGTGTTCAAATTTCAAATCATAGGCACGTATATTAATTTGAATTAGTTTTGTCGGCAACAGATATTAATGCTTACTCTGAAATTAAAAGTTTTAAGAAAGGGTCTCAAAACGCGTGACGGTTACCACCGCGCAGTTGGCTAGCGTGGTCAACTACGACCTAAACTACTGCATATGTGCCGAGTTGTGTTACATTAAAAGGTCTACTAATAAGCGGCTGGGCCCACCACTCCATCTGGTCTTTACCACGATACGCGACCACACGTATGCCACCGTCCTTTCCGGGATCGCCTGGCTGGATGGTTCAAGCTCCGTCCATCCTGGCTCTCACGATATCATGCGACCACACATGCTGACATCTTTCCCGAAGTTGCTGACTGGGTGTTTGGAGCTCTCCGTCTAGCCGCCCGCAACCCCGAAAGTTCCCTTTTAGTTGCCTCTTACCACAGACAGGGGATACCGTAGCCTTATTCCCGGAACTACAGAGATGTCATTGACCTTTCACATTTTGCTCCGTGTTTTATAACCATTCAAATATTAATATCATACAACTTCGTTGTATACGGCGGCGGCGCACGGTGCGTATTGCCGGTCAATCAATTGACTACGCAATATGTTATACTCGTAATATCTTCTAAACTACTTATCCAATTTACATGGTGTAAAAGGCAGATTCGATCTATATTAGATGCTTGATTTTTTGAAATCATGTATTTTGATAAGGATTAATATTTAGTTTGTATAAAACCCATGGAAACATCAACTTGATATTTTTAAAATTTTCAAAGTATAAAAAGAGTTATTGTGGGTTATACATAAAATATAGACATATGCTGTCGCGGACTTTTATTTAGATCTATGTGAACCAAACAATCCCACGGTACATTATATTTGGATATCTCCAACGGTTTAGGCAGCGTACGCGAAGATAGCTCTCAGAGCACAACTTTTTTTCCGACTAACCTGATATTTCTCGTTATATTATAACCTTATAAAAAAAAATCATTACAAATTATAGCCCATGTGTTATTCTGATGTATAACCTATACTACTATAAAGTTTCATAATCATAATCATAATCATAATCCGTTGAGTAGTTTTTGCGTGAAAGAATAACAAATACACATACATCCTCACAAACTTTCGCATTTATAATATTAGTAGGATAGGATAATACTGTATAACTTTGCCTGCATTGACAAATCCAGATTTTCAGTTTAGGGTGTTCTCATGATCAGCCGAAAATAGGCCTTAAAAGCTGGATGATGAAAAAATAAAGAATTTACATTTAGTCCTTTCGACTTTTCCTGTGGGTTCTGTGATTTCTAATATTTTGTTTTATGAAGAATGAACTTAAGTAATTGAGATAGATTGGAAGGAACTTGAACCCATTGTTTTACATTATTATTAATATTTATCTGTTTGTTTTTATATCATTCTAATTGCATGTATACTTTTATAAAATGTCCAGAATGACTTGTTTCAACTTACCCACAAATCAAGGCAAAAAATCCTATATATAATATGATTATCACAATCACAAACGTTTAATAAAGAATTGTATGATTATGTGTTTCTACCCTTTGCTTGATATATATGTAATTATCTTTATCGATTCATATAAAACTTGATGTGTGAATAAGCCTTAAATATCATACTTCTATTCGCACAACAATGTGCGAGCAACCTTCAAGACGTACCTACATAGATATTATTACATACAATCTGTAATATTATTAGAGCAAGGATTCGTGAAAGAAAGTTTAACTTAAGATTTAGAAGAATCATCGTTTAAATAAGAAACTCGTTTTATTCAATGAATGTATCCCTTGGGTATATAATTTCCGTTCTGCCAATAATATTTCAAGCATAAACGATACACTGCTTTATGAAGAACTTTTAATTTTGCATACGGTCCATTGCAATGCATTTTCTACTACAGGATGCTGATTTGAATGGATATTCATTATAATATTAACTATGAATTTTAAAAGTTTTTAAACAAATGAGTAGATATATATTTCGAGACAATTCACATTATAAGGGTGGTGAACACGCAACTTTTGTAAGTTTGAGCTATAAAAACAAAATGTGTTCGTAATATTCTACATATATTAGTACCAATACGTTACTATTTTGCCAAGAGGACTAAGTTTCAATATGTTGTAAAGGTATCTGTTAGATATACGTTTGAATTTAAAAACGTTATTGAGAAAAAATATAGTTAAAACCAGTACAGATCTAATGACAAAGAGTTTAATTTGTAGCATAAATAGTTTCTTTCTTTTTTGTAATAAACATAATTTAATTGAGTGGCCAAAATCTAACAATACCCTTTTTAATATTACTAAGTAATCACCTGTACATCGGTCGAAATTCGACCGTAATTTAAATTAAAAAACCAAACTTCATATTTTCCAAAGTACTTAGTACCAATATTTCTAAAATTCAAATAAAATGTAATAATTTTCAAGTAATTTTGAACGCACCCGTTAAATATAAAAAGGTTTAATTAGGTAAGCTACATTTAAAAACAATAGCGGATATTTTGACAAAGACACTGCTGACATTTCTGTCGTTATGTGTTTTTATAGCAAGACATTGAATGTTCTATTTCGTTTATGTATGTGTTTGTGCTAAATGCAAGGTAGTGAGTTTAATGTGTTTTTACTTGATTTTATGTATGTTTTATGCATTATTTAAAAAAAAATAGTATTGCGCAATCCTTCTCTACATCAACTATAATCGTGCGTAATTTCATACTGTTCCGCCTTCGGCAAGTATCTTAATAACACGTCACAAATTTTTGCTTCACGTATTAATATATAGATTAGTAGAATTAAAATTTTAATGACCAAAAAGGTTGAAAATAAAAAGAATCCAAGTATTTCGTAAGCTTTAAATAACATACAAATACGGTGTTAAAATAAATAACCTTCAGATTCTAACAGGGTTAGGTCGCAATTATGCAGCGTCCTGTATAAACAAACACGGCCGCCCGTGGCAGTTGCATGGCGAACGGAGTAGCAGCTACCGATCATCGAGTGAAATATATAAATCGAAGCCTTATCATCTTCGGCGATCACCGTGGACGGCTGCGGCAGGCGGCCGAGACGTGAAATAAATATCCATTTCCATACTCAAATGCGGGCAGAAATGGAGTGCAGCGCGGGCGCAGGTCCCGTCAACGTCGTCAGCCCCTCTCGCCACTTCCATCGACAGCTCGCACCGCTGATCTATAACTCCTTATTATTATTTGAATGAGATCTATTGATCCCGAGGTGTGGAACTCGCGATCCGATCCGACGAAGATCATTTTGTTCGACTGGAACGACCGCTTTTGAACTAACTTGACGTTACAATGGCGAGCGGTGACGGCAATGATTTAAAATCTGTTAACAGGACGGTTCTCTTTTTAACGATTGGTATACAATTTCCATAAATGGTTTTTCCAGATGATCTCAGTATTCGAATGCATTACACATAATAAGGAATAACACGGTCACGGTGCTGCATAAAATGAAACATTCCCCATTCGAGTCCCGATACGGCATCGGGCGAACAATAGTGTGAGGGATAATACCTGATAGTAAGAATGAAACTGAAATCCCCACAGTAATCAAACGTCAGCTCATAGCGCCCCATATTATCTCGGCTAATTATCTCCTAACCACTGACAGACGAGGAAAATATTCCATTCAGTTATCGATGTATACGTTGCGCTTCGCATCTATTGATAAAATATATATAAATTAAACATAATTACATTTAATTCATGGTTTGTGATTAAATAAACCTCGATTGTTTTAGATTATCTTCAACAGTATAACAATTGTAAGTGGCCCATATAGATGACTAACCAACGTCATACTTGTAAGATTGCTCTCCATTGACACTGTAAGTAGGACGAAGCAGCACTTGAGCCGAGTGTCCTGTGCCAATCATCGATGATAAAATAATAGGTCTATTGCAGGAAGCGCAGTTATTCGCAATGTTACGCCACCCGCCGCCCGCGCATAGGGGCTTTTAATCAACACTTTATTGTTTAATGACCCCTCGTCCGACTCGTAAATTAAAAGGGTGACGGCTCAAACCCTATTGACGAATGCGTAATATGTGAGCGGATTTAGACTGAATATTTGATGATAGATAATAGCAGCTCAATAGGTACCTACTCTGCGTTTGGCATTCTCCGTCAGGGTCATCCAAAAAGGACGAGAGGTGCATCGTTTGTTGCGCGTTTCTGTGTGATTTGTAACCGATATAAATGATCTATGACTAGCGCAAGCGTGTATATTTCAAAATAATATATTGTTCACGCTTATCTCGCTGAACATTTTGAATTTTACAATAAGGTGTTAAGAATAGTGATTTATTTAAGGGACCGATGACTCGCAGGGGCATGGCTTCTTATTAGTCGAATAAAATTTTGTGTACCAACAATTTTAGTTATGTTTTATTCGAGCTATTTGTTTAATGTAACATCTATATAATATCAAACCCGGTAGCATTTTCTCCACGTGTCCGATTACTAAATATGACGTCAGTTTTAAGGCTGGACTCACTCTTGCAATGTAAGGTAAACAAGTGTTAGCAAATATGAGTGGAGATTAAAGTAAGTCGAGTATAGGCGAACAAGTAAGCCGGCGCGTTGCGTGCGCCACGCTTGTGTAAATGCCTTTACCTTTCCTACTGGAAAACTATGGAGCATATTACAATATTAAATAGTTCTATTTTCGTCTCCCATTTGTTGCATTAATGGATTATTATTATTCAATGTCAAAATGAACGACAACTAAATCGGATATAACTACTTAAATAGTTTACGCGAGACACTATAAAAAATGGTTTAGGGTTATGTGAAAGGCAAATTTTGTTCAATTTAAAGTAAAATTTCATTATGAAATAATATATATCACAAACGAAATAAAGGAAAAAAATAACAAAGAAAATTTAACCTTGAATTTGATTTTATGTAATTAAAATTCTATTCAAACTTACCGCTTAACAAAAGAAATATTTTTGAAAAAAATGTGTAACTAGCGACTCCACGCATTCCGTGTACCGTATTAAAGGCATTTGATCCCTGACTTTTAATGCTTCACCCCCGGCATTAAAATTATGTGTATATTTGTATCACGCTCGATTGTAGGGCCTCGACTGTACACCGGCGGCCGACGAAACGAACACCGCTCGCCAAGGTCTTCTGTCCACTTGTACTCGTAGCATTTCATATAATTATGTAATTAAGATCTGACGTTATCAACAAATTTTAAAATTAACAATAAAAACTTTGATGTTAAGATTATGTAGTGTGTGTTAGACACATTGATATGAATAACTGCGAGTATGATTTAATTAAAGTAGTAATAGCCTAATGGTCGAATCTTCTCTTGAGCCTGCTGGACCGGGAGGTCCGAGGTTAAAATCTCAGGCACACATCAATGATTTTTCTAAAATGATGTGCGAAGTAGAAAATGATTATCACTGCTTTTCGGTGAAGGAAAACATCGCGAGGAAACCTACATACCTGAGATTAAAAAGATTGTTCTTAAAGGCGTGTGAAGAACCAATTCGCACTTGATCAGCGCGGTGAACTAAGGTTAGAGCTTAGCTCACTTATACTGAGAGAAGACCCGTGCCCACCTGTGAGACAATAATGGGTTGCCTATGATTATTCAATTCATAATTACAACGTGCTTACCTCTTACTTATTTTACATCTTTAGTTCTCTAATATCATTTAGATTTATGCTTTTTTCTAAAATTTAAAAAGAATTCGGATTTTAAATAAAATCTTTTTGATGAATTCATTAATCCTTTATGATTATATTAATCCTTTTAATAGATATTAATTAATAATAACAAAATGGCGATCAGCCCGTGGCGCTAATTACTCGGAACTTGATATCATTCATTAGGCGATCCCCAAATTATTGCGCGCAGCAAAATTCTTAATTATATCTCTTAAATTTCTAAGCAAAATGTAGCCCTAAGCGCCGCCGGGGCAGCAAAATGATATGTTTGTAAACAACGAAAATTTTACAGTTAAACGTTAATTATACTTTTTGATAACATTTCGCGAACGGGTTGCGAGACGCTTGATTGGTTAATTTGATATCGCTGTCGAATTAACCTTAGGAAATGAGTCGCAATTAATTTTAAGATAATATTTTTACTATTTTATTGTGAGGGTGATGTTGATTTTAATACTGAAATTATTATAGGTAGTTTCACTACCGCTATTTAATACTGTACTAAGACGCAAGTATCAATGTAGATTTCAGAATATTTGGTAGCACTACATTTTATTTATTATTTACTTTGTGAATACAATTAACTCTAGCAATTTTTTCGATAATATATGTTCTATCCTTTATAACTCCAGCATAATTTTTCAATAATATATTTTCTATCCCTCAGTAATTAAAAATATAAATATAAGCAACGCCGATGGGTCGTGCTAGTAAATCAGCTTGGTAGAATATATTCATTTGTACTCCGTTCTTCAGAGACCACATTGCTCCAAGTCTTGGCTATTGCTACTGCATTGCGGTTATAAAATCTTGTCGAAGATCTATGTACTGATTTGTATACATACAATATGGATTAGCCACAAACCCCAAGGTACCGAACAAGCACAGAAGAGTAAGTCGTGGAGACGACTTACACACAACACATCGTGGCACAGACATTAAAAAGGTATCATTAAAAGAAAAAAACCTCAATTCATAAAATATAATGAATGTGTGACTACATTACCTATTGAAAATTAATTAAACTTATCATGAGATAATGAGATGTTAGATAAACTTTCTTAAACTTTCAATAATTCGAAAAATCTTGAGTCAAGTCTTTGGTTATCAACGTGTTTGCCCATAAATTAACAGACTAGTAGGGTGTGCCAAGTCTGTTTTTGGTGAAAAAGAAACCTTTGCTTAAGATCATTTATAGTGATTAAGGATCTTAAATCATCTAATTATATTGGTAACACTTCACAAGTGCAGCTGTACTAAAAAAATAGCAATCATAAATGTTTTTTTTTCAATGTGACAAATATGATAACATCGTCAGAGTAAATCTATTTATTTTCCTACTATACCCAACTATGCACCATGACCTGCTATATGAATTCTTTATCTACTTTAACACTGATTAGCTAAAAACGTATAGCTTATGCTAATGGGTCTTGTATATCCCATGACATGCATTATCGCAAGTAAAATTATATGAACCGTCGTAGTACAAAATCGAATTGCGGTCTTATGATGCAACATTAACCAGATGTAGAGAAATAAAATACCAACATGTAAATAAAACAAAATATTATACAAGTCATTATATAAAAATCTGTAGATAGACCTTTTGTATGATATTTGCACAAAAGTTTTCTAATGCTACAGAAACACTAACACAAATTTTTTGAAAACGAATGCTTATGGATATAAGAGATTATATAAGAGTAACATACATAGTTTTACTAAATGTTGCACTTTTATGAAAATTACCAACTTACAAGTCATGCAAAGGAAGTCACACAAGCTTATACGCGTAGCTTACACGAACAAATTACACAGTTCATAAAACCGAGGTTAAACGGCAAGGTAACGTGTTAAAAGAGGAGCTCTTCGCCCTTCCAATTAGACGGATAATTACGGTGTTCAGTTCGGAGTTATTAATTTAATAAGTGGGGGAGGTCGGGTGACGCGTCAGGTTTGCGTCGTAGCGATGACACGGCCACCTTAATACACTAATAGGTCACCACATTATCTATTTTACGCGGGACGACCCGCGTGGTGGTACGCGGGACGACCATACCAGTCTGACACGCAGTGGGTTCTAGGTTCGATTCTTTTTCAGACAGGTATTTGAATGCTGAGTTTAGATTCTTGTTATGGGTCTGGGTTTATAGAACATGGGCCATATTTACAGCTGAGGTATCATATTTTTTAATTCTTTTTCATTTACGTTTTTTTGCTTTTATAATCTATGTTCTATTGAGCTTAGAGAATTAGAATTCATATAAAATAATCAACAGCTTGTCGCTGTATAATATACTATTTACATCTGTTGAACTTCCAACACATACGTGAAAAACATTTAGCGTATTACTCTCCAACAGGGTATGAAAGTCATATACCTTAGTCTATTTTAATATTGAAACAATAGAACTCCTAAAACACCTAGTTAGTTGCGCAATGTGTAATAGAAATAGATGCAATGTAGGCATAATCATTCTAACTGAACGCACGAAGTTGTCAATACTTTTATCGTCTGTATCACGAGGAGATCCGTGCCCAGCGATGGGCCAGTAATGGGTTGTCGAGTGGTGTTGGTTACAGAAGTAAATGAACGATAGCGACCACTTAGCATCCAGGTACCGACTTAGTACTAAACTAGAACTCCACGTTCGTATTATAATTATATTTCTGTACAAAGTAACATGTGAGTGTTTGTGAAATACATGTAAGAGCCCTAAGCCTACTTTTCTAACAAGCCTCTGGTTCCTTTCATATCAAAGAGAAACTACAAAGGAGAGAAAAATCCACTCTGAATGTTTAGATTTAACTAAGCAAACTGGATTCGCACAAAATAACCTCGTGTAAATTATGTAGATGTGTAAGAAATAAGCAAGACTTCTTTCATAAAATTTTAATTCTCTAATTCACCCCTCTGTAGGCGTTCTCAGAGAGTAATTACTGTAAAAGGTCTTAAGCACGAATGTTATGACGGTGTTTATGAAAAGTGTTTCCGCGTAGGTATAACGACCCATTCACATCCGCTTTTTCGGCTACTGAATACCAACCGCACAACAAAAAGACGAATAGAACCTTTATGAATATTCAGTCCTACTTTTACTTACATTCCGCTAATCTTCATTTTGATGTCTGCATCAAGGCACTTCCACATTAACGTTGGTGTAATATAAAATCCTTTAAGGTCAATGTGGAGAGAAAATTCAAGTGAACTGTATTAATTACGTACCTTTACGTACCCACAACGTCCCTACTTAAAATTATATGTTAGTTACTTATTTTAAAAAACAAATTGAGTTATTGTAATTACTAAGACTAATTTTAAATACAAAGTAGCAGTGATTTTGTAAGAAACAACTATTATTAAAATAAACTCGCAACTAGGCATAGAAACGTTCTTGTAAGTACATATAAAGGTACCTGTGCCAATTGACGTCTTTCTACGTCATCATCTACTCTGGTCACGATTTAATCCCAAATTCTAAGTAAAATGTTTGATATGTTGCTTATACACCGCGAGGCTTTACATTTGACATGATAATAATTCGGAGGGAAGAAGTCGAATTTAATAGCGAGTTAAATGATACGTGCGCTGATTGGAAAATGTATGCTTATTCAGGGCGAGGTCCCCCGACCCTCCGCACGGCTGATTTGAAATGAATGGTAATAATGCCCGGGCATCCCGCTCACATCGTTTTGTATGATTATTCCAGATTAATTATTTGTCGGAATTTTGTTGGCTAATTTTTCGGAACGGGATTTTTCCGCTTTGAGTGACGTTTTAATTCTAACTCGTCTTGGGGTTCTATTCGTATTTATAAATGTATAACTACATTGTTTGTATATTAATGGTCTTTTATACATTAACTTGTCTATTGTAGTCTTGACAAATGCAATAACATTTGTTACTTTTTCATATATCGATAATGACAAATTTAAATAGTTACGATTACATATTTTCATGAAATCCGTTTTCATTTTCATCGTAGATTTCTTTTACTATCAAGTATGAAGAAAATAAATAAGTAAGTATCATGAAAACCTATTATTGAGAAACTTAAACGGTTCATAAATCGATCCAAATAGATTTTATCAAATAACGTATCCCCATATTAGTATATTGGAAACGCCATTACATTTTCACTTTCTCCATTCATTCAAATGCATTCCCATATCAGAGTGCATATAAACACATCGATTGTAGGGTTCACTATTGAATCTCAACGCCGTGGTCCCGAGGGCCATCGGCTGATGCGAATATCAAATCGCTGTCTCCCCTAGACTCTAATACTTGTCCATTAACGACAGGGAATACCGACACCTATGTCCATCACACGTCACTTACGCAACACGTCACTACTTATGAATCGATATCATACATTACAGGCATCTACATAGAGTAGCTGAAACTAGAAATGGCTCATTAACCCAACTCCTTACTTCATTTATTGTGGCTTGCTTTGTTTCATTTTTGCAATTGAAAACCGTTCCTAGTAGAACAGTCAAGGGGCTATTTTTGTTTGGCGAGTAATTGGTATTTATTCTCCCGACTGGACTCTCCCCAGGGGCCTGAGCTGGCACATTCTGACGACTGAACTAAGTAGAAAGATAGAACAGAATTAAGCGGGCCAATTATCCCGTATTGGATTTATTGGTAATCTCTGCACGAGGCGCGAGGGTGCGAAGCGAACCAACTTTTGATGATACCTCCATCGGTATTATGAACAAAGTTGTTGCAATTTTTATGTAGCCGGATTTATTGTTTGCTTTCCTCTTGTTTCGCCCCTGATTGTGTGTAGACAGATAAAAGAAAGCCCAGAATCATTTCATTACAAATAAATCAATCTTTCATCAAAGTATACTTCCGGGATTAGCCGTCTTATCCTTCAGAAATGCTTTTCCCATTGATCTCAGTTTATTTGCTCAATTTTAGTGTAACGATGTTACTCGTATACCTACTCTTATAATTAATTGAAGAACCAAGAATAGGAACTTATTATCACGGTTCAAAGAGAATGTAGCTGGTCATCTGACTTTGTAATTTAACTTGCTATAAATATTTCGCACATATGCCGTTATGTTAGGAACAAAGCTTTACGTGTAGGTACTTAACCAGGATGAAGTATTTCAAACATAAACTAATTTCCAAAACTTCAAAGGATGTTTGCCTTCCCTCACACTACGCAATTCCGAAAATCGAGGGTCAATCTTTAATAAATATCGACCATCGAAATTTTATTGCGTCCATCCCAACACAGCTGACCTACTATCGTTTTGTATCCATGCTGCTATAAAGGAGGGTCATACGAAGATTTATAAGTGCAGCCCTCGGTGACAAAAAGGCAAAAGTATGAAATGCGACAGTCCGCTTGATCCCAGATCCTTCGTATCTCTTCCATATTTATCGCTTTTATTCGAAGCACCATCCCCAGAAACAATAAACTGTAACCAGGGAAAATTAATCTCGATGAATCATATTAATATTTTGTACGACGAAAACTTATTAATCGTTATGATTTTTAATAATATTTTTATAAAGTGCTGCTTGACTTGCGGACGCAATTATTTGTATATTTCGTATTCACCTACCAATAACGTCATATTTGCTTACTATCGTAGCGTTTCGCTAAAGACTACACTCTGATCATTACTCATGGGAATAAATGGTCACTAAATAAGGATTGGAGCAGTGATAGCCTAATGGTTGAAACTAGCCCTCTCGATCGGGAGGTCCGAGGTTCAAACCCAGGCACGCACCACTGATTCATGTGCGTATTAGAAATTAATTATCACTGCTTTTCGGTGAAGGAAAACATCGTGAGGAAACCTGCACACCCGAGAGTTCTATAAAAAAAAAAAGTTCTCGGAGGTGTGTGAAGTCCACCAATTCGCACTTGGCCAGCGCGGTGGACTATGGCCTAAACTCTCTCATTCTGAGAGAAGACCCGTGCCCAGCAGTGGGACAATAATGGGTTGACTAGAAATAAGGATTTTGACTGTTTTTAACTTTTTGACATGAAATATAAACATCACAAACGTTACTTTTATACATATAACTTATCTACATAAATGTACTGTTCGAAAAATTCGCCAAATTTAAGTAGGTCACATTTAAGATTGTCGTAGACCTAAAAATAACTTTATTAGCTATGTACCTGGCTCTTTTACTTACCATTACTTAGTGTAGATTTTACCCATGTCATGAAAAGTCTATAGTGAAATAGTTTTGGCAAAAAACGTCGAACGGTACAAAAGAAATTGATACATTGGTATAAAAGCATATTTATGTTCGCTGAGTATCGGTAAAAAAATCTTAGCGATACGTCATAGCCGTCAGTCTCGTCCTGCCTCATGGGCATTGCATAAAAAGTTTTTTCGTCATGCCACTATGAAGGGACCCTAGAGGAAAAATAAAAATGGATTCCTGTCCATATTCTAAATATTTACTTAAATGCTCGTGCTCTGAGTGCCTTAAGATGTCACCAGTATGTAAAATGAGTCATAGCTTTTTGCTCACCAGTCTTCTGTATATTCGTACGTATAAAATATTGCGCTTAAGTGATACATCAGAGATATGTATCTACATATTTTTTCCTACTTACAGGTAGCGATGTATCTGAAACTGATATCACACAAGATTATCCGTCCGTCTATCAATAATTCCGTATGAAATATGAGATATCCTGTTGGAATACACCTATGCGGCCATGAACCTGAATGTTACCGCTTAACACTAAGTGATTATTGTATTTGCCCATTCCTTCTGAGCAAATAAAAAAATCTTATCGAATAATAATTTTCTACTAGTAAGGTCCAAATTTTCTGATAATAGGAAGATGTAAATCGTTTTATGGTAATCGTTCCTAAAGTGTTATTACTTAATTGTAAATGCTAATTATATTTCCTTTTGCATTTAATTTTATGTATGCACCTAAATATTGGAAGGCCATAAACTCGTATCGGGTTAAATATTTTATGAGCCACGGAAATTATTTCCCTAATGTGGCCGTTAAGCATAATATATTGATAATTATTTCACTTTGCCTTCGTAAATATTCTACTCACAACGCATTCCGGCAAAGATACATCTTTCAGGAATAAAATATTATAACACGAAATGAAAATATGGTGTATCCGACAGTAAACATATAATATAATTAAACAAATCGAATCGTCATGTTATTTTAATTCGTGATAATAACTTTACATATTCATTATCGATTATAACATCGTTAACAATTGAAATTAACATACAATACATTATGATTAATTACTGCCTATTAGTTATGAAGCAATACAAAAATTAAACAAGGAGCCACAAGTGAATACACATTTTCTTTTAATTATAATTAACACACATTTTGTTATTCTTAGAATTGTATTACGGGTTAACCGTATGTTTAACCTTTCGATGTACTTTATTACTGAAAATTAATATTTAAGATTGATTATTGATATTTACCACGATCCATGCAACTGGGTCGAAATATCGGCAAAAAGAATTCTATAAGAATTCGTAAACCGCATATCGTGAGTACCCGTTAAGTATTATAATGGAAATTGATAGTTGAATATTTTTTGTATGCTTTGTCACATTAAGACATATTTTTTCGATCTATATAATTCAAAGTGATTATAAAATAAGTACTTAATTCGTAGTTACTACGAGGCAGTTTCTTTTTCAACATTTTCAGTAGCATTACTTATTGATTGTGTATTTCCTTCTGTAGTTTCATCAACAATTGTTACAGTAGCATTTCCAGCACCATCTACTTTTGTTTCATTTGTATTTTCACCCACGTCTGATGCAACTGTACTTTCATCAATTTTTGTTTTATCGGTGTCTGCTGTTTGCGAATCCGTAGTTTCACCACTTGAGCCTACTGTTGACGCAGCAGATTCCGTTTCCAAGGTATTTACACTATCAGTGACAGAGAAATATAGTGCATCTTGTGGTTCACTCGCGCTGCTTTGGTCGTCGAGGTCAATTTCATGACTAAGTTGACTTTCTTCGCTTTTATTATCTTCAGCATTTGTTTTAACTTTTTCTTGAGCCCAAGCCGGAATTGAAGTAGTGGGTGCCCCGAGCTTCCAGTTTGTTCTCGTAAAATTATACTTCGGACTATATTTTGCCTTGTCCTTGTTGGTGTAACAAGTGCATTTACAATTTTTATCGGCATAAGCAACGTCGTAGTTTAAATCTAAACATTTTTGTATACAAAGATATGATATTTCAAATTTGAGACATTCACTTGTTTTATGAAATCCATAACGTAATGCAGATTTTGTAGTACCTGGGGAGTGTAAACCTATTCATACATTTATATATTTCAATATTTATATATTAAGACTTAATTAATAATAATGTTATTATTTGGATCAGAAGTTGAATAATAAAACTATGTTTCTCGTAATGCACTAGCAAAACATGCAATGAGTAAAACAATCGAAAAAAATATGATTTTAGACTAGTATTATCGCGGAATAGATACATTATAATACTTAACGGGTACTCACGATATGCGATATAAGAATTCTATAAGAATTCATAAACCGCATATCGTGAGTACCCGTTAAGTATTATAATGAATCGAAAAAAATGTTTACAAGTTGGTTGGTTTTCATTTTCTATTAATAAATTATAAATAAATGTGTAAAATAAATATATATAATGTTCATAATAAATTTCGAACTTTCTTACTTTCGAACACAGTCAAAGAAACAATGTTCTACACGGAGTCCTTTTAAAATTGTGAAAGAACAATCTCAATTAAAGATACATTGTAAAATGTTGTATATATGTAAACAATATGGTTAAGCAACAAATGTAAGAGTAAAAAAATACTAAATAATGACAACATACCATTCAATTTAATATCAATAGGAACTGCAAATTTAATTTAAAAATACAGTTAATATACACACATTCACCTTAAAACATAAAATAATAAGTATACAAATAGAGAAATAAGCACTGAAATATTTTTTATAAACAAAATCTCACCTACTGTACTGAGATTTTCCCCGTACACATCAAAAAATTGATACAAGAAAATATAAAATATTGCTATTAGTTTTTCCATAACTAAATGAGATTCAATGTTCAGTATAATTATAGTTCTCTGTAATTTTTATCGTAAAGAACTTATTATTTTTTACGATGTCGTATCTTACGCCTATTAAAACATTATTAAATATTATTTAAAAAAATAATGAATACTCCGTTATAACTTCCGTTGAAATTAAATCGTAAGAGCGGGCGCCTTAGCTTCTAAATAAAGAAATTAAATTATATATGTAATGAATGCACAGCGCAATTTAATAAATACCTTTTTTGTCTCGATGAGGAAATTTCTAAAAACTTTGCCACGCCGGGCGGGGGAGCGACGTGGGTTATTTTGTGTTTTTACCCAACTAAAGCTTCCCCGGCCGTCCTCGAAGCTGCGAAGTGGACCTCGGGATCGCCAAAGCAACGCGACCACACAGCACCGTCCTTCCCGGGGTCGCTTGATTGGGTGGATCGATTGCTCCTACTCTTGTCGACTGTAACCCCAATAGCCCCCTTTTTACCGTCTGTTACCACAGATCCGAAAATCTATATCTAAATTTATCTTTGTAAATCATGTTCATATTGTCGATTTTATTCAAAAAGATCATGTTAATAATAACTTTGTACTTTGTACTTTGTTTTACACATTTATTTTAATGTTTTTTCTGCTTTATTCACTAGTCAGATGTACGAGTATAAACTGAACTAAAATTAAAAATTAAATTAACATAACTTAAGTTAATTTAATTTTAACTTTATTTTTATATTTGTTTTAATCAGACTGAAGTAGCAAACGAGCATGCAGTCCACCTGATCCGACTGACCGACATCTGTAAGAAACTTCAAACGGACCATGGGTTCTATCTGAAGTCAATCACAGATGCGTTGGTACTCCCGAGGACTATGATGGTCATATAAAAGTGTGCCGGCAACCACATCCTTCCATCGAAACGCAAGAAAGGCTTCACGCTAGAAATAGGTGTGGCGGTGGTACTGCCCCGGACGAACTACTCTGGTTCTACCTGTTATTCCAAAAAAACTTTGTTTTCTATATTATTACTATTTGACATATGTGTTACTCGTTCCTTTTGCAAGCAGTCTTCACCTATAAATGTAGTTAGTGCAGTTATTCTAGACTATTGTTCTTTTTAATTATAATTGGTGTAAACTATGTAGATATAAAGATGGCAAATTGTGACAAAAACGCTGAAGTGCTACGATATGCAGTCAAGTAGACCATATTTTTTATCTTAATACAGGACGCAAATGTAGAAATAAATTGGTGAATTTAATTGATTCAAAATTAAAAATTAGTTTACATTTTTTTGCAACTTGTTCTCAAATTCATTGTAACTAATTCTTAAGTTTATTGCAACTAAATAAGTGTTTAGAGTAATCCTTTTTTTACTGATTTTTGTTAACTACGAGCAGAAACATCACAAAACATCATGAAGTTGATATCCTGAAAAAAATACCCTATAAATGATAAAAAGGAATTTGATGTAAAATAGCGTGAAATAATAAAAAAGGTAAGTAAATATTTTATTTTAAGATAAGTAAAACTTTTTAAACTTCTAAAACTAATACAAATATAAAAATTGGGCCCGTCATCATATTTCTAGTGCCTATATTGATATAAGTCCTATAAGATTGTTTTGTACATAATATAGTATAGAAAAGATATATTTTCTTAACTTAGAAGTTAAAATGATATTATGCTGCAGCTTCTGTTTCACCAGTCACAGTCGCCGTCCCTGCAGTATCATTCCCCGCAGCTGTATTACCTGTTACATTGTCAGTCGTACCTGTAGTCACATCAGTGTTATTTACATCTACACCAGTAACAACAGTCGTGTCCAATGTTGTGTCATATTCTGAAGTCTCTTGAGGCGGTGGTGACATTGTGCCAACTATTGCATAAAGTTTTGGACTATAAGTTGCAGGCAGTTTTTTCGTCGTACCGTTAGTTCTCCATACGAACGCCGGCAGAATAGTCGTGGTTTTCAATTCATGACAGGTACATTTACATTTGTAATCTAATCGAAAAACTTGGAAGCCCATGCTCTTGCATGCTGTCATGCACTTAAAAGTTATAAAGTAGTTACCGCAATTCTTGTGAAAGCTTAATCCGTACAGTTTGCGGTAGTCTTTATTTGTGTCTGAGGAAATAAATGATTCATTTGTTAATTTAGAAATGGCAATATTAAGTCCAAAGTCCACCTAAAATATGAACTACATTTTTCAACAAGATAAATTAAAATCAGACTAATTTATAGTATATTTTTTATGATAAAGTTCACATTATTTATAACCACTCTGGGTTCTTCACGTCAGCTGTATGCACTAGGCATGATTTACATTTAACTGCCATTATCGGTACATACCATCTAGTGAATTTATCGCTGCACATATCAAAATCAACACGAAATATTTCATTTTAGTGCTCAACTCATAAAACACGGAATGCAATTAAACTTAATTCAATTCCGACACAACGATGTGTGACATATTTATCCACTGTAATAGACGTTTTATAGAACCATAAATGAAATTCAATTTAAAGTTCCTGATGATCAATAAATAATGTGCGTTTCAGTTCGCGATATTACTCATGTTCACCATAATGTGTAAGTGTATTGCTTTAATTTAATTCAAACCCATTAATTCGCAACATTTAATATACGCAACGTTTTACGGCTTCGTAATGAAAGCGAATTAATTAAGATGCTTTTAATGAAGCAACTAATTCTAAAAAAGAAATTCTCAGTTTCAATAACCTTAAAGCGTATCATATCTTTAACACGTTATAGAATAACAGGTGCGTGTGTAAGGTACATGAATTTACATATATTCTCTACATAGAGCTGAGCTTGATCGAGTTTGACGAGGTTTTTAGAATATATGAATATGAGTACTTATCACAGCCTCCCGATTAAGGGTCGATTGACACTGACATTACATATATGGTTCGAGTAATTATCACCTCATAAGACACTTCGTTTTAAAAGGTAAATAAATTTTTAAAATGTCGTTACATTACAGTTTTATATTAATTCATTTATATTTTTAAATTTGTTACATTATGTAACCTTAATTGTTCCGCAAAATCGATGAAAAGAGGCATGGTATGCATGGGATTTGAATGAGAAAAACTTACATAAACATTTTAGTATAGTAAGTAAGGGATAATTAAGGGATTCCCAATATTGTAAAGCACGTAACACATAAAACTATGTGTCACAGAACAAATATTTAAATAATTCACATAGAGATTATATTATAATATCATATTGCTCTAAATGGCTGTAAATGGCACAATATTTACTTCCAACGTTTACACATTGCGAAACCGTAGTGTGAGAATACCCTAAGTATGTTTTGGTGGGCTGGTATTCAAGTACGGGTACCACTTTCTACCAAGCTGGCTGTCAGCTTGTTTGCCTTCTATACGTATATAAGGAAAATAAAAAAGCTACCGCGCTCTAATAGTCCGTGCATAAACTGTGTTACATTGATCAATTAGCGTTTAAGTAGAGCCATCGTTATGTAAATCATAGGTTGGCTGTAGTGATGTAACACACTGATTCAATTGAAATTCCATTCAAATCCGTAAATGTTTAGCGTTTTTGTTACGTTTCTTTTGGTCACCTTTAATTAGCACAAAATTTGTACCGAGAATAAATACATTGACTATTTAATAGCCGAGGTCTATATACAAAGTACTTATGCATATCTAACTAAAATACGTACGAAGTTACATCACATTTCATTACTAAAATCAACATGGTTTAGGCTCCACGTGTAATAAGAAAAGCAATCAAGTTTCATTAAAGACAAAAAATGTTCTATGTTTAATATGTTTAAATATATTCTGAATTTTAAAACATAATGGGCCATACAAGTATCTAACGTCTAATTAATAAATCAGGAATGTGATAATGACGGTACTCTTCGGGGACGAGTTGGGTTTGGTTGTGGTTCTCAGAACCAACTTCTCTATGGCCACCCAAATGATGATTTCATTATCAGTATGATTTTGATTGATGTAGCAAAAGAAGTTAGCGGGCCGAATTCTTGTCATAACCGGCATATTTTCTTTGTTTATTACTTGGAACTAATTGATCTGCGGCGCCATAGTTTTTGGTCTCCCGATCTTGATTAGGGAATCCACATGGATAACATTAGGTGAACTCTAAATATAAATCGCCCGTATATAAATTGAACTTTAAAGCATTTAAAATACCCCGGAATTTTTTAATAACCCAAGGTTTAGGTAGATGTATCACATGGTTTGACAATAAATAACACGTAAAATACATAATTTTTCATTGCCAAATTACCCAATTTTGTAAAAAAACTTACAATTGATTTAAAGAAAATTGAATGTATAAATATTTGAAAAATAAATTAAACTCTAAGAAGATTAAACTCTAAGTTTTCATTTTATTAATAAAAATACCATATTTAACAAAAAAAATAATAAACAGTATTAAGTAAGTGAAAATTCTTAGGAATTTTAGTCTTGCTATAACATTGAAATACATATAATAATAAAATAATAAATTAAAGTATTAAGACTAGCCAGCATGCATCCCGATACTAAACACTGAATCTGTCTGGTCTTTACCGACGTCAACAAAAAGCAGACCATTGTGGAGGCTTTCGATACCACGAACGTTATAATGGTTATATTTGTCATCAGAATCGCCATTATTATTTGAAGGAATCATTAGTATTGAAGATGTAATAAAAGGCTCGTAAACTTTTGTTGTTTATTCGTAAGTCGGCAATAAAAAGGCGTCCGAAGAAAGACGGAATGTCCAAGAGTAAGGTGACAGGTCCCCTCGGTTTACGCCAACTACGGCACAAATTGCGATATTAAGCACAGGGCGTGATGAAAAAACACTAGCTGAATATAAATTAGGCAAGCGCCGCTATAATCAATATAAACGATGCTAAAGAAGATTAGAAAATCCTGCAAGAAAACAAATTTCACAACGGCGAAAGATTTACATGGGCTTGGTCACATCTTGGAAGGATTTTACGTACATACGAGTAATATGTTATTTCATTAAATTTATACTTATACAGAAAGTGAATTAGATTAAAAGTTAATCTTCATGAAAAGATTGATGAAAATTGACATAAAAATGCCTGATATATAAGCAAAAAATAATTAAAAATCCTTTTTCCTAATGAGCCTATGCTCTTTTATACGATAGGTATGCAAAAACTTTTTAATAATTATTTTTGAGACGCACGTAAGCTGATCTAAAAAAACCTAATAAACTTAATAAATACCTATTTATACGAGACTTTCACAAAAGGATATTGTAACTGTGCAGTTTTCTTATGTTAAAAAAATTAAGATGTAGAATTTGGTAGCAATATTTTTTTTTTACTTGAATGGTACATCTATTTTACAACGTAAACAGCAGAAAAAATACCGTACTATAATTCAAACATTACCCAATTTCTTTTCATTTCCATTTATAGTTAAAACCGTAAAGAATTTCTACGACAGTCGCTTATCACGACAATTTCTATAAAAGGCGTATCCACATTTTCTTTACGTTGGACGTTGAAGTTATACGGCCCTAAAAAAATCAAGTAAAAAATGCAAAGACCAAATTGAATTTGATTCCGATACATAAATTTTACTTAGACTATTTGTCTCTCTCGGATCAACCGGGAAAATATAAGCCATGTTAATTTAATTTGTTCGTCCGAAACACTGTCACCGACTGGTTTTAATTGATTTTCTTTTCTTTACGTTGGTATTTGATACAAACTTTGACTTTAAATACCGGTACTTATATACTTAGTATGTATGTAATGGTAGTAAATTTTTATTATAGTCCAGCGTGCCTCATACAATACATTGAATGCTTGTGATTAATGGGTTACAAAATGAGTTAAAACAACGATATAACGCTTTTTACGTTTGTTATGTTTACATAAAGATTCTTTGTGTGGGGTGGTTTATGGTTTTCTGTTCAACCGATTTGTATACGAATGAAAATAGATTATGGCCAGTTTTTCCCGTTATTAGACGCCATAAATCATTGGCATCCGTGGTGCTCGGCCCTTAAAAAGATCAGAAGCGATCGAAACCAGGAAGAACTATTGATGACATTTTTCCTTAAGCCAATTGTTAAAAAATATAATAAACGTATTTGTTCATTTTATGTCTGGCAGGCTATTGGTCTAAATATTTGTAAAATATATTATCTGTGTATATGGGTGTACTTCGGTTATAGCGCGATAGACTAAGACCTGAACTCATTCTGGGAAAAGTCCCATGTCCAGCAGTGAGACAATAATGGGTGGACGAGAGATACACGAGAGACGTATACATGTGTAACAAAGAGATAATATTTATGGATTTGGTTACGAAGGCCTATAAAAACCATTTGGTTTTCGGCCTATTTGGCCACATTTCAGCTGTTTTTTTTTATCTGACTGAAGTAGCAAACGAGCATGCAGTCCACCTGATGGTAAATGGTCACTGCCGCCCATGGACATCTATAATCAACTACAAACAGAACATGGGTTCCATCTGAAGTCAATGAAAGATGCGTTGGTACTCCCGAGGACTATGATGGTCGCCTCATGTGAAAGTGTGCCGGCAACCGCACCCTTCTATCGAAACGCAAGAAATGCTTCACGCTAGGAATAGGTGTAGCGGTGGTACTTCCAAGGTCGAACTACACTGGTTCTACCACCTTGAAAATACTCAATATTAAATGATAAAGATATTTTTAGTCGGATTATTAATATATAAGGAAGGATATATATTTAGTGTCGTCTATGTCGTCTAATCACTAATGCTAGGTGCGATATACATTATCATCATCATCTTTTGTTATTAAAATAAACTGTACTTTAAAAAGTCTGAAACGTTGAATTAGTTTGTAAAATAAGACAGTGATGAGTGAGTTGATACGAATTAACTATAGTTATATTTTTCAGAGTTTTCACATCTCTAAATGACAATTAGTAGTAGTGACAGGGGCGATTTCGCGAAAACGGTAGGTCTTTGAAATGTCTTTTGTCACAGTTAAGGTTTACTAACCCAAACTCGGTGAAGCTGTAAAAGCCACTAAAGCCAACAGCAAAAACACAGTTCGAAAAAAAGAAACGAGCGCACGAACCAAACGATAGTAACAAACATATGAAAACAAACTCAGCAAAACAAGTGTTCACGCTAGATATTATCAAACACTCTATTAGTTGCAACTCAGAATTGTATCATTGTAACATAAATCAAATCACAATAAATCACTCCAATACCCAATCAAACACAGACATTCTACACAAAACGGCACCTCCAGTAATTATTCCTCGTATATAATATGAAACATTAATCAATATGACAAGTCGACTACCTATTTACGCGGCGCAGCCTCCCCGCCTGAACCTACCAATCCAAGTTAAAGCTCTGAATTCAAATCTTCCGTATCGCATTAATCCGGCCGAGGGTCGTGCCGTAATAAATTCCGTATTATACGCACGACACGCGTATTAAAATAAACATATAAACATGTTACACCCCCGCCGTGTACACCCGCAGGCGATTGTCGCACTCCGCACTCACTGCGGTACGATTGGCAAATATTTTTTTGTTTGCGTTTTTGATGTTTTTGTATTGGTTTTAATATCCTAATAAGTAAAAGACCGCCTTATGACAAGTGGTTAATATAATATACGTGTACACATATAATAATTAGATTTGGTGAGAAAAGGGGCCGAACCTCTTCTCCCAAATACCAGTATTTAAATTCATCCATCACCTTCAAACGGGCAACTTTTGTCGGTGAGACTACAGAAATACTATTAAAACGTAATTGTCCGGAAGCGCATCAACGTATGTAAAAAATCATCTATAGAGAAGAATATTAATTTATAGCCTGAGTAAATTTCATTTGAATTTTTTTTTTTCAATATTATTATTGTTTGTATGTAAAATAACGCCAACACGATGAAAATAATTAGGTTTAATTTTAGACATATTAATATCCGAACTTGGAATACCTGGATAAAGAACTAGTTACCTTATTAAATTGCTCTCTATAATCATTCCAGTATCACCACCAACCGTACACTTCACTCTATGAGATGGCATTTTATTATAACAATAGGTGCGTCCCTAGACGCAGGGGAGAGCGCAGGGTGCAATGCAAGTGTATAATGTGCGACTATATGACACATCGCAAGCACCGGTTTGCATTCACTACGACAATTACTAAGCCTGTCAATTAAAAACTCACGTTACGAATTGTGTTTATGAATATTGTAATACGTACAGATAATAAAAATGGAAATATCGTGTCGGTAGATCGCTTTTATTTGAAAAAAAATGTATTTGTTAACTTATTTCAAATCACAGCAAACGAAAAGTACTGACTTGAATTCCAAGGATTTATATAAAAAATTATCAAAATATAAATGTGTCATATTTTTTCCTGTCGGGCACAGCTACTTAAAATAACAGTTTTTCGCTACCGTTTACTATTGATTTTCTTCCTTGCATTTATTTGACTCAATATATAACTTATTCAAACGGATAGGACTATGAACTTCACTCTCAATTTGAAAACAGGTGTCCAGCCAGTTAAATCATAACAGTCAAAGTAGATATATATTTTGTACGACATGTCGTCAACCAATTATTGTCCCACTGCTGGGCACAGGTTTTCTCTCAGAATGAGAGAGTACTATAAACACATAATCATACCTTTTCTGTGTTATGTTTTTTTTATATATTTTGATGTTTGGATAATTAAAACATTTAAACTATTTGACAAAAAAAGTAAGGCCACTATAGAGTAAGTACTAACTTAATAGCATTTTTTTTAATTTCACAACCTGTTAAGCGTTGAATAAAAATTACTAGATCCAAGCAATGTAACAGAAACAGCAAATTTACGAATAATATTTAAGATATAAAAAGAACAATATAAAAGTATATCTATAGAACAAGGGAAGGACAAGAGAGCCTTAATTTCACGCAGTCAGGAACGACTTAATTGCCATAAAATCCAAATCGTGCTTATAATTTATAATAACGGGGACGACCCTTAACGAAGAAACCGTTTTGTAGATAGGTATCTATCAAATTACATCACCTTCCCCTCGCGAGCGCCTATTGTTGTCTAACACGGAAAATATTCATTTGAATATTTACTTAACATGGATAATATTTTAATCTTCCCCTTTGAATTATACATTTTCCAACGGAGACAATTTCACGCCTGTTTCATCGAAACGACGTAACTTTTATGTCCACCACATGCCATTGTGTTCCTTATGATTACATGTGAAGAGGGCTTTGAGTCGAATTTGGCGTGGAGGTTAGGGCAATATCAATTTAACAAGATATTCCTTTTGTTAATATTCGCACACGCTTTATCAAATTCTCCAGCGGGGGTGACAATAAGCCGCTGTAAGTACTCTCTCTGACATATGGATAAAAGCTTTCATTTCACTCTTAGCTCTTTTAAGTACGATATGGAATGAGATAAGTAGAGTTACTCATGAACAAATATAATTGTCCCCGCTTTTATAGGGTACAGAAAATTATTTACTCGATTTGTTAAATAATGATGGACATTAACATAATTAAAGATGTAACATTACATTATGTATGTGCCACTTATAATTTAACAACAACATCGATTAAAACTACAGTAAAGTATTAATTTGCACGTATTCTCCATTTGTACCGAGCACGTAAAACATTGTAATAAAGTGCGTTATGCAAATGGATGTCAATAAAATAATTACTTGTATACTCAACGCATCAGAATTATGTGCTGTCCACTTATAAATGAAATATGTAAGTTGAATGTTAAGTTGACGTAATATTATGTAGATACTATTTAGATACACTTTGTACATCCTTATTGATTTATGCATTTAAATTACAAGATTAGGGGAAAAGACTTAGCTTTTCTCACGAACAACATTGTGATTAGTATATAAAAATACAAGGCACTTTCATAGATCACATGTCTACGAATATATCGTATAAGTAATTCAACTGTCTTTACTATCCATTCCGCAATCTGTGTAAAATACAAGGTACAAATAATAAAACACGGCACCCATGTGCACTCTAAAGCTCTTCATTTAATAAATCGACTTAGCAGCTACAGACTTCATCGCGCGCCGCCTTTGTTGTGTCAAATTATATCATAATTCCATTGTGAAAACTGTTAACTGTCTCCTCGCCGCCCCTGACAAAAAATAACTTGCACGGGGTCGTGCCCTCCTCTGTTTAATAACATAATAGCACAATTCCCTCGCCGCATGATTCAATTTGGATTTCCTCCAGCCTCCCCTGCAGCCTAAAAAATGACAACTTCATTATATTGTTCGCGCTCCCGGGGGCAACTTGTTTGCCAGAAGGATTATAATGATTAATTCCGTAAAATATTAATACCCATCGCACCCGCGCTGCACACTTGCACTGTGACAAAGCTTATTGAAAGCCGTGAGCGAGCTTTTTATTATAATTTGTCGCCTTCGTTGAGATGAGTTAATCTCTTACAAGTAGACAATCTGCCGTTTGTACTTACTTTGTAGCTACTTTTAATTTGATGTTGAACCGTTTTAAGGCAATGAGATTATTCAAAAGCCATCGATAAAAAAATTTTGAACAAAATAACATCTATTGAGTAGTAACAATGATTTTAATTATCCTCATAACAAGCTTAATCAACGCATCCGTTTTTTAAACAGAAATTTAAAAAAACTGAACACACACTACCATGGCAAATCGCTATCACGTAGTTATTGTTTAAATGCATATATGTCGATAAAGTCCAATATGGTCCACCGCATGGGCAGTTTCTTCCGGCGCTTTGTCTGCGCCGAATAAAAACTTCATCTCTCTCCCGGAGGAATTTAATTTGGAGTAATGGAAGTGTTATATTGACTTAACAGGCCAGAAGCTCCCCTCGCAGTTACAGTTATTAAAATGGAGAAATTTATTATTAGCGTTCGTCGTTCCACTATTTACATTTTAATTTTATTTGTTCTGTGATTCCATTAGTTACAATTTGGCGCGTTAATACAATAAAGCCCTGTACACATCATCCGATTTACATACGCTGACGCACTTCTTGAAAATATTTTTTGTTGCATGATTAAGTCATGACCAAAATCATTGGCTACATGTTGTATGGCTTGAAATAATGTTAGTTGCTTGTTTAACTCCTTTATGTCTAAGTGTCATACATAGTTCATATTATATTAATGTTACAACTAATGTAACGTTTATCTAGAATACTACTTGTTATTATGATACTAGTTTCAGTATAAGTAAAAAAGTAGCAAATAGAAAGGAAATCAATCATCATCACTTGAGAAGCATATCGTTTACAAAAAAATTTGAAGGACAGAAATTGTATCCTTTAAATATCATTGTATATAACCATACCACATTCGTTTCGTTGCCTATCATAAGATGGAATGTGAATAAGCCACATTATTTGCCTATATAGTTAGCGAACTCCGAACAAAGTTAAATTGTAGGCAAGATATAATTAATCAAACCTTTGTATTAACTTCATGAATCAGAAGTCATTTCGACCGGGGATTAAGTTATTTTAGCTTTGCCGCAATAAGTACTTAGAGTTTTTTGGTATGGGTAGTTTTCGTGGTGGTAGCTAAAATAATATATACTCTACATAGAGAAGAATGATTTTTTTCCCAGATTTTAACAATAGAACAAAAAAATGGTACGAGTTACTAGAAGTAAAATACAAGCAATAGTTGTAGTTTTTTGATATAGTGGCAAATGGCAAAGCATGCATTCTACTTGACCCTAAGGGCAACACCCACCCAAAAATAGTAGGATATACGCTCACAGATCCGTAGCTATCCCTGAGAACTAGTTAAAAACACATAAAAGTGTGTATATTTCATTTCAAACCGGAACATAGTATCTCCTTTGATAGCATATTTCATCGAGTCTGTCATTGTATATACTATTTTGTAATAATAATAAAGAAAGGGAAAAAAAAGTAATGTTAAAATACTGCTAACTTTTAAAATAGCTTTTATTTTCTATATTCAAAACATGGTTTAAGATAAGAGGAATCAAAAAACTATAATATATAATTCAAAAAGACTAATCAGCTACGTTTTTTACTGGCCTACTAGCAGACCCGGCCACGCGTTGCTGTGGTTAAAGAAATGTTACATAAACAAATTTTAAATGTATTATTTCGTATTTGTAAGAAATTATTATACTACAAAGTTGTTAGTAGACAACATGTAACATATAAACTTATAAATAAGGTAAGAAGGGCAGATGGTATTAAATTTCAACAATCACATTTATAATTTTTTATTAAAAAAATTGACATTCAATTTAATTCAGCACTTCTCGGTGTGCAATATTTTTAGGTAACCTGTCTTTATTTATTTAAATTAAAGTGTCGAACAATGAAGCACTAATTAAAAAAGTAGGAATAGTTTTATAGTTCACTATACTAACTCAAATTATTGTTCACTATACTATATTTCAGTCTAAGTAACACATAGCCGTCTATGATAATTCCAAAAATTGAAAAACCAAGAATATTGAGATTTAACTGTATTACGATCACCAAAACATAAAAACCACGTTAGTTTGTCTTTCCTACAATATGTACAAACAAAAACAAAATAGGTTAAATAGCGCCACTTAACGGTCACATCAGTACGAATTCAAATGTAATTTGCGTTCAAAAATACTTCATCAAAATAAATATTTCTATAAATAAAGAAATTTTTTTTGCAGTTAACTATGAATAAAAAATAACTTTATCTAATATTGAGTCAATTGTTCGATTGATATAATTTTACACTTTGTTTTTAGGGAAATGTATGTCAGGTGAACGCATCATTATTAATTTAGTCATAATTACATGCATTGTTGCCAGTAATAAATTAAAATTGTATGGGTAGGTTTATTAATAAAATATTTTTCCTCTATCTCTTAAATATACGAAATTATAATTAAAAAAACTGACTAAGTGAAACGGTATTGATTTATCGATACATTCGGTTCATGTAGATGACCGTAACGTAAACAGCGCCATCTAATATCTCAAACATATTACTATTTCGATTTGGCGGTAAGGTGGCGTATCATCGCAGAATATACTGAGAATACTGAGATAGCTTTGTATTACTTTAGTAACTTATAAGGATATATTTATATCTGGTTATAATATTAAATTGTCGCTCATATGAAACGTTAGCTCATATGAAATTTTAACAAAGCGCCATCAATACATTCGGTTCATGTAAATGACTGTATCGTAAAGAGCGCCATCTAATATCTCATATACATTATATTTTGGTAAGATTCCGTATCAACGCAGAATATACTGAGATGGCTATGTAATAGGTACTTTAGTAACCTTTGATCACCAATATTACCGATCGAAGGTAGTAACTTATACTTATCTTTGGTCATGATATTAGATTGTAGCTTATGTGAAACGGTTGTAATTTTAACAAAGCGCCATTACTTACTTAATCAAGTTAACAGATAACATTACACCGCCATCTGTTATTAGGATTATACAAAGCTAACAGCTGAAGCTAAAAAAAAATATTTGCAATTAAACCTATAAATTAAGATATAAACTATCCTATCTTTCAAGTTGGATCAAAATGTATACGTTGTGTAAATTTGATTATAATCGGTTCAGAGGTTTAAGAGTCCATTGCGGACAAATAAAGTGACACGTAATTTATATATATTAAGATATCAGTTGAAGTCGTGTTGTGGTGTGACCGATCTGTAAGTAGTGTAAGGAACAATACTGTAACTAACAATTTGTAAATACCTTCGTAGGCCTATCTATACTTCTGTACTAATATTGCAAAGAGGAAAAATTTGTACTTTTGTACGTTTGTTGTGAATTAACTTAAAAAGTACTGAACCTATTTTTAAAAATTCTTTCACCATTAAAATGCTGCAATAACCCTGAGTAACATAGGCTATATAAATTACTAGAACACTTAAGAGACCTTGCTAAACATTCAATAACGTGAATCAAGGTGTAACAAAAATCATTTCATACGCTGCGGTACCTACTGGTAATTTAAAAATATGTTCTATGCAATATCTATGAAAAACTTGAACATTACCGCCGCGCTTCAAGCAGTGTGCCCCACGCAAAGCAACCGTAGCATTTACGTTACTTTTAGTTTTTTGGGACTTCAATCGGAATAGCATCAATATCCACTGATGTTGTCAACACTCATGCAAAGCGCGATAACTATTGACCAAATCCCCATAACTGGAAGTACCACCGCCACGCCTATTTCTAGCTTGAAGCATTTCTTGCGTTTCGATAGAAGGTTGTGGTTGCCGGCACACTTTCACATGAGGCGACCATCTTAGTCCTCGGGAGTAGCAATGCATCTGTGATTGACTTCAGATGGAACCCATGTTCCGTATGAAGTTGATTACAGATATCCATGGGCAGCAGTGGCCACTTACCATCAGGTGGACTGCATATTCGTTTGCTACTTCAGTCAGATAAAAAAAAAACTGCTGGGCATGTCCAGATGTGGGTCTCAAACGTATTGTCTCTAATGTATCTAAGATTATATTATAGTTTGCGCGAATCCTTCTAGTACAAAATAAAATAATACACTACTTGTCATTTCATCAAAATTTTACAAGCGCAACATTATAGTTAGATAAAGCCATATAACGTTTTGTACCTACGATCGGTAACACGATAGGGTGATAATTTTAAAACGTGTAACGAGAAATGCGACACGCACTTGCACCCGACCCCGCACGTACTAAAGTATATCGTTTATAGTCCTTTTGTCGCCGAAATTATATTTACAGAAGTGAGCAGACAATTTCACGCTCTCTTCCCCGCACCCCTACGCTCTGGACTCTAATCAACGGGAGTAAGCACATGTGGATATGACAATTCAAATGTAACTTGAGATTTTTATGAAAAGAAGTAAATTTATTACATAATTTGAATGGAAACATCGTCGATTACCTTTATGTTTGACAGTTCTGAAATAAATTTGCGTATTTTCAAGATATATCCCGTTTGTGACTTCGAAAACACCACTGCTATTCGCACGGTACCGTATTTTTTGTCTAGTAGAAAAATTAAGCGATGCTTGGTTTTACTTTTGAGGGTGTGGCAAGGATGACTATCACGTACCAAATGTTTCAACGCAAGCCTCAGGCGTTAGCCAGCTTATTTTTTTATATATCTTAGTACACTATAGCATCAACTCTAATCAGGAATCCATTACCCAACTATAGGATTTTTATGGTATAATGATGCTGCATTAAAGATACTTTAAATTAAACGTTCAGCTTTATTCAGATTTTCTTAAATTATACGATTTTATTTTATCTCAGTTCATTTTACGGTTAAATTTCTATTTTAAATAATATTTACTCAAACAATTAGGTAGGCAGAAACCACTATTCGTATTTCACAAACTAGTGCCATATTTTATAACCGCTCAAAAGTGACCATCACACTCGATCCATACTATCCTAACGTCATCGATCAATAAAAGGGTGAGTTCACAGATGAGCGTGAAAGATTGTCCACATGTTCGGCGGGGCCCGCGATCAGCCGTGATCAGCCCCCGTCTTGTACCAACATCGCTTTATCTGCGAGATGCATCAAATTAATAATCTCCTGTCCTTTCCGCTATGTTGTCTAATCTGTCAGTCGATTTCACACTCTCTAGATATAGGTACGTATGAATTGCATTGAATTCAATCGAGATTGAACATTGTGTCGGCGATTTCTGTTTTTTTTTGTGGACGATAACTTCACTAACTTGAATATGGCTATAGTAAGCTAGCATCTAATTCTCATCGGTTCGTAAAAAAACATGTTTTACAATTACTTTACTAAGACGTACTTTCTTGTTCCATCTGCAACCGGCAACAATAATCAGAGTTAATGCTTAAAACATTATCCACTAGTCACCCTAAGAAGCATCAGTAGTTAAAATTATACATTTGTCCAATGATCAATACGTCTATGTATCCATTCCATTAAATTAAAATGTGCTATATCATCCTAAATTAGTGTTCTACGTTTATGTCTACTGAAGCAGCAAAACCGTCGCGTGCCTCTTTCCTGGTATTGACAAGCAAATAAATTGCGAGATTAAAGCTCGGAAAACTTCATGGAAAGAGGCGGGGATGTGTACGTCATGTCTCCATGATCGGAAACGGAAGCGACTGTCGGGAAGCGATGCATGGCACCGGACGAGCCCGCTTCCTGCGCGCGCGCCTTCACTTATCACAGCGGGGCGCACGAAAATTACCCCTCATATCTCTGTTACTTATTTGTACATAAATCACTGAAATTGTCTTCATCTTGCGATTTTATAGCTGGATGAATATTTACTTAGTGTAACTTATAACTTGTAGAGTAGTAGTAATTCGCAATATGAAAGCTAAACAAATTTAACCTTTAAACATTAAACAAAAACCTAGATTCTAGGTATGTTTAATTATCTATGTATGATTCTAGGTATGTTTAATTATCTGTTTGTCAGTTATTTACACGGAATGGTATTTTTTACGTGGTATAAGTAGCAAACTAGTATGTAATCCACCTATGGTAAGTTATTACTGCCGCAATTACACATCTCAAGCAACTTCATACAGTGTATAGCATATAGAGCATCTGAAATCAATCACAGTTGCGTTGGTACTCCGGAGAATTAAGACTATCTCAAATAAAAGTGCAAAAAACTGCTTCATGCTAGAAATTAGTGTGACGGTGGTACCACCTGGTGAATACTGAAGTTTATAGAAATAAGATCCAGAGGTAGACATCTTATTACTCTGATCTTAAATTTAAATAAAAATAAAGAGTGGTTGATCAAAAACGCGTCAAAATGTAAACCTACAAGTATAATTGAGAGACGTCATAACCCAAATAAAATTTTATAAACTAAACAAGCTCAAAACCACAATAAATTAGCTACGATAAGTGGTGCGGTTTATCAGGAAATACAACTCATTTCTAAACATAATAACGAGTTGCATTGCGTGTTCTCGAAATTAATTTACTTTCCACTAAATTATTTTTAGAGTTCTCTTTTTGATGCCATTATATTTTAGGTTGATTTTATGCCGTTTTCCTTACAACTAAACTTTAGGTTTTTTTTAATAATAATGAAATAAAGTATAATTATTAGGTCAGTTTTTCTAGTCACCAGCCACAACCATCCTGTAGACGTTAACTGTACTGTTGTACTTAAAAGACTTAGAAAAGATTTAGAAAATTTTATTATTTATTATTGTAGAAAGATTTAGAAAAGATAGATAAGTAATTTAGATAGATAGAAAACCATATTTGGCCAACAACAACAATATAATCCTTTTCATTCTAAGAATTTCCTTATGTGCCTAGTTAATGGTGATATTTAACATACACATGGAATAAAAAAATAAAATTAAAAAAAAACTACAATGTGCGAAAAAAACAAATGATATTCCTGTACAGTTGAATACGGAACCATAACACAATCCACATATTGTTCTTGATCTGATATTGTTGTGGGGGCGCGCGAAGTCACGCGGCTGAGTGCGGAGCTGTGTTGTTTAAACGACTTCTGTAATGAGTTCCGTTACCAGCCAATTTCAAACTATAACTATGTTGTTTGAAAATTTTGATAGCATCACGAAAATAAGAAAGGATTCTGTTTATTTCAGGTTCGACAAATTAAACCAGTGTAATAAGTTTCTTAGTTATATATAATTAATATCATTGTAAATTAATACAGAGTGTAGAAAGTAAGAAAAAGGAACAAAGAAAGGTTTAAATATAATTGAAATTGGTTAGGACATTACAAATTTATCCACAAAAAATCCCCTGATAATAATCTCCGAAAATGTCCTTTGCTATTTTGCAAAGGAAGCTGAAATCAAATCCGTAGCTTTCAAAAATCTTTTTGATCTCCTTGAATTTAGGGTTCAGGTGCATTTTTCTCATTATTTCCATAAACTCTTGAGAATTGATAGTTTCAAATAATTTAGCAACCTCAGGACTGGTCTGTAGCTTACTTTCGAATAATTTCTTCATATCTTCAAGTGGTAATGCATTAACAAGTGCTTCTAAAAACTCAGATATACCCCTTTCATGTCTTAATAAATTGTAAGGTTTTTCGAAGGGCGGTAAGTTTAAGGCAGTGTTTATGAAAACCATTACAGATTCCATGTCATATCCCTTAGACGCCAAGAACATAAAGGCCTGTGAACAATAAGAAAATCAGAAAATACTATTGCTGTTGAAACGACACTTGTAAAAACTAACTAAAAATACAAAAAATTAAGGAGAATTAAAGGTTAAGAAACGAAATAAGTCATGAGACGAACAAGTTATGAGAGATATTTTAAACAATACAGCACTTGGAGTTTTTATCGATAGATTGGTTCATAAATTTTCCAAGTTTAATAAATTTATACATTTAACAGTTATATAGGTAACGAGATAAAAGAACTGGTGAAACTATAGTACTGTAGGTCATGTCATAGATATTCACCAATACAGAAATTCAAGAAATTAGAGTGACTGATTAGAATCTTTTTTATGCTTACCTCCTTGAACTCGTCCATATTTTCAAATTCCCAAATGATTTCCTTAAACTGAGGACTAAATACAAACTGAATGAAACCCATTACTTCAGGGTCGTACATATGTTGTGTTAATGCCGTGAACACCTTCTCTACGTCGATAAGTTTTAGAAAGTCCATGACGTGAGGACCCCATTGTGAAGCTATTTCGTCTGTAGATCTCAGGAAGGGATCATTTTGGAGTCCAAACTCAGCTTCATATACGTATGGAGGAGGCCTTATAAATGTACCTTGGCTGACACAAGCTAAGGCAAACAGAATCGTCAGCGAAAGTTTAAACATATTGATTTGTTTTAAAACAATTTACCGCAATACCTCGATCACTAATCTGCAAAATCAATTAGTATTACTTTTATATGTTATATTTATCTTCGTTACGAAAGAATATCGTCTGTTAAATTGTGAAATTCCGAACACCTACTTGTAGATTAGTGATTTGACCTAATAAGTGTTATCGCTTTTTAAAGTGATAAAAATTAATTATTTATTGCACTTACATTCGTTAATCCTGTTATTGGTAAATTAATCTTATTAATTAAGATACGTTTCTCCACCTTTACTAATTTATTTACAGATAAAAGATACTTGAAATTGTATTTCTTTATCTTGCATTGAAACAGCTTAATATATAAATAATATAGAGCACTACATATGTTTACATTTAAATAACATTTACATTTCTTTGTAAAGTAATTTTATGTTGGTCGTTTAATTAATGGTACGTTGATGGACACTTGGACAGTAAGTCACATGTATCGAGAAACTCGTCACATTGAAGCCTATTCAATAATTACACGAAGCCGTACACAATCATGGACGATACATGATATTGTAGGATAATATATTATTAATTCAATACAGTCGGATTGAATTAGTTTATGTGTTACGTGCGCTACTTCTCTACTCAAGTGAATTACCGTTCCATTTTTATTGTTACTAATATAATTAAAGCCGATATGCGTGGCGCAGTGATATGTATACTAGTGACACGTAGAAGATTCCAGGTTCAATACCAGGACAGACATGATATGTATAAAACGAATTTAGATTGCTCTTTATGTTTGTTTATGTTCATCTGTGTGTTTGTTATTTCTTTATGTACATATGTATTTGTTGTCAACCCATTATTGTCCCACTGCTGGGCACGGGTCTTCTCTCAGAATGAGAGAGTATTAGGCCGTAGTCCACCGCGCTGGCCAAGTGCGAATTGGTGGACTTCACACACCTCCGAGAACTTTTTTTTTAAAGAACTCTCGGGTGTGTAGGTTTCCTCACGATGTTTTCCTTCACCGAAAAGCAGTGATAATTAATTTCTAATACGCACATAATTTTAGAAAAATCAGTGGTGCGTGCCGGGGTTTGAACCTCGGACCTCCCGATCGAGAGGGCAAGTTTCAACCATTAGGCTATCACTGCTCTATTTATGTATTTATGTATACGATATTACACTCGTGACACAGAAGATCATAACTGTAAGTGTTCTTCAAATTATCATCTTTAGGACCATCGTGTTCATTCATGGATATCACGGTGTTAGAGTTTTAGCTCTCCACGGAAATAGAATCAAACTGGAAATTCACCATCCCGTTCCATAAATGCACGCATTATCTCGACCTTTTTATTTTTAGCTGGGGACGTCCGTCCATCGCTGTGAGCTAAATATATCTACCTTGACCAAACTTGACATTAAAATTACTGTAGCTAAGTAGGTACCTGTACTATAAGACGCATCTAGCCGTAACACTGCCACACTTAAATTACAATAAGTTACCACATCATACACATTCATACATCCATACACACATACACGCACATCACATTAAACAAACACACAACATTTTACCAGGTGGTAGAACCAGTGTAGTTCGACCAGAAAAGTACCACCGCCACACCTATTTCCAGCGTAAAGCATTTCTTGCGTTTCGATAGAAGGGTGTGGTTGCCGGAACATCCTTATGAGGCGATCATAGTCCTCGTGAGTAGCAACGCATCTGTGATTGACCTCCGATAGAATATTCCGACATATTTCCTTATAGATTTCCATGGACGCCAGTCACCACTTACCATCAGATGGACTGCATGGTCCACGATAAACAACATACACATACATATTCTATCGAAATCAGTTTGAAAATTTGTTTTTGACAATCTGAGACAAATTCAATGTGTGGTACCGGGTCACTAATTTACTAGCAAAGCATTGATTACAGAATTTGTATTGAACCCCTGGTCTATATGAAGTTGCTTACGGACGGCAGCGGCCACTCACCATCAGGCGATCTACTCGTTTGCTACTTCGATGTAATAAAAACATTTATAAACAAACGCAAGTAACAAACAAAGCAGTGCCGTCTGCAATGGGCACGCAGGCTTGTCGGAGTGATAGCAAATTGTGCAATAAGTGCAATGAGCAGAACCGACAGGCGCAGCGCGACGCCCGTCGGACGTCCCCGGCGGCCGACTTCGATTTACCAGGACACGTTCTTGCGCCATTTATGCTTTTATCATTTTGTTAATTTAATGTAGTTTAAATTCTTACAAGCTTTTTTGATTCCATTTTTTGAAGTGAAACTTCTTTATCGGGGTTGGAAAAAAATTTAGTGTAACATTTTTTCGTTACGCGCCATCTTTTTCTGTTACGCGCCATCTTTTTTTTTCGTTACGCGCCATCTTTTTCTGTTACGCGCCATCTTTTTTTTCCGTTACGCGCCATCTTTTTCTTATCCCTACCACGCGTGATATTAGATAGATTATTATAGATTAGATTATTAGATAAAGTTTATTAAAAGCCTTTTATTAAACTTTATCTAATTTAACTTTATTTAACCAATTTCTGTAAAGTTGCATGTGGTAAATTATTTTTTGAAAAATAACGTTATAAAGAAGTTTCACTCCTTACGAGTGTACGCTAGTACACGCACACATTTTTTTCTAAGACTACAGTATGTTACGTAAATTCTAATCACCAAACATCCATGTAATTTTACGTACCTTGCTCGTCTCATATTTATCATTTTTAGAAAACTACCTACATTGTGAATCTTAAGTATTGTGTTCATACCAAGGATAGAATATTAGCACGTATGCCGAATATTGTATTTAATTTTAATATTAGATAAGTTCTCATTATAAGTGAACGTTATTTCTTATGAGAATAAAGTTCTTAAACCTAAAAATTGTCTCTGCCGCCTATGGACATTAAAAGTGAAACAATATATATATAGTCTACAAAGCGAGCAAACCAGCGGGTAAAATGTAGTATTATTTTACTTATTACAAACGTTCGAACAGGAACAGAGCAACTTAACATTGCTTGTACCTATGAACATTAAGTATTATTTTATTTATATTATAACTTTAGTCAGGATTGTGAGTGATTGTATCGTAGCTATAATAAAATAATAATACTTAAGTTAATATATTTTTAAGTTATAAACATATTAAGGTAATTAAGAGGGTAAACACGACTGTCGGTTGCATTCAGGGGCTATATAGTCTTCTTATAAAACATAGGGCTCTATAGTGAGATAATAATATAGACAAGTATAGTTGTGATATCAGGAATACGTCCGATCTGCTTGTCTTTGTGTCTATGTGCTTTCATGTCAGCAGTGTTTGCATAGTGCGTGTGTTGGCAACATGCCATACGACTCAGTAGTAGCAATTTTAGGTCGCAACTAATATTTGAATCACGGACCATAGACAACCATTAATAGTTTAATAATGTATTAAGAGTTTAAATCGTGACAGAATATGCGTGTGACAGAATTTTAGACATAGGTATTGCCCTCATTAGAATTACGACGTACTTATGAGTAATTAATGTTACGACATTATGAGATACTCTTTTGCATTATTACAAGCTACTTGTATTTGTTGTATTATGTCGTTGTGCCGTGTGGAGTCGGTCTTAAATAGCACTATATCTTCTCGTAGACGTAGTAGGAGCCGAAGAAGGGACAAAATCCAAAAGATGAACAGTAAAATCTTTCAATATGACAAAAACCTCACAGCGTTCACCAAAACATATTGGTAAACGTGACGTCTATATACGGTAAAAACTTTTTTTGGACGACTAAATTAAATATTACCTATTAATAAAACGTGTGAAAATATTCGATAATTACATTCTAAAAATATCAGATGAAAGTTTGTGGTCAACTCCAACTTTGGATTTACATTCATAGCATGTGTCATTCAAGATGTTCATAGTGGCATCTCTTTTCGAAGAGTGAGAGGTGACCATAACCTCATAAAAGAACCAAACGCATAACACTGGCTATTTTATCACAACCATCACGAATAAACAAAATGCTATTATAACAAGCCAGATTCATAAATGACCGATTTCTGCAAACATTTAGTGGCGAATTATAGTAAGTGCGGTAACGACATAGCACGATCAAACTTAAACCTTTATGCAAAAATTAAGAGCTAAAAACTATGATTAATAAGATTACATGAAATATTAGAATTTTTCTTAACTATATCCATTAAAAGCAAAAAATATTAACTACCTATGAGACTACATAATACTCAACTCCGTACACCTTTTATGTTATAACACGCTCAATTCTATCCTATTTATTTATACCTAAGGCGAGCGAGATTGACGGCACAATAGCCATAATCGATGATCACGACCAACCTTTAAAAACTACAAAACTGAAGGAAGCGTCAATAGTGATCACTGTGATTATGGTTTTATTTGCGAAATCGCTCGCAGTAATGGCGGCTCGTATTCACACGGCTCCGCGCCGCTGCACTGTACTTACAATACTTAACGCGTTTGAATGACAAGCCCCACTTCTAATGTAATTGTTTAGTCAATGTAGACTGTCATTTGTAACTGATAATATGCTCTACGCAATAAAGAAATCTAATTTATGTACAACAATTGAGTTACTAGCCGATGTATTAACCTAAATGTAAGAGTCATAGTTTAGAAGTATGATTTTAAGAATAACAATTGGGGTCAAACTTTGACATAGCTGTTTTGTTAAGTTATGGACATTAAAGAAAATATGATACTTTTTAAAACTTAATATAAATTCTATCAATTCTTACATGACCAGCAGGACTACTTACAGCAAAAACCTGTTAATCTTAAGAGGGAGTGTAACGCTCTAGTTGAACAGCTATGACGTGATGTCAATCATCTGCTACATGAATCTATTTAGTTTAAATTTTTCTGCTTTGCAGAATATTTACATAACATAATGGCCAAGTATTTAGATTGATTAGAGTATGTATTTTGTTTTAGTTTACAATACAATTACTTCCTTCGCCACACTGGAAAGGTGGAATGGAATAAAGTTCCAATTCGCTTTTTATTTTAGTGTAATGGAATTTAAATTGCTGCAAAGGATAGCTTCCTTTAACAATCGCACTCGTTGACTGCGAACTCTTTCTGTAGTCACGACGGTTAATTATATTTATATATTATTCGTGGCTATCTGGAATCATTAAGGACAAGTATATTAAACCGTTTCCCATAAAATCCAATAGGCTGGAATTCCCTCATTATGTCCCCTTAAATATCTAGACTGCATTTAGTTTCTATTAGGTCCGTCGCGCGCTGTGCTTAGCGTAGCATTGAGCATTTTATATAGGTACTACGAAGTTATTCTTTTAAGTATACATATAGTTATAAAATTTAGTTATTTAATACATTCATATTGGCTTATTATGAAGTAATCTACTTCGTATATTGTCTATTCTATATATTGTCTCTAATTATGTTAACGAACTTAAAAATGCTCGTTCACAATATTTAAAATAGTGCGTAAGACATTATATTTCTTAATAATATATTTAGTAATATTGGAGCTTGTGTCTCATATCAGTTTTAGGCACGGCTGGTCTGAAGGATGTGATAAGGCAGAGACAGTTTTTCGAAGTGATTCAACATAGTATTCAGAGAATTTATAATCTGAAATATCGGTGGAACTGTTATCTTATCGGGAATTTATTATAATTATTCTTGAGCGTTTGTGACTACTAATAATCTGGTAGAATTCATGTTTCTTTGTCACGTAGGTACCTATATACTTATTATGAAAAATACAATTTAACAACAGTACAGGAATTCATCTTATGACTTTTATATATCTTAGATCAATACTTTTTATTCTTTGGATTGTTTTTTTTAGTTCCATGTGGATGAAAAAGTCATGTATTAGTATTTATAGCAGTTAATTTAAGGTTAAACATAACTACTACATTTTAACCGTCGTCTACCTACTATTATGTGAATGTAATTAACCGTAATCCTACGATATTAAAGAGATTAAAATATTAATATTGTGCAAAGCAACGTTTGTTGTTTTTTTAAGTCAATTAATATGTTCACAATTTACTCGTATTACACACTAAGTATGTTTATATATATTATTTACATCTACTTCAATATCTACCTATATATTTAATATCTGTATATACTTCAATATCTGTACATTGAAGAAGGCGATAGGTTCAAGAATATTTTACGTCCTTTCGAAATCGTTTTAAGGTAATTAAAACATTACTAATACCAATTACTAATCAGTATTCTATCCTAGGAACTAGTAAGACTTGGCGTTCACACTGTAAAGAAAGGCCTAACTCTTTGCTCATGCCAAACGGAAGATTTAGAAATTCCGTTTTACAAGTTGTGGAAATGCAACGACGCATAACACGGTGGTGGCAAGGTGGCAATATGGAGGCTCGGTGCACGCGCCGCGCAACCCAATGAGCTCTGGAACGGGCGAAACATTCAAATTGCAAACCGCCCGCGCCTGCCCGTATCAAATGTTGTTTTATAGCTAATTCCCAAATTCGGTTATGGCCTATAAACGATCCGCTGGAATAATTTAAATGCGAACCCGCCTGTATAATGTTCGTACTTTACTCCGAAATTAGGTATTTGTATGTGAAATGCGTTTTGAAATAGGATTCTCTGACGACTTTTATTCCTTGTATGCGGAGATTCCGCGGCGGGGAAATTTACTTCATTACATAATCGTCGATCGAAGGTTTTTTAGTGACATTACTGCTGATAAGTGTCTGATACAACGTTATAAAGTAACGGCTCAAGTGTTCCAATGGCTCCTGATGGTCTACAGTGCAAGAGCGTCTGGTTTTACTTTAGATATTATACTTGCGGATTATCAGTATTTATATGTTTGTGGCCTGCATGACACCCACAACGGTATACTGGTATAAACATTTTAGTATATTATCAATATACCTCAGAACCTACTACTTGATGCCTATTGAGTTGATGTCAAATGTAAGTTCTATTATAAATAACTTTAATATATAAAAAACTAATTAGT
Source organism: Spicauda simplicius (assembly GCA_949699795.1). Taxonomy (NCBI): domain Eukaryota; kingdom Metazoa; phylum Arthropoda; class Insecta; order Lepidoptera; family Hesperiidae; genus Spicauda; species Spicauda simplicius. Next base: position 10,561,106 of record OX453064.1, read on the forward strand.
TTTTGTTGCAGGGCTCATTCAATATGTACGATTAATGAAATGGTAGGTAATTTACTTGAAATTTTGTTTTTATTTATTGAAAGAGTATTATTCGAAAAATATATTTGCACCAAAAATAAAAGAATGTTGAATGTATAATACCACACATGTTCTGCTAATACAAAGTAGGTAGGTGCTGTCATAAAAATGTGAAAAGCGGTACTTAAAGTTACAAAGAACAAGCGAAACACATTAGACCATCACTAACTTCCAGTTTTTTACAATTTAAAACCTTTTAATATAATAAACGACCAGCTTTAAAAGGTTTTCTCTTGTTTCCGAGCTAATTTCCAGACGGACATTTCCTTTCATTCAATATGAACGATTGTTTATTGCGAACCCCGCTTCGTAAGACAATTGAACAAAATTACTTACTCGTTCTTTAACGGCACTACGTGTCGTTTTATACAATCACTAGTTCTTACCCGCGGCTTCGCCCGCACGGTCAATGGGAATTAACATTAGCATTTGATGGCGTGATTCAGAACTTGCAAATGAATTTTACTAACGCCATCTATTAACAACGTCTGGAACTACTAAATATGTTTCAACTAACAAAACATCGATATTCTCATGGGAATGAGAGAGCGCGGTAAAAAGTAGCCTACGTCACTCTCCGTCCTCCTACATCCCAGCATATAAACCATATCATATAATAGATATGTGGCGACGTGAAAGAGGAACAAACAAACACACTTTCACATTTATAATATTAGTATGGATGTACCTTTTGCACTGACAACTCTTTGCTGCGGCTATACGTGGCTCATATTGCAGCCAAAAACTTATTACTATCAAGACATTGTTTACAATGAGTCTTAATATTGGAATCTGCGATGTGATCTTGTTGGTTACTGATAACTTAAAATAATAACTTAAAGTAATTATTTGAAATTTGACCGTAATGAAACAATAGTCTCACTTGAATGTACATATACTTTGTAGCAGCTTTAACCGAGAGGATATCGAAACGACTATTTCTAATACCTGCGAAGAAGTCTTTCAGTTCCGCTGAACGGGTGTGGGTGCCGGCTGACCTAAATATGAGGTGAATATCTTAGTTCTAAAGAGTAGGAAATTGCCTATTATCGGTACTGTTACCTCAAATACACATAGAGTCTGCTACATATGTTCATGAGCGATAGTGACCACTTACCATCAGGCAGACCGCATGCTAATATGCTGTCGGGCTTATAAAAAAAAGGAATGTTGCAATGCTTATATACCTACGTATCTAACGACATTTAAAAATGTGATATTGAAATTGGTTCATGCAAAGAACAAGGTTATTAAATCTTATACACAGGATGTCTTCTTTCTAGTTTTAAGCATACTTAGTTTGACCCCCTCTCTGGTAGTCCTGCCCGAGATAATTACGATTAAATTAGGCTCTACTCGACTCTACTAAAATACAATAGAATAATTCTATAACGTATAAGATTAGGTAATGTAACCGATGTTCCCTTGTGAAATGGTATACAAGCCTGTTATTTACGTAGTGCACAAATGTGTCGCAAATGCAGAATTTTGTTTTTACTCTTATGTAACCCATAATATGTAAGATCGCAAGTGAAATTACATAGACTTGTCGGAAAGATTCGAGTCGTAGAACCGTATCAAATCGTGGTCCAACGATGTTCGAATCAACCCCGATATAGATACAATCATTATCCTCGAAGAAAAACAAGAAACAAAGTGTAAATAAAATGAAATGGTGAATCAATTCGCTTTAATAAAAATAAATACTAGTAAATTTCCTACATGAACTTCCAATAACATTTCAAAAATCTTATATTTCATTTCATGTCAGTATAAGTAACAAAAAGACGAAAAAAGTGTACTAGTTGTACTTGCTTGTTATTAAATAACTATTCGAAAAAAATGTTAATATATTGCATCTAATTACACGCCTCTTTTTACTCCGCGTAGCTGGCCGTATAACTGTAACGGCTGTTTATACTAATTTATTATCAGATAACACAAAACATTTCGCAACCGAAATCTATTTGCCGGATTATTAAATACATTATCCGTTTACATCTATCGATCAGCCTAACGGTGTACTAATGGACGAAATTTAATCACGACAAATCGAATGCCACCCGTTTATGAAGGCGAATGACTAAACAGCTTTTTAATACGATTCACACGTTAGCAGTTATAGTTAGTTAAGTTTTTGTATCGACACATTTCACGGTGCGATGTATTGAAGTCTTACGAGTTATATGAAATGTGATGCCACATACCAGCCGCTGATGGGATCTATTATTATTGATCCACGGATGAATATTCAATCATCGTGCTACTTCGCCGTGATGGATTTCGTGTGATTATAAAAACATACCTTTCGTTTCACCGTTTATTTTATTTACGTACAGCGCTCCAGTAACTAGACTTGCTAATTGAATGCCTACACTTTTTTCTGACTTTGTAGATTAGGATTTCTCTTATAAAGATGCACTCGCGGCGCGGGGAGAGAAAAGGAAACATAAAACGCTCCGAGAACGCTTTAATTATAAGGCACCTTTGAATAATCTTGAGAACAAAAAAGTAAAGTATCCGGTAGAGAAGCTAGTACCTTCCACATGAGATCGAATGAGTGCAAAGTGCATACAAAATCGTGATGTGGCCTTTTAATCGGTTTCACGTTCGTTCCCGCGCTAGTTTTTGTATTCGAATTTCACTCAGTCTGCCAATCTGCGGTTTACTGGCGACCGGGAGTCCTAGGGTCGGTGTTGTGAGAAAATATGCCATGGGACGCGAGCATAGAGTTTACGGGAATAGATAAGGCGTGCGAGCCGGAGTCCCGGGGCCGGCCAATACTGGAGTAATAAGATAAAGAGGCGGACGCATTTTGTTTTGCAGCAAGCTCACTCCAATTTACGCGGCTCGGTGGCCATTAGCATAAGTCGAGAGGTAGCGGAGCGTGATGTGCGCGATTCGCCGGCGCTCGGCGTGACGCCGGCGCGCCCGCGCAGCTGCCGCGGTGTAATTGCGTCCTCGCGACACATTTGTTTACTATTGTAAGCCGTGAAGATGCCATCGTACACCGACACTACGACCGACTCCTTCAAATTAGCGCGCTAAACGCTTCTATTCTCCGTCCTTTTTTTATGGCGACGACCATTTTCTTCGAAATAAATGGCCAATATTAACAAATAAAATGGATTGAAAGGACATAAAACAGCCTGGACGTGAGATGTAGCTTAGGCTTTATACACTTCGTTAACATTTTATGCTAATCTTTATGCTTGTCATACTCGATTTGCATTAATGATCAAGTTACCTAGAACAAGAAATGTTTGGAATTATCTGCCTAGTTTTTAAATAGACATTCGGTATTTATATGTATAATCTATATTCTCAAAGTTGTTGAAATATTTTGCAAATAAAATATCAACTGGTCCCCTTTTATAAAGATCTTGCAACAGTACCTTAATTTCTTAATCATAAAATGGATTTAACCTGATATAATTATAATGAAATTGATAGTAGTCTGAAGATAATAATTTAAATTGTATGAGAACATCATTCATATGAACCGTATTTGATTCATAATAATAATAGGTATAGACACGGCTTAGGTTACTTATTGAATGTAAGAACTGCGATTTAGGGCTGCGACAACACCAATATAAATGTTTGTATATGTAGCGTCAGGCATATTGTTAGATTTCAACAGCAATATTGACTGAGAACACATGTGATACCAATATACCTTACTTGTTATTTTTAACGGTAATTTAAATCACACTAATTCACTATTCTCCAAACCAATACAACCTACGCATTAAAAATTGCAAAACAAAAGAACATCAAACTTCTAGACTTCATTTGTCTTTTCTCACGTACTTACTTCTTTTGAAGACATTGATGGTGGCGCCGTCTTATACATTCCTAATATGTACAAAATAAAAATGAGAAATATGCACCATAATTTAAGATTGTCGTCTACTAATCTAATGCTTATAGCTGTCAGTGGCATAACTTTTAGGCTATGAACCATTAGCTTGGCAAATTCTACTATAATCTAGTGCGAATTTTCGTGGCCACGTAAGTGTTAACTTCAGCGTTAAAAACAAATGTATTAACATTTGTTTTTACCGCTGAAGAGTCAAGGTTGTGAATTTTTCATATCCCTACATTAAGAGAAACTCTTTTTAGTTATAGAAATAACATACTTTGGCACCTACATCTTCTATACCTATCTAATCTGCCTATACTTTTTGTATTAGACTACAGCAACCTACATTAATATACCTACAACACATTAAGGATATTGTTTATTTATAATTGTGTAGTAATATTTCATGTTATCGTAAATGTTGCGTAAAATATTATTTTATTGATATTGGTTTGTTTTTAATGGTTTATCTTATCAACCTGTAAATCATAATATTAATTTAGCAACACTATACCTAATTCATAATCTAAGAAAAATATTTTGAAACATGTAATTTTAGTAGTAGTATGTAACTAATATCTACTTAGATAAAAATAACTGACATTTCTATTGATTCATACATTTTCAACGGAATGTTATTAACTCGAACGCAACGACATTTATTTATTACACACATATAATTAATACTTACAATGTTATGCATCCCTGAATGGGAGGTTGAGTAGCGGCGCACGCGCGGGCCTGCGAGCCGTCATTAGAATGTAGCATCTCGAGCGATTTTCCTACTTTAGATACGGTAATGGCCGTAAAAACAGCCACTAAGGAAAAACGCACCGCATAAAAATATTGTATCCTTACTGCCTATAAGCCAAGCCATTTCTGAAAATCATACGGAGCGAGCAGCAAAAGCGAGTCGGCTCACATATTTTGCCATACACAGCCGCCGCTAACGAATGCAAGGAGGATTTTAATGTCACTAATGTGATTCTCGCAATACATACGCTTATGTGTTGCGCTAATACACGTATGTAAGGAGAATATTTGAATAGCAGCCAGCAATTTTCGATTCATAGTGCACTTTGCCTATAATAAGGCGCTAAAAACGTCTTCAATGGCCATAAACATTTGCATGTTTGGCTTAATAACAGTTTTTACTGTATCTGGGAATTTGCAACGCCTCTGGGATTTATGCATGAATCGCATATTACTGAATAGGTACCTACCATGTTTTTATGGAAATTTGTAAGAGTATGCTATAGAAAATATTTGTTATATAAAAAAATAAGAACAAATACAATCCATCCACGTTAAAATTTTAGTTGCCTCCACCCTATCTAAATCTTATCACCACTGAAGATTACCATGAAGAGACTTATATTAAAGTATAATGTTAACCGAAACACTTTAAAGCGTTAAATTATGGGTATAAGTGGAATTCAAATATTTTGTTGTGCGTTAATAAATTCATTCGGTTTTTTCATAATTATGGCAGAAGAAGGTTTAACTAATAGATTCATTGAAGTTAGTTCAAAATGACGAAACGTAATAATAATGATTGTTAACAGTGGATTCTAATTAAACAATTGCCATTGTTCTATTTACTTTTTAAGCACATTTTTTTACGTTTATTGGTATCTATGTAACATATTTTATTGCGATAGATAAATTAAAGCTACTTACATAAAATAATAATTAAAATACAAAATATTGCAATCTTCTTGTAAACGACTCGACGAATGTTATTCTTAGTAAGTTTCTTAACATCAATAAAAAAATGTATCGCGTTAATTAATTCAAGGCTGTATTAACATGAGCATAATTTTAATGCAGGTCTCCCGCGAATTATAAAAAGTATGAATTTCTCGATATCGCCGTTATATGTCATACCGTTCTCGGTCAGACGCAGCGGGACAAGAAAAGTGATAAAAAGCCGCACTTCACAGTAGTGCCTAAGCGGGCTGCCATCATTAGAACCATACCATAATCGACACATCCTGAATAGGTAGGTGGTGAAGCGTGCGCGCCATGTCGCATGTGCACAGCACAGCTTTGTTCATTCATCTTGTGGACAGTGAATGCATTTTTTCACTATCCAACGCTTTCAACGCACGTGACGCATGTTTTTACATGTTACTGTAGCAACCGGGTAGTTAGTAATGAGTGGTCACTTAAGTCCCTGGAAGTCGGATAAATGCGTGTTAATGATGAGCATTACCACCAGAATACTGCTGCTACAAGGCAGAAAGAGGTAGGTGGTCTGATTCTGTATACTTTAATATTTAAAGCACTCTGCTTTTCTTACATGAAATTATCAACTGTTATCACTGCTAGAGAATCAAGGCAACTTTGTCAAGGGGATTTAACTATTTGAACATTGTGGAATATTATAAAATGTCCTAATACATACTTAACACTGTCTTAATTATGTTTGTGCCTTTGTAATGTCTCCTTAAGTATACATGCAAGAAACATTGCTCTATTCACATATCCTCGTCCAATTGAACCAAGAATATGAGCAGTAAACGAGTATGGTGGTTACAATGCTTATATAGTTACATAGTCCCCCTTGTCCCTTCCGAAACTCTCAGTGTATCTAAACGCAGTGCACGCACAGAATTCAAATTTTATTTGGTTTAATGTGGTGATGTAAATGTCCCCGGCCGCACGTTAATGAACGAAATATGAAAATAAATCCAATCAAGTTCGTAACGCAGTCACGATTTGGGATTGTTAACGGCGAACATATGTTAGATTGTTTAAAAAGTAAAATAATAATTAGGTAAGTTGGCGTGAGAACGTGTGGGGTGGCCGGTGCGGTGGTGGTCGGCATACAAATTGAAACTGTCAGATCGGACGATCGCGGTCCGACGCCGATACTCTCACGGAAGCGATTACCCTGGCTAAGACAATGGCCGACAAGACATGCATCTATTACCCTTTTTAAGCCTGAAACCGACTGATGCCCTTTGAATAGCGGGTATTGTAAATTATATGGTTCCTCCCAGCGCTCTCGTAACGCTAATTCTTTACGACTTCAAGATGGACTGATTAAACGTAACAATTTACTGTCAGGCGTGCTTAATAAATTTTCGTACATGCCATAAATCTTTAATACCAGTAATTATCATTGGTTTGTGATCAGGTATAAAAAGCAAATATTTTTAAGCAACAAACACCTAAGTAGGTATATTTATGGATCACGGTATTAGCTTCAAGTATTTTTCCAATCTAAACCGATACAACAACAAATTTACGTTGTAATATTGTTACAATTTTATGGTTTATTTATAGTGAATAATATCTCAGCTCCGTGTATTTTTGTACGTGGCGTAACACGTTGTTTAACTGTAACAACAACGGTAATCTCCTCTGTTCTCGCCCGTTTTTCGCTACATTTGTCCACTAGAATTTAATTGATATCGCCTGGCCGTCCAGGTTCCATTGGTAACCTGGTTCATGCCACTTGCACACTTACTTTTACATTTAATAAAACAGACAGAACTATACTCTACAAACTTATAAAACTAATTCTCGTAGAGATATTTGTTCGTAAATACAAAAATACTTACTGCACAGAGAAAAAAATAGAACTGCGTTTATTTATTGTTATTTTTTTTTCATTACTCCAATTAATTACAATGCATTTACAAATGGTAGCATTTCATAAAATTTTATTTCTCTTCATTAGCGATATCAATATGCTGCCATATTTGAATTAAAAGCATAAGCTTGTTTGATTTGTTACCTTACACCCACATCACGACGAACAATATGTAAACAATTATGATATCATTTGATATTCTGTCAGCAATAAGTGCAATCGGAGTGCAGGGTTGAGGCAAGGGTGCTTCGAGACAAACAAATGACGTACACCGAAATCTACTCGCGCACCCCAAGCCCACGCTAAGCCCTATGCAAAATAAAACACTCCATTGACATCTCTTTGAAATTTATTAAAAATTCAGACAGCTTACACTTTAAACAGAGGGTTAAATGCTTAAGTGAAAGGATTACCTCACGGGTAGAAGCCGATTTATTTACCTAAAACCTATTTCGAACTTTGTTAAGAGCGAAGTATGTATGATACCTTTTATGAGTTTGAATGTTTAATACAAGGAGGCATTTATTTTTATGTTGAAATAAAACCACTAAGCTAGAATAAGTTACCTTATAAAGTAAGTGCTTGGAACCTAAACATGTCATCTAAAGTGTTGCAATGTAAAATGATAAAGTTATTGGATCGTTTTGTCTCGAATATGCCTATCCATAGAGATAATTAACATGATAGAACTGTTTAGGAATTGAATCGATAGAGTTTTCATGCTGTGCATACTTAAGCAAACAAGTAAAATAATATATCTTTAGCTCGTTTAATTTATTTAGAAATTACAAAAAGAGACTTAAATTCTGTTTATTTATATACATAAATTAACCAGCAATTAATCATGTCGGGAACATCAAAACTAAATATCATACTACCAAACAATATAACATTTATATGGACCGCAAACACCTTTTCATACAACGAAAGATAACAAAGTTACAATCATCTACACACATTTTTGTTTTTTTCCTCAATTACGATCAATTATGCTTACAAATAAGGATTTTAGTTGTGTTCATTAACATTTGCGATGACACAATAAAAACATAGAAAACAAACAGATAAGATGGTTATCAGACGGTTAAATGTCGACTACGTTTATAAAAAACTAATATTTCGATCAAATAGATTAAGTTAATGTTCTTTCGATTTGCTACACCTTTGCAACATGTTGGCTACTAAGCAGGATCTTCTTTTGCTAAGCCGCATTGGAGCAGCGTGGAGAAATATGTTCATGTATTGGATAGTAAGTTGTGTGGCTTACGCAAAGGTAAGACTTTGCCTATACGTATAGAAAGAATCGCAGCCAATAATGCCTGTGTCACAAGAAAGATTTGATGCAATATATAGATTAAATGCAATATGTTGATTTATTCGTATATTGTATATATGCATCGTTGTCGTCAACATTAATACCTCTTTCGACACAGCTCTTACTATCAGGGTGAGAGTAATCAAGACTACCCGTAGCACTTGCCAAGTATGAATTGAAGGGAAACCACGCTTTCAACATTCATAGCCCCATATTAGAAGGTTTTCCGGTGTCGTAGATACCATGGACACGCAAGGACGAAAACACAGAGAAGCAGACCTAGAACAGAGAACTAAATTGAGACCGGGAGTTAAGCCCAAAACCCACTGCAGTTTCGACAAAACTGGTAATTTTCTCGAATGTTTGATAATATTTCCTTATAGAAGTCTTAAGCGTATAATAAGTTTCTTCATGATATTTCCCTTTCTCGTTATAACATGTTATAACTATTTCTAATGCGTATATAACTTTAAAAATTAAAGATTGTGAAACTAAGTTTCAGCCGTTAGTTCATCACTGCTTTTATTGTTTTACATTTTATACATCAGTTCCAAAACTAACTTCTCTGTTACTACTGTTTTAAAACACGTCGCTGAAAGTTAGATAGAACACACAAAAAATAACAAGAGTTTTTACATAATCAATTCACGATGTTTAATTAACGGTAAACATCGTGAATTCATTATGTACAAATTGCCACTAAATACATGAAAATCAAGGTTTAATATGTGATAAAATCTACAAATACCATGCAAGTAATATCTGAGATACTAAGTTATCTCCGATCTTCGTATGAGCTATAAGATGGCGAGTTATCTGTTTATGATGATGAGGTGGCGGTTGCTAAGCGACGGGGGTAGTGGTCACTCGGGAGGGGGCGAGCCGTTCCTCATACTCACACCCTCCGACCCTGATAATTATTCTCGTTGTACTGGACTAGAGTTTAATGTTACTTTATAGCAGTAAACTGGACGGAAAGACACCGACGACCTTTGCTCGTGATTACCGTGAAAGGAAGGTGTATTATATATATAAAAGTTTATGAAAATGTATATCTATCTGTCTATCTAAACGTATTATAGTATCGTACGTATATTTTTCTACACTTCTTACTGAATAAGGATACAATAAGTAAATATGTTATGGTTGCCATCTTACTTTCTTTTCAGGCGACTATCTTAGCTCAGACTTCAGATAGAACTCCTATTGTGTATGAAGTTGCTTTCAGAGGCCAATGGGCGGCAGTAACCATTTACCATTAGGTAGCTCGTTTCCTACCTCAAACTTCTTAAAAGGACTGTACGTCGGTGGTATTAACCACATACATTTTCCTACACTTCTTACTAAATAAGGATGGAATTAATATAAATACGTAATTAACATATTAAAACATGGCTTCAAACTTAGACATATGTGCCATGTGACCATATAGAAATTTAAATTAATACTGATATTATGAGATAATCTTACATATCTAAAACGTATAAGATCTCGAACGTGAGTTTAAATAGGTAATACCTTTAAAGATCGAAGTAAGTTTGAAGATTTATCAATTTACGATGTTCCTCACTAAAACTCTCCCGGTGGCCGTCCTCAGCGCTACGTGGAGGACTCTGGAATGTCCTACTAAAATTCACATTGATGCTAATTGTTTGTTATTCTTCGCTTCAAAATAAATCATATGAAGGGTACAGGGGCAAAACAAGAAATGTCACAAAAACAAAAAGTGATGTAATATGCATTTTAATCTTTTAAAGTTAAAAACATTCTTATGTGTTACTTAAAATTAAAAACTGCTAATGGGAACTTTAGTTTACCTTATAAAGTCTTGTTTTTAGGAATATAAAATATTCAAAGGAAAATGTATATTTTTTAATAATTAAAAAAATTAAGTAATTCACTTTTGAAACGTACAAAAACTGGTCATGTCCACTGTGTCCTACACAAGGAATGTCCAACTTAACATTTTTTTTAATAATGATACATGAGAAATACCTTCAAAGTAGTATGGACCCCCTCAGAACAAAATCATTTTCAAGCCATTAAGTATTTGTCCTTTTCTACACTAATACTAAGGTAAAAAAAATATAGAATAATACTAAAGTAAAAAAAAATATGGAAATTCAAATTTATTTCATGTGTTTAATCTAATTACCTTTTTGCTTCTATGGGTGATTTCTCTCTTAAACCATGATAATTACTTCTGTGTAAAATAACTCTAGGGTGTTCTGTTACAAACATTATTTCTCATTAGGACTGCACAAAAAATGAGCATTTAACCTCAAAGTTGATCTAAGTATTTTAATAGCTTGGATATTCTTTTTTTTTATCTGATTGAAGTAGAAAACAAGCATGCAGTCCATCTGGTTGTAAGTGGTCGCTGCCACCTATAAACTTTTTTAAGCAACTTCATACCAAACCTATGTTTGGTATGAAGTTGCTTACCAAACTATCTGAAATCAATCGCAGATGCGTTGCTGCTCCCGAGGACTAAGATGGTCGCCTCATATAAATATTGCCAGCAACCACAGCCATCCATCTAAACGCAAGAAATAATTCACGTTAGAAATAGTTGTGGCGATGGTCAATCCCCGGTCGAACTCTACACTAGTTTGTTTTAAAGCCTGGCATATTGGACATTCCCTCTTATGTTGCTTTACACTATGGACCTTCCCCGTTTTGTTCCTGTATACAGTTTTAAGAGTTATGAAATACATCTGACTATACTTGTTTTTACGCTTTTTGAGTAATGCCAAACAAAAATACGTGCGAAAATGAAAGTATTGCCATCAAAAATAAACTTTTTGAATTTTTGTGACATTCCTGGTTTTGCACCTGTACCCTTCATATATTTATTATACCTATACATGGAAACAGTAACTAAACTTATTTCCAGCTTTGAAGCATTTCTTGCGTTTCGATGGAAGGGTGTGGTTGCCGACACACTTTTATATGAAGCGACCATCAAATTCTTTGGGAATAGCAAAGCATCTGTAACTGACTTCAGATAGAACTCATGTTCTGTATGAAGTTACTTACAGAGGTCCATGGGTAACAGTGATGACTTACCATCAGGTTGACTGCATGCTCGTTTGCTACTTCAATCAGATTTAAAAAAAAACTAATTTTGCCGAGACCACTAATTAAAATCCATTGGATTATATCAATATAATCAACATAAAAATACCTTGACAAATAAAAAGTAAAGAGTAGTGATCGTAAGTTATTTCCCGATACAAGCAGTACCCAACACAAGCCAGTCGGACAGAAGATTAGAGAAATAGATAATCGCGATAAAGAGGCGAATTTCCGAGCAATGAACTGCACTTGGCGCTTAACGAGATTTTTCGTCAATTCCGACTCATTTTATGTTTTAAATGAACGAATTCACTGAGCAGATCTTAATCGCACACCACGGTCAAGGGGTCTCATCCGATTCTATTCGCAAGCTAAATAGCTCAGGTTTATTTTGTGGTAGGAAGCTTTTTAAAAATGGCCAGCTTTCCCGAGTGACGTTTTTCACAACGGTCTTAGTATAAATATAGCTTGCTTTATTTATAAACAGATCGGATAAGTGACCTCGCTCCGAAGGTAGGTTAAATTAATCGCTAATGAGGGTGAATGGCGCTATAGCGATGCTTTGTTAACTTGGATTTTTGTTCCGGACGTTATTTTGATTTGGAAATTTACAATACGAAGTCACTTTTACGCTTACTAAAACTTACCATGGGTTACTCTTTATGCCAAGGGAGTAGGGTAGGTAAGGTAGGGTGCCAAGGTAGTTCTATCATTGTTTTCTCTATATTTTTCTTTTTTACATATGAGTTACAGGTTTTATCAGAATACTTTTTTATTAAGACCGCTTTTAATAAAAAATACGTAATATACTTAACGTAGCTACTGTATTATTTAATTGATCAGTGTGTAACATCAGTGACTGTCATGAACGACTTATATGTAAATACACCTGCGTGCCGGCTGTCGCGTTGAATATCGGCATCTCTATTACCGCGCTTATAAATAACAGTGCTTGGACACTGCCGTCAATACAATCACAAACACATCAGTGACAAATACACTCAAATTATGCAGCGCATGTTTAGAAAATAAAATTTATGACGACCATAAGCGAGAAATGGTAAAAGCCAATATGAGAACATTACAATGTCTACAATACAATAAACTATCGCGCTATCAAGAGTACATTCAACTCTAACGCGGTACTATTATTAAACGGAATTCGATTTAAAACCGAACCCTCCTCGTCGTTTGTGAAATTGACATTTATTCTTCGTGTTTCATTGTTGCTGCAGTCGGATTCGATCTATTGTTAATTAGCTTAAACGGCCCATGCGCTATGCCATGCTTGCTACTTACATTACCTCCGATTAATGCTTACTTTCAATTTTAATTATTAATGTCCATATTTTTATTAAAATTAAGTTAATTGACATAATAACTTAATTCATTTATATCATTAAAAGTATGTGCTACAAAACTTCTATGGCGCTGTTAGATACGGCAACTGCTCGAACTATAAAACTACTCTGAACATGTACGCGTAACGCCATCTGTTACCGAATAGACAAACTAATGCAGAGTTTGTTTAACTTTTGAGGAAAAGAAGTCGTTTTAAATTGAACTCTGAGAAGTTTAATAAAAAAACACTAATGGTGAAAAATACATATCAAGTGTTGTATCTTACAAATTGAACCTTCATATAGAGTGACCGAATTTTAAAGGTGGATTCGGTCTTATTTTTGTTGCACTAAATTTACCTATGGATTAAAATTACCATTAGGTATACTAATATCTACCCATTTAGTCTGACGTAAAGAATTGGCATTCCATTGCCAACGAATAAGTGTACCATTAAGGGAATTATATTTTGTTTCATTTAGCATTAAATTCCTCTATCGTGCAGTATTAAAATTGAAGAAAGGCGTAAGCGAATTAGAAGCATAGTGCGGCAGTTTCTATGAAAAAGGCTTTATTTAACTACTAGAGGCCTACAAAAGCACTTGTTTATTTATTTTTGCCATATATAATAGAATACATCTGTTGTTCATTTGAAAGATGCGATAAGCATTAACTTGATTAATTCCAACTCAGTTTAGTGGTAGGTCCCAACGTCCCTTTAATGAACTTCAAGCACAATTTAAGTTCTATGTAAATTGTAACATGAGGCCATTAACAGCGATGACACTGTACATCCTATAAACCGGAAAAAATTTTGCTACTTACAATCTTAAAAATAAGCCTGTCCAGTTTATCATAGTACCTACACATATGACGATGGCAAAGTACGTTGACGACATCAGTATTATGCACTGTGGTACTCACGTGAAAAGAAAACAAAGCTGATACGTTGATTACTTATATGTATCGAGATGTATCGACATAGCAGGCGACGTTATTACATACGGGAGTTATTCGCTCCCCATCGGGCGTGCGGGCGGAGTGCCTCGATTAAAGCCGTAAATACTTTGAGATTAATTATCTCGTAAACAGGCACAGTGGCGCCCGCTAGCGACTCAAATCGCTCACCTACGCCGTGAGCGCGATACAAATTCAACTTTTCCAATTAAATTTCGTGAGGCATTAATAATTATTTGGGTACATCAATTTGTTTCGTCGACGAATTGCCGCCTCCTGGAGATTTAGCGGCGCACACGGTGTATAGAACTAAAATAAGTCTTAAGATATTTGCGAATGTGTTGACTTTAAACTATTGTTTCAATTTTAATGATTGTTTAATTTTCTGAGATTTTAGGTTTGGTAGTTCAACTCTATTTTATGATAAAAAAAGGATTATGAATAAGTATTATGTGTAGTACAAACTATTTTTTTACATGTTCAAAATAATAAATTACCTCATATTAAAAATATGTACACTTATTTTAAAAAACACTGACAATAATTGTATTGTCAGTGTTTTTTAAAATAAGATAGATTATTTAAAATAGAGAAGGCCTAGATTAGTATTACAGTTATTGAACTGTAATACTCGATAACTGTAATTCTCGATTATTTGGAGGAAGACCAGTATTTATCACCCATTGTGTTTTAGTAAACTATTTACAAGGACCATTCTAGACGAAAAAAAACATGCGTACGTACAAAGTACACATGTCAGAAGTGAAACTTCTTTGGCGAACTAATTTATAAATCTTGTTTATATTTATACAAATCTAAAACTTTAAATTTCCAAGATTAAGAGGAAGGGAAAAAAGCGTGATACGACGTTCGCTCTGTCTCACTTTTTCTCTCAATCTTTCTCACTCGCTTGCTCCCTACTCTCACTCCACGGCTAGTTGCTCATGCTACGTTCGCCCTGTCTTACTCTCTCTCAATCGGTCTCGATCACTCTCTCTCTCTTTTCCGACACTTCCGTTGCATACCGGCGTGACGTTTCATCTGTAAAAACTTTACCCTCATGCGCCTAAAGAAGTTTCACTTCAAAAACTCTTATATTATATATTCTGTTTTTATTATTTAGGATTATTTTATTTAACTAAAATTACAATAGAGCAGTACCTACAATCATCATAGGTATTACTCTATATTCTATAATATATTTCAGAATCAAACTTAAAAAATTGTCACACACATGGACGAACACATAAACACCCAGACCCAGAACAAGAATCTAAACTCCGCATTCATTTCTGCCCGTAAATCGAACCCGGAACCCATTGCGTGTCAGACCGGTATGATAACCGTTCCGCCACGAGGGTCGTCAATGTATCAATTTTCGATGATATTAGTCTAAAATAATATAATTTTATAAAAGTAATTACTATGTAGGTACTCGTATATAGATAACATTTTATATAAGCAATAATTACAACTGTTTGCATCAAAACTATAAAATATGTACCCCAAGGCAACCTCAGAGTTATTACAACAATTATTTACTATCTGCCTAACGCTGATGGCGTGATAATCAACAATTCATTAATCCCATCCAAGAAATAAATATCGCGAGATAAATCTTGCTAAGCTACGCGACTCCCTCCGAAGGAATGCTAACTTTAGAATTAATTAAATTAAACTTGGAAATGAAATATTAACACTTTAACGTATAAAATTTAATACCGTTAAGTTATAACGTGATTATTCAACTCCTCGACAATTTCCAAAAACATCCAGAAAATTAAATTGGTCGGGCGACGGCAGCGCCGCTTTGAGTCGCTTCCTCTTTGTGCGAGCCGGCGAGCGTTCGCCACTTCGCACTGTGAAATTAATTTTCTTCGTCTTTATGTAATTTAATTATAAACATTTCAATATGGCGCCCGGGGAATTTGCGCCGAGGAGAAGTTAAATAGAAACGTTTGATACTTATCTTCTGATACACTTCAGAGATGATTGCGCCATTTCTACAAAATTAAATAATTTCAATTTAGAGAAATCGCAGCGACGGTCATTACTACGAATTTAAGACATAAATAAAATCATTTTCTTGAGTACACGATTTTCCTAAATTTATCATCATTCATGCAACCTGACACCTACTGTTAAGGGATCATAGTACGCATTATAGTTGCCTATTTATCTTGCATCGTCAACGCAATGTTGTACTTATAAAACAATAGCTTGCATATAAAAAATATTTAAATGACTTTATTTTGCAGATCTAATTTGACTATACTATAGACTAAGAAAGTATACATGCGTTCCCCGAAAATACATAGAGATAATTCAAAGATTAAATAAGTATGAACACCTGATTTTTGTTATCGAGGGGAAAACCTTCAAAAGATACCCGACGCCGTTTGAGCGACGAAGGGCTGTGTGGGATTTTTACCTCACTAATACTCCCCTTTGGCCGTCCTCAGCGCTACGTGGAGGACTCCGGGATCTCCAACGGAACGCAACCGGAGTTCTCTGAGCGCAATGCCCCTTTCGAGCCCTTCCCCGGTGACCAACTAATGGTCGAAGTGCCTCTCGGTGTTTAAATGCGGCCACACATGCCATCATCCTTCCCGAGGTCACTTGGCTAGACGGTTGGAGCTCCCACTCTTACTGCCCGCAACAACAGAAGCCCCTTTTAGTCGCCTCTTACGACAGGCAGAGGATACCGTAGCCCTATTATTATTAGTAGCCGTAGGTAGATATTACCCTGTTATAACCGTGGTTCAACTCCGAAGGCGTTGCAGCCGCACCTATTTCACTATCAGTGCCTAGACTGCGTGTTCTTATTCAACTTGTATAAAATAAAATAATTTTGAAAGATAGATGAAGTACGGTTTAACCGTAAAAGTACTTACGCGCAGTAAGTAGTTCTTGCGTTTCAGTGACAGGGCATATATATAGACTGTACATAATTTACCTGTTCTATGTAAACTTATTTAAAGATGATAAACGGTGATTCGCATGTTGTAAAATATAATTGAAGGAATGAGTTAATTTTCTATGATACGCACAGAATCGTTAACGATGATTGGAGATTACATTAATGTTCATAATTAATGTAACATCAATATTAGCTAAATATTACTTATGGTTAGATGGTAAATTAATCATTTATCATTTAGTTACATCATTTTTTTTATTTTATACTAAAATAAAATTACTTACAAACTATGTTCCCTTAATATTTTCTACATAACGTACATAAATATATTTTGTAAAAATTGTATACTTAAAAAAATATTATGAAAGTGAGTGCCATCTTAATATAAGATATCACAAAATTGATTAAACGTTATCATCACCTTTTTATGACTCTTTTAATTTCATCTTCATACCATATTAGAAACTCAAAAAGAGACTTTTTATTACAGTACACTTTGTAAGGAATAGTATCTAAATGTAATAAGAGTGACATGAAATGTATGCAGAGCGATCTATTCATCCGCCAGTACCTAACTACTTACAACTAATTGCTTAGATCTCATATCAGTTAATATTTAGGCTACAGTGAATACGAGTTTTTTATTGAATGCACTTAGTGAATTCCATCTGCAAAATTAAAACTATCTATTTGTATGGAGTGTACAGTTAACAGATGCCACTAGCGTTCGTGCAATTTTGCTCTTAAACCGTTCACGCTCTGCTGACGAGAGGCGACATCAAACATACGCGGTGCCTGCAAACCTTTTGCCAGCTTATCTCCCATTCACTATCTGAATCTTCCCAAAAATATCTACAATCCACCCCATTATTCCATGTTTATTAAATTTCATTTTATGCTCATACAACAACACTTTTGTCGGCTACTTTTTGTAGTGATTTGGGACATTTTACGGGTGGATTAGCTCGTGACGTCCGCTTTTGTGACGGGCCGGTTCGACGTCTTTTTGTAAGTCCGGTATTATGGTTTGCTATTGCGCGTATTATGTCATAACAGAGAAGCACTCGACGCACTCGCTTGTAAGTTTTTTGTCCTGTACTTTATTCTAAATTGAATTCTGTGT
Source organism: Spicauda simplicius (assembly GCA_949699795.1). NCBI lineage: Eukaryota > Metazoa > Arthropoda > Insecta > Lepidoptera > Hesperiidae > Spicauda > Spicauda simplicius. The sequence continues at coordinate 10,579,384 of OX453064.1, forward strand.
TGACAATGTCACCGATGAAAACATCCTGTCTTTTTGTCGTCCACTTTAATACGAGCTTGAAGTTTTAATCAATATTAAGACTTTATATTATGTAAGAATCGGCAGGTAGACGTAGCGATTTTTCATTTGACACATGGTACTAACAGGCATATCATACTGTTAAGTATCTCTTCTATTGCTGTAGTAAAATTGTCTCATCAAAGTTGATACATCAATGTATCAGCAACATAAATCCCTACATAGAAATCAATTACAGTGTGGGTTAATCGTAGGGACCGCTTTAGTGACCAAATCCCATGTTGATATTTCATCAGTCAACTTTAACCCTTAAGCTAACACCTTAGATTAAACAATCCAGCCCTTCACCGATAGCAAAAGCAATAAGACTTACAACTCCGCCTCGTACCAAAACAATCCTGTATCTCGGTGTCTTCACTAATGGCGTAAGTTCGACAGTCGAAGTTAGTTCGAGTGTTCTACGGCTGCAATAAAGATAAATCCAGCAATAATATGTTCGGTTGGGCCTTACGTGTAGGATTGCTTGGGCACGAAATTGAATTTGCATGGCGTCTTAAGTCGACACCGATTGAGACGATCGCGCATTCAGCTGTCTCGCTCGGTGGACAATTACCAGTTCGCCAACAGTTAGACGACGATTACGCGGTTGAGCCTGTTGAGCCATCCCGGACCCATCCAGCCTTTGAATATCTAATTACATCGATGTATAAGTGGGAACAACAATTTTGAGGTCACGTACTTTTGTTTTTCCCATTTTAAGAAACACGAAGGAAATTGGTAAGCAAAAAAATTTTACACGTTTTTTTCTTTTTTTTACTTTACAAAACAATATGATTTATTCGGATTTTTTTCCTACAAGCTCGCTCGCTTGTGACTTCCGGTATTTCGACTCCAAAACCAACGTTGCTGCATAACATTCAGGATTCTCATTTATGCCTTCAGGAAGACCTTAATATTACCAAATCAGTAGCGATACTGATTTTTATGGGACGACCACCTTAGTTCTGAACCTTTACAACAAACTCTACTATTGATATATATTTACAGATATCCGTGAGCGATAATAATCTTCTACATGATCATTTACAAGTTTAACCCTATAGAAATCTCAAAGATTGCTTCCATAGATGAACTACAAAAGTAATACACATACAAATTCATTTAATATATTAATTAATGGTACATAATTATCTAATCATGCCTGTGTGACGCGAGCAGCAATCTTCCTCAGAAGGCGCCTCTAATCCAGCCGCCGGAGGGCCAGTGCCGCATGAAAGGACGTTCCTTATCCCTTGATCCCGTTGTTTACCAGACATTAAACAGATAACAAGTCCACGCTCAGATACCATTCGAGTAGATTAGAGCCCGGTGGCTGCCGTAATCCGAACTTCGATTAATTTCATCTTATACTTATTCCACGAATACCGTTCGAGCTTGATTTGTAGATTCCTTCATCACATTTATTCTTAATTATATGCCAAAATGTTAATCAAATTGAAACAAAATTTATAAGTGTATTTATGAACTTACAAAAATAAAAAGCTATTTGAGATATTTTCTAAAAATACATTACAGACAAATATAAAATCAAGCAGATCCTCAAACGACAGAAAATCGAAGAAATCATTTAACACAAAACAATTTATAAAAAAAAACGAAACACCACCCACCTAAATAAGATTAACTAAAATCAGGGTTGTAAATTAGAAAATTAGAACTACATATCAGGGTTTCGTTGTCCTGCTGTGATAGTTTAACCTCAATGTTAATTATGTCATACATCTGTCGTTATTGTTGGGAGCAGGGTCCCACGGGCGAACCAGTGATGCGCGGGAACAAACATACGCGTCCCTGCATGAAATAACATTGCGAGTGATACCCTGCCTTCATGCTCCAAGTATCTTGAAAGACCTTGATTGAGTCGGCCTGATGCAAATAGTGTAGATGACAAATTTAATTTGCAAGTACTGTTTGTGGCTGATAGGAGTTCCATGTCAATTTATGGTAGAAACGATAGCGGGCCTATAAAGATTAAGATTTCTTACAGAATTTGATTGATTTCTAACAGAACAGGAAGTGAACTTATGCCGCTGTATTTGAATTTTTTTTTTCAATATGTATTAACACTCCCGTAATTTGATTTTGAAATATTTGTCATTTGATTTCTGCAAATACACTAGTAGAGTACGAGTAGTAATCAAATGTTATAATTAAATTTAATTCTGTGTCTTCTGATTGAGTAGCACTTACACTCTTAAATAAATAAATAAATAAATAAATAAATTATCTCACTATAATTACATACCTTTAAGCGCTTCTAAAGTGAAAATGTCAACCCATTATTATACCACTACTGGGCACGGGTCTTCTCTCATAGAGAGAGTTGTAGGCCTTAGTCCACGGCGCTGTCCAAGTGCGAATTGGTGGACTTCACACCCCTCCGAGAACTTTATTTAAGGAACTCTCGTGTGTGTAGATTTCCTCACGATATTGTCCTTCACCAAAAAGTACTCATAATTAATTTCTAATACGCACATAACTTTAGAAAAATCAGTGGTAGGTACGTGCCTGGGTTTGAACCTCGGACCTCTCGATCGAGAGGCCAAGTTTCAACCATTAGGCTATCACTGCTCCATAAGTGAAACAATGGAAACATATTTTTCCTAATTACATCTGATTTAGACCAATACTGTTACCTATGTTGCTGTATTCACATAGGTAGTAAAATCGAAAATGGATTTTATTGAAATTTTTCAGCTTTTTTTGTTTATTTTTATCACTCATTTACAGTAGCTATTAGAAACTTCCATTTTTATTATGTTGTTATATTTGTAGCTTTTTAAAAATTAGGTACTCAATATACATTTGATCCAATCTTATACGATGGTTCAGTCCGGAAATATCTAACCAGGTTGTAACATCCAATAAGATTGGCATTCAGTATGCATGTAGTCCAGGCCTATCTAATTAGATGTTCCTACGAACCAACAAGACATGCCAATATTTGTGTTGGGCGTCTTAAATCACATTTACGTCTGTAACAAGCGGGCAGGTACTGGTATTTGTCGACCGATAAAATTTAGTTTGGACTGATCAAATTCAAGTCATGTAGCCGACGAACAACGGTAACCACACGGGATAGACACAAAATACCTATTCGCCTAAATACTCTGTATTTGCAACCTACACAGTCTAGTTAAAATAACCCTACATGCAAATTGAGATATTTGGCCCTATTGTTAAGTATGTTACTCACGTGGCTTATAGTTGCCAGTATATTTTGATTTTAAATGGACCTAATAACCGTTATAGTTTTAAGATTCTTAGATGAAATTTGTTATCACTTATTTCCTCATTTTAAAGTATTGGTGATTACTACAGCAAAAAATACGCATATCGTAACAGTAATCAAAGAACAATATAAGATTAATATTGTTGCATACAGATTATAGCTTTATAGGAAGAAATTGAGTATTAACAAAAAAAATTGTTGGCGCAAGCAAAATTTATTATATTCTTGTTCGTTCACCATTTAAAGGATATATTGTGAGGATATGTCAAATATAGATTTTCGATGAAAACATCTCATAACATTATTTTAGACCATACAAATACTTACCACGTATGAACATTCATATTCTATACATGTTACGATGTAATTCAACCCATCGTATTTCTATCAGAAGCCTATCAACAAACCGTCTCGTAATTGACGACCTCTCGGAGCCGCCTAATGACATTATTAATATATAACTTGTCGACCGCAGCCATCTTGATGATAAACTTGGGAGCGAAGTCTCAATCTGTAAACACAAATATAAAGCTAATTAAAAAGTTTCAAACTAAATTATGAGAGGGGTTGCGATGGTCTCCGTACAAAGATTGTAGCGAAGATTTAATCAAAGTGGGTGTTATGGGAAGGAATGTGCGACGGGCGACGCCGTGCGCGAGTGTAGCAAAGTTTCGTGGTACCAAAGCAAATGTTTGCGCGACAGTTGCGCCAACAAACATCGGTCTCGCACTCAGAGAATTCCAAATTTAAATTATATATTCATAACAGGCGCCGAGGATCTGCTCATTTTGTCAATCTCGAGGGAGATACCGTTAGTAATAGTACCGGTGCCAGTGAAAGGTCATCAAGTAGTCATTTTATTACTATTTACCTAATCCTAGAGTTTAAAATTATTTTACAAGCAATTCCTACATTTTTTAAGAACAACTATCTTATAGGTATTGTGTTATGTCATGGTGTATGTATTATTTACTCTATCACAAGTTACTAATGAATTATTTGTATATTTCATAATCGTATATATGTTTTTGTATCATTGCTTATTTATTTCGTAATGGTGCAGTTTATTGTGGTTGCATTACAGTGTATTTTTTAGAATAAATATTTTACTTCTTTCCATTTGTATTTAAACCAGATCACAAATTGATGCCTAAAAAGTAAATCAATAAAAACAAGAATGCAACATTAATCACGGTTTAATGCTTGATCGACATGTAGAACTAGTATGCATTATCACTGTAAAGCGCTGTGTTTAATCACGGAGAGTTCCATAAAAACAAGAAGCGCATGTAGAGTCCCATTGGACTATTAATCCGAGTCGACGTTAGAGCGCGACAAAGGCGAGTCAGCTCATAAAATTTATAGGCGATCGAATGAGATAATATGGTCGACGTTAAGAGCAGCTTAGACAGTTTGGAAATTTAAATGTGAAGTAAGTTTTGCGAGATTGCGCGGTATAAATCAGCGAGAGGCACGGGCGCGGCTCGTCAGCGCGGGACGATAAATTCGCGGCTCCCCTGGGCGCCGACCGTCTTCCAACACGCCTTCCTCTCCACGTATGTTCTACGTACTGATTTTCGGCTATGATTTATGCATACTTCAAACTTTGGTACGGGTGAAAAGTAGAATAGATTGTTGCTTGAATTTTAATTTTTATTGGTTATTTTTTTATATTGTAACGTGTCCTTAAAAGCAATACATTATCTAATATTGAACATACTACAGAAAAAGTAAGAGTACGTAAGGTTGCCCATTTTCTGTAACTTGAAATTAAATATTAAATTCACACCTAATTTAAATGCATACCAAAATATTTTCTCAGTTGAACTGTTCACAGCAAAATTAATTAAATAATAAATTTCCACGTTTCTTACTTATCCCGTCTGTCAGTTGTAGCGTCCAAGGTATTTTCCGCTAACTTCGTCTAATTCTTTTTCACGCTACATTTCAAGAATCTTATTTTTGTAATTACAAAAATGTCTAGTACGCCGACGTTATCCTTAATTGCTGGACATAAAAATTCCATTTAAATTTCCCTTTTAACGATCAGGGAGGAGTGTCTAATTGTTATAATACACTCGTTTGCGTATTTTTATTGTCGGTACAATAATTAGAACATAACGGTACGTCGCGTTTTAAGTAGGGCAGTAATTAAACTTTGTTTGGAGAAAGTAAAACAATATTGCAGGTTTTAAATTGTAGGGGAGATCACGAAAGACAGACGGTTTTTTAAGAAATGGAAAGAAAAGCAATTTACTGCTTATCAGCAGAAATAAGGAGCTTATGGGTCACTGCAAAAAGTTCATTGAAACACACTCAAGCAACTTTCCTAATGACATATCAGAAAATTTCTATTAAATCATCAAATTAATAAATAAACAATTGATATACTTTGTAACTGTATACTCACTAAATTGACTATCGATAGCAGTTTAGTCAAAAATGTGTATCATTTGGCCACGAGCCAAAAAAAAAAATGTAGCTTAATTCACACATACATTTCTCTATGTTACATATATTATTTTACAATAATTTTCGTTTAATGTTTAATAATACACACCTATTTCTAGCTTGAACCATTTCTTGCGTTCCGATAGAACGCGAATGGTTGCCGGCAAACTTTCACATGAGGCGACCATCATAGTCATCGGGACTATCGGGAGTGGAAACGCATCTGTGATTGACTTCAGATGGAACCCATGTTCTGTATGAAGTTAAATACCATGGGCGACAGTGTCCACTTACCATCAGGTGGACTGCATGCTCGTTTGCTACCTCAGTCAGATAAAAAAAAAAATAACATGTGATCTATAACACAAATAAATTCATTATAACTTATTTCTTACTTCCGTACACAATTCTACCTAAAATAACTTTCACGTACGTAGGTTTTCTTAACAATAAGTGATAGTGATACTAGGAAGAAATAAATTTCTAAAGCGTATACATATTCGTGTTAAAATTTAGGCAGTCTTTCAATGAAGACCTTAGATATACGAAGTCGAAATAACAATGACCTCTGGCTGCCATATAATCTCAGAAAAATCGGTCAAGTGAGAGTCGCGCATAATCGGTTCCATACAATAAATCATTTATTAATCACGTTTGTTGTATTGGAGTCGCCCTTAAATATTTATTTTATTCTGTGTTTAGTTCTTGTTGTTATAACGGCAAATAAAATACATCATCTGTGAAAATTTTAACTGTCTCTCTATCACGGCTCAAGAGATAAAGCCTGGTGGCAGACAGACGGAGAGACGAAAAGCAAAGTTTTACTAATAGGGTCCCGTTTTTATCCTTTGGGAAAAACGGAACCTTACGGAACCCTGAAAGAGGCACCCGTAATTGACTTTAGATAAAACTCTTGTTTTATATGACCCTGCTTTTAAATGTCCAAAGGCGGTAGTGACCAGTTATTGTCTGCATGTTCGTTTGCTACTTCAATCATAAAATATACAAAAAATTATACTACATATATTCATGATACAGAAGTAACTCGTGAATGAAGTGCGTTATCTATGCCGATTAACATGAATGGACGTCAATCGTTTTAAATCTGCTTTGAACGCTGCATTGACCTGCCAAATTGCATATCAATTGGTCCTTTTGATAAACACATCACAAATATACTATCAGTGTTAACTAAACTGTGAAAAAATTGTACTTTCAATTACATTATAACGTATATCGAATAATGTAAATTTATGTTATCCACCGGAACATTTTATTGTACTATAGCAAACGAGCATGCAGTCCATCTGATGGTAAGATCAGACTCCTGACCTGAAGTTAGCCAGAGATGCGTTACTTCCCCAGAGTAACTTTCAAATACTAGTACAAATAACTCTTCAGACTAGGAACCAACACCGCATAACAGTTGTGTTACTAGCCAGATGTATGTGTCGTGGTAATGCTTTGGGAGTCAAACACAAAGAATGCTACGACACTTAATTAAATTAATCAGTTTTTAATACTAGCCACCCGTCGCAACGGTCGAAATTCGAGCGTAATTTAAAATAACAAACTAAACTACATATTGTCCAAAGTGGCACCAATATTTCTCTAATTTAAATAAATTGTAATAATTTTCAAGTTATTTTGAACGCACCCGTTAAAGAGAAAAAAAAGGTTTTTTAACCAAGCTGTATTTAAACCAATAGCGGGTATTTTGACAAAGACATCTGACATTTTTGACGTTTTAATAGTAAGACATTGAATGTTCTATTTCGTTTACTGTGTTTGTGTGTTTGTGTCAAATGCAAGGTAGTGTTTATAATTTGTTTTAATTAATTTTATGTATGTTTTATGAATTATTTGAAAATATATGTTAGCAGTGCGCGATGTTTCTCAACATCAATTGTAACCGTGCATAATTTCATACTCCTCCGTCTGTGGCAAGTATCTTAAAAACGAATTACAAATTTTTGCTTCACGTAATTCAAAGATATTAATATATACATGTATGCAAATATATATAATGACTTACAAAATGGTATATGAGCCTTTAATAATGGAATATGCAGCCCATCGGGTGGTAAGTGGAAATTGCAACATTCAGAGGCAGAAAGCATTGGTGTACTTGATGTCGGCCAAGGATACATTGTTTAAACGTATCTTCCAAACTACACCATTCTTATTCCTACCATTCCTACCAGAACATAGTAACGCCTACAAAGGATGTAAAACAGAAATAAGTGTGACGGAAATGCCTTGAGATTTTTATATCAAGTACATCATGAAAGGTTCTACCATCTCATTCGAGCCTCCCTCTGAAATAATTTGACCTTAACAACGTAGATATCTAATACAAATTAATCATACGTAAAATAAAAGTGCAAAATCCATGTACCTAATCATCGCATATTGAAAAAAAAATTGGAAGACAGTACATATTTCTGTAACTTTTCAAATTTTGTGCCTGTATGTTTTAAATGGCAGCACGCCAAAATACAGAACTAAATGTAAAGAATATCTTTTAGTATTTATCTCGTTTAAATTCATCTACCCTGTCGAAAAAAATCTCAATTGAAAGATATGTATGATTTTTTCAAACGCAGGTAAGCCACAGGGTACAGCTAATGGTAAACAAAACAAAATCTTTTATAATTTAAAATAGGTATACCTTTATCGTATAATTCAGCTGCTTTGCTTAGACGCTTGAGGTGTGAACCAAAAATAGATTAATCTACAAAGTTACTCTATTATAAGTTGTTAGAGAAGTTAAAGTGAAATTGGTTTAAGTCGACAAATTCCGTGCGCAGTTCGACGAGTACTCCAGCTAACTTTGCTGAAACAGTCTCCATGACAGCTATCTACTACACTAGCAGTAAATAATCTATTGAGACACAAAATCTAAGCAAGTAAAGTCTTAGAGACTCTTTAACTATGTATTTATTTGCTGTTAAAACGCGATGCAACTATCTTACTACTTTTGCTTATAATTAAATGGATTACGAGGCGTGTGTCTGTCAGTGGTAACGGAAATATGATTAGATAGAGTCGTAACTTTTCAATATAAAAATATAGGAAACGAGCTTGCAGTCCACATGATGGTAAGTGGTCACTGCCGCCCATATGCAAGCAACTTCGTACAGAACAGTGATTCTATCCGAAGTCAATCACAGATGCGTTTCGACGACACTCGAGGGCTGAGATGGTCACCGTCAATTCATTATTGTACCACGGGTAGCCAAGGACCTATTCTCAGAACTAAAGAGTTTTAGGTCCACCTTGTTGGCCAAGTGTATATAAGTAAACTTCACACACCTTTGAGAACTATTTTTAAAGAATGTAACATAAAAACTGAAACTGCCAATTTATATTAATTATATAGATTAATTTTCCAACACGCTTCCGATTACTAATTTATGTTATACATTGCACCATCTATCGTCAAAGCTTTGTAACTTTACTTTCATTGTAAAATACCATAAGAGGAAGTATATATTTTATTACTATTACAATTGTAAAACAAAACTTACGTACTTATTTTGCTAATCTAAAAGCAATTCACATCTCAATCCAAAATATAATATTAAAACACGTTATCTCATACTCTTTATTCGTATTCTGTCATAAATCTTTTAAAAAATTCAGTTCTTCATTTAACGGGTTTAGTTTCGAATATCTCATCGCCAATCTCACTTCAAAGTTACTCTCGCATCATGTTGCTACTAAAATGCATAGCAAATTTTGCAATCATGATAGGGGTTGCAAAATGATGGGGTGAATCAAGGTCATGATCCTAAGCTAATGCGTATGGTCTAAAGATATTTTGATTTGATAATCAAAGTAATAGTTTGGATCTGTATAGGATTCAGAATAATTAAAGCATAAGATTGAATACAATATAATTACATAAAACGTATTTTAAATATTATATTTCTTAGATTAACGTGTATTAATTTATAATTTATAAGAAACATTAATACTATTTTATACTTAATATAATTACATTTTCTTTATTTGAAGTTATTAAAAGAATTAATATTGTTACAAAGATTTACGGCCAAAAGTTTTTGATGAAGTATTAAGTAAATAAATGAATAAAATAACAATAAGCGATAAAATTTTGTATAATTAGCTTACACAATAAGCTCATAAATAGCACGTTACTATGTGAAATCCCACGTCTTTTTACCAACAAACTATTCTAATAATTCCAGCATTTCATTGCATAATAATAGTTAACAAAATACGAGAATAGCTTGAAGTTTATTTTTCAAAAGCTTTTTCATTATAACAAATATACTCCACTGATTCCTCGTCTGAAACAATGTTTTATGAATTGAATAAATTATGCCCGCAAAATTTACGCACAATCACTTAAACTCAATATAAATTATGCCGATACGCTTAAAGCGCTGTGTCAACCAATCAATCACATTATAAATTCCCCGTTGATCCCTTTAATTTAATCAAAAGATCGCTTTGGCTGGTCACGGACAAGAAAAAAGTGGATGACGCAACGGCAGTACGGTAATATAAAATTTTCATTGAACATGGGTGGTAGGGGGCGGCCTGGGCGGTCTCCGTAATATCCAAGTCGAGCCGAGAAACCAATAAATTACAATTTGACACAAACAAAACCCCACTCTAGCACACGTTGTATCGAATTATTTATTACGTTTACCGTACGTAGGTATGCTTCGCGAAACAAGGGGCAAAATTGATGGCACATAATGATCGCCCATCATATATTTATCATGTAAGGAAAGCACAAACAGTGCAATTAGGATTTATTTATTTAAGCTTTAAAGCAAGTAATTGGTAATCGATGTACCTGCGTTCATATATTTCGTTCACAGTTCTGTTCAGTACCTACAATAACAAATTAAATGATTTTTAAATAAAAAACAGTATTTATTTTTTTATTTAATTTCATTCGGCATATTTTTAATTAAATCCGTAGAGAGGCTGCAAATTTAAAATCGCACTTTATACTTTTAATTGCGTATGTACCCTTTAATTTCGATGAATGCATGTTCAAATATATTAAATAAGATTTTTTCTTGAAAAACGAAGCTACCTTAAGACGTTAATCTTGGCAAAGCCTCACATTGAATGGCCACACAGATTCAAGCAAGCAAATTTGATTAGAAACTTATTGGTATTTACGACTGCGGGATGAGACAAGCTGAAGGAATAAGATTAATACTAATTACATTACAGATACGAGTATTTAGTTGACCCCAATCGAGTGTAGCTGCCCCCGAGGCCCACACCCCGTGGGATGTAATAAAATTTGCATACTTTTAATCAAGGGCCGTGTCGCGGAGAAGTTTGCCAATAACGGGACGCCGTGATCGATCTGATACCCCGACTTGTCGGCGCATTACAATGCTGTTTGTTGTGCAAATGTCCTGCCTTGTAATGGCTAATCATAAAAACATATTGCCGTTCACGATTGCGTCATGTAAGCAATGGTCTGTGTATTTTTGGGAAGTGATGAACTTTGCGAGGTTTGTTTAAGAGGGTACATTTATTGTGTAGGTATTGCTGTGACATAAATTTTGTACTTTTGATTTGTTTAGAATTTTTTTTGATTTCTATACAAGTAGATGTATAATGTCATATTTCGGGTTGATTATTCAATAAAAACATAAGAAAATCGATGCTTCTTAAAGACTAATAAGTTAAGTTTCTTATACATATAGTGCATCATTATTTTAAATAAGTAAGTAATAGTAACATATGCATTAGGAAAAGTGATTTACAGCTGTATGGTGGGTAGTTACCCACTATACAGCAGGTAGGTAGGAGGCAACAGGTAGTATACTTTACTACCTAAAACCTAACAGGAATACCATCAAAAACATTCTTGAAATTGCTATTAATCAATAATGTCTATATTCCTTTCAACAATATCTATATCTACTATGCCACAGATATGTAAAAGCTAAGCCTCAAATAATAAAATTCGTAATGTTATAATTATCTTCATCTGAGTAGTATAAATATATAAACGTGTCTCGATCAGATACTAATCTGATTTGTGTTCAATATTGCAGACGATGTCCCGTAGCGTAATTCGCTATAAATTAGGTGGGATCTACTATAAAACGACAAAACGTCAAGAGAACATCACAGCCACCGCCCGCCTGTCCATCTCCGCTCCGCATTAATCGTGTTTAGTTAGCGGATATTGGCGGCGGAAATTCAAATGCAATCAAATGAAAATAGAATTCGTAAAAAAGCAAAGAAAACAAACCGACAGGCGTCAGTCTAGCTGGAGCGAACGCTTCCCGCGCCCCGCCCTCGCCCGCCGCACGCTGACCGTACTTACACGATTTTAAATTGTACATATCTGAAATTCCGATCTGTCGCGCACCCACCCTGCGCTATGAAATGAAACAAAATAAAACTAGAACGACACGGTGCGCCCGGAAAAAATCAAAATCGAAATTAAAAATAAAAGGTTTTTCCGACGCGAGCGAGGCGAGGGAGGCGAATGCAATGTTTGCGGCCGTCATTCGATGCAGTCCGCAATAAAAACATGCGCTCGACGTCTACATATAAATATGTGCGGTGGGATTGATTGGAATTGAATACGTGTGGGTGGGGGTGGGTCGGTGCAGGAATCGAAGGTGAGCGCCGCTAAGACTGTAATCGGTTTTGCCCGGGGCCGGCGAGCACCGCACCGCTCACAATTAAACTTTGTTTGTACATGTGTCGCTGGAGATTAGCCACAATGCTCTTTTTAAGTGGACCGGCTACAATCCCGCATGCAATTTAAGAATCTAGAACACAATTTCAACTATTATGTGCTCAACCTTACTACGGTCGGTGGACTGCGACACGGAATGTACCCAACGATAAATTAGGATAATACGAGTTGGAATGAATAGTGAATTGTTACGTCTAAAATACTAACAAGAATAGCTCCTCAATGGCTATAACTTAGCCCCTATAGTTATACCGACAATATAAAATGACTAATAACGATCCTTCACTCCGCAAATCTGTACAGATAGCAGCAGCAAATGTTGGAAAGATGTAAATGCGAGGCGAGCGCTCGAGCGCCCGCGACGTCCTATAAATCATGGGAGGGGCGCTGATTGCCTTCAATTATGGCATTAGCTTTCATGCCTAATTTTGTATAACTGTTACTTCCCCTAACATGCTGTATTTCTTGACCAAAAGTAGGAATTAAAAATGGTATATTCTACAAAATGTAGGTTTCAGATTTCACCAGTTCTTATTTACTATCACTAATATAATTAAACAGAACACTGTAAAATTAAATGTACTTTCCCCATAAAGTTTTATATGACTTCCTATGACTAGGGTCATAGTAAAGTTTTCATTAAGATGCAGTCATTTTTCCAAACGTTTACCTTAATAGCGAACAATTATATTACTGGTGTACTGGTGGTGGTTACCTTTGTAACGCAGAGATATGATTTAAAAAATTCTAAACAAAAAAATATGGCTAGAAAAAGACTTTTGAATGTAAAAAAAACTTCTTAGTGTTTTTTTAATGTTCAACTCTAAAATCTCTCAAAAGCATACATACTATATTTTTTACAATGTTGTCTATCTTATTCAGCCCTGAAATTCATAAAAAATATAATATACTTCTAATAACACACACAAAAGAACCATGCAGTAGTGATAAGTGCGAACTAGCTACAATCAATCAATCAATCACTCGGGACATAATAGCTACAACCGTGAAATCTTCGGGGCAAAGGGACAAAGATAATTCCCGTTTAACTTCCGTTTCCAACTTATCGAATAATTTAACTGAACATTTATTTTTGCGCGCTCATCAATCAAGCGAGCGGGCTCCGATAAGCCGCGCTCGACGCCGAGAAATGACTAGGCATTACACAAATCCCCTCGGATGATGAAAAGTGAAGTCTAACAGATAAGAACCGACAAAAAGTTACGATGAGAAATGAATCGCGATTTATATCCGCTGGCAGCGCGGCGCTTCGCGCGAAGGCGGGCGGCGTAGCACTTGCTACGGGACGCGCTTCCGCCTCTTCAAATCATTTCACGTTTACGACATTCAAATTAAAATAGTTTTACATGCAAATCTTTACTGTTTATTACATTATTTAAATTTTGAATTATTATTTTTTATGTGTTTTTTAGGTAAGAAATCTCTTACCAGTTAAAAATTAATTATCCATTAAATTTAAAATCCTTAATTTAAAATTTTAAATAATCCTGTATCTTTTATGTTTTTTATTGTAAATACAATGAAAACAAAACAAACAAAAAGCTGAAGTTTAATCGAAAGTTTTCTCGGGACGGCCATTATTAAGATAAACAGTACAATACATAAGCCTATCTCGACATTTATTTTATCACGGGTTCACATCACGCGCCGCTATTCCCTGTTATGATACGGCCCGTACCTGAGTGGAGCTGAAAGAAAAGCTATAAACCTGTTCGAAGCGTTTCTTCCGGCGCGCCGGAGCGTCGCGTACGCGCGCCGACTGCCAAGCAGCTCCGCGACCCCCGGCCCCCTCCTACCACACCCGCGATCCCCCACATCTGCCGACCATATTTTCCACTTTATGTGTGACAGTTGAGGTAATATCGAGACTCTCGCCGTTCCCTGATTGGACGAAAAATACACATTAAAGGAACCTACCGGTTGCGAGCGAGCGATTCCAAACTGTATTCCCGTGGAAAATGTCGGAAAATATTGTATTATGGGGGTGGAAAATTGCCACCCTCCCGCCCGCTCGCTCGACTCCGACAAAAACTGTCGAGTATTTGTTTTTGATGAAAACGATTTATTATTCTACGTGGGTTGGAGGCAATAAAGATAAGCCGGCGAGGTGGCGGAGCCTTATTACGGCTAACCCTCGCCTTTGTTTCCTTATAAAGAATAATAAATGAGGCCGCCACGCTTATTTACCAACTTTCTTAATTATTTATTTATGGGGAAACATCATTAATATTTGTAGCTACACAACCTGAATTATGTTATCTGTACATAGTATAATAAATGTCACGAAGAAGAGTTATCGTGGATAATAAACAACGAGATCAACAGAGCATAGATCGGGCCATACATTAGCAAGTCTTGTGATATATCCTGCTCTGTGATATGCCAGATAGCTGTGGCAATGGCCATAATAGTAATTCCATAATCTCAAAGCATAAACCCGTGCCGCCACAGATAGCACCGAAATCGTAGCCGCCTCCACTATGGGATGATTTATGGCCAATTTATGGAAGCATCGTAAATCGTATAGCTTGATTAATTCAGTAAGCTTTAGACAATTTGTGAAAACTACTTATTATAGAAGAGCCAGATTTCCAATCTCATGGTATTTTGTATACGCCATTTGTTACTTTATCATGTGCACTGAATGTATTTTAAAACAAAACCGATAAAACAAATGTATAAAAAACAAGATTCAGTTAGTGGTTCTAACTGAAGTCTATATTGTACTAAACGAACACCTGTTCCCACCAGTTGAATGGTAATTCGTTACTAATATTTAAAAAAAACGCCTTATCATAAGTAGTTACTAAAAAGCGTAAGCCTCATCTTTAGCATTTTATCCCTTTGTATATCATAGGCATAAAAAGGGATACAATAAGTATACAAAAAGATAAAATGCTATTATATCATATCAAGAATCAAGGCTTACCTCCCCGAATTATTAGAAAAATCTATTTCGATGGTACGTAAATGGATTAAACGCTTTTCATAACAAACGTTTAATTAGTATTTAAATTTAACAAGGATTAACGCACCCGTGATACTCATTTCATGGAATTAAAATGAGAAACCATCGATGAAGTCGCAGCGTAGATCTTAAGTGCAGCTTGTGGTCACTTTTTCCTAAAACATGTTCCATCAACGCCTAATAAGATTGGAGTAATACGTGATGATCCGTAACAGTGGTGTTACGTCAGAGCCAAGATAGAATATCACGTAGGCATAAGTGATTCTGTACTACCTTGTTCGAACCAGACCGCTACGAAGACTAAACGACTTCTTTAAGACTTAAGTTGATGAAGTGATGGAGCGATCAACTATAATCAAACCTTTTTTTTTAAATATTGAAGTGAGGTGCTCCTCACTATATGATTATAGTCCACTCGATAAGTGATCACCGCCACCCATAAACATCTGTAATTGACTCTAAATAAAACAAGAGTCTTAACTGGGATTGACCACAGATGCGTTACTACCGCTGTGGAATAAGTTGCAGTGCATAGAGTAAGTATATCTCCGTTAGCTTTTTTTACATTCACTGGACGCTTATTACTGCATTTTCAGGTAGATTAGGTATTCCAATGATGCATCCGCAGTCGAACCACAAAAGGTTCTATCCCCCTAACTGTTAAGAATAGCACCTTAAAAAAAACTATAACCAGTAAACTGAGCGCCATCGTTAACCCATTAGTGGCTCACTGCTAGACTCGGAACTTCTCTCAAAACAAAAATGATTTAGGCAATAGTCCACGGCGCTGGCCAAATGCCACTTGGGAGTCTTCGCTCATATTACGAGACATTTTAATAAAGGAAACTCTCTGGTATGTAGGTTTTGTCAAGATATTATCCTTAGCCGTAAAACAGTGATTTATTGATTTTTTATACAAAATTTTACAAAAATCACTGGTGGTATTCGAACCTCGGACACTTGGCTGAAAGACCGCGTTTCATCTATCAGACTATCACTACAGTTAAACTGCTGTAAAGTAAGCGTATGGTGCCAATTAATCAACTTTATTAATACATGGTGATGTTTTATTCACCCTACAGTGAATCTGGGCGCCCCCTGTGGAGCGCACGCGTCGCTCATTTGATCGTCTCGCCGTTTTGTCACTTTTACTGTTAATGTCATTACGGTAACAGGTTTTATGTGTGTTCCATCATCTGCTGCGGTTATCAGCAAATATTGTGAACAGTTTTTATTAATGTACACAAATATAATGAATTACTTCGCCCTAACAAAAGTCTCATGGCAAGGTATGTTGCTACTAAATGTTACAAAGCCATCATGGTAAGTATGAGTATGTACGTATAAATAGGTACAAATATTAAGAAAAAAATATTAAACAAAAAAACTCATAAGAGTGTTATAAATTACACATATGAATCAATATTTCAAAATCATATGAATCTACCCATCCTACCATACTGATCATGCTAAGGATCATTTTAGACATTTTAGACAATATTTAGATAGAATTAAGAACGATATTTTGTACCTTATCCACCTATACCTAAGAATTATATCGTTTTTCATTTAATATGAAAAATATATGTTTCGAAGAAAAATAACTATATACAATATAAAATAACTGTATAAAACTATTATATACTATAGGTTAAAATATCACGTGTTAAAATGAATGAAACTGTTCGCGTAATTGGATGTCGTGTACAAAAATCGAAATGCAATTTATAATAAATATAGGCACGAAATATGCATCGAGATTAATTGCAACTTACAGTTCGTCTGACACATTTGTACAAACAAATTGGTTGTGCACTGCGTCTCTCGTCGTAGGGTTGCCGCCTTAGGAGATTTTAAAACGAAAGCGTATTCTGAGTCGTTAACCCATAATCATCCCATTATTTGCACGATTCTTCTCTCAGAATGGGAGAGTTTTAGGCCATAGTCTACCACGCTGGCCAAATGTGAACTATTAGACTTCACGCACCTCTGAGAACTTTTTTAAAGAACTTTCGGGTGTGTAGGTTTTGTCGCGATGTTCACCGTAAAGCAGTGATAATTAATTTTTAATACGCACATAATTTAAAAAAAAAACAATTTTGCATGTCTTAGATTTGCACCTCGGACCTCCAGATCTAGAGGGCAAGTTTCAACAATTAGGCTATCACTGCTCATCATACTGAGATTAAAGAAAAATCAGTGACTCTTGGATATCGAGATAATATTAGTATAACATGTAATAATTAATTACTAACGTATAGGTAATTCAATTCTTTTATACTTACAGAAATACATAAAAAAAAACATAATTATTCCTTTTTTTTCTTAAAAAATATCATCAAATAAGAAATGAGAAATGTAGTCCTCATTTTTTTTGCAATTTAATATTTCATTTTTAAACGATGAATATCACTTTGTAATGCTTTATTTTTAATTATTAACAAATATTTTATCATTAATTTACCTTTCAATCAAATTATCCCATTTAATATGTGTCAACCATAGCACGTCCCTGTCTAGGCGACGTTTAAAAATTTAAATATCGACAGCGACCCTCCTAAATTAAACAGGCGCGCATCTGAAAAATGTTTCCACAGTTTTGTACTCAAAACGGTATACTTTTCATTTTTATTCAATCCGCTTGAGACGTTTTGGCCCTGAAACACGTGGACGGCGTTAAGTAAAATGTAGCTATCAAATATCCCAGGTGGCAAAAAAATAACTGATATTATAAATGTTTGTTAAAAACTGATATGAGTTCTATTCATTAAATATATTGGTAAGCTAACAACTACTTTGTTCAATTACCTATTTTTAAATATTATATTGTTTTATTATGACGCATAACATTTTTTTACGTCTGACAACTTTTCTACGACGTGTATCCGTTATATAGCCAGATTCTATAGTTTAGCTAACTTTTTATGTGGATGCAAGGAAAAAAAGCACGATTAAACCTCATACAACTTTCTAACTACATCGCAAATCTTGGTTAATTTTAACAATACGTACAAAATGCATACCAAATGTAATAAAAGTTCTAATCTTCAAATTTACCTTTACTGTCTCCTTCACATTATAACGATGTCGTTTTCTGTTCCATTAAATATTAATTTACAGGTTGGCATAAAGCGGTCCCCAAACCCCTAAATGACGCGAAGCGGATGCGGTGTAAGTTAACTCGTACTATTTAACCATCCGTTCATGCAGTCGAAATGAAACACCCTTCGGCATAAAGCGAGACAAGGACGGCATAACACCGCGGTTATAACAACTACCGTGCAAGAAAGGGTGGCAAGATACTCAACAGGGCATAACTCATAAATAAAATACAATATGGTGAGCAAAACATTGAATTATGCCGGTATTATGTCACATTTGGCCTTTGTGAATTAGTCACGGCGCATCGCGAGGGGAAGATTGAGTGTCGGGCGCAGTTGTTAACATACTGGACTGGTATGATTTTATTGCTTTGATGTTCATCATAAATTGCTATTTAACATATTAAGATTGTTGGATTAATCTGTTAACCATCCCTTGAATATTACATAGGCAAATTTTTAAAGTTTACTATCACTTACTCGGTTTATACACGCAACACACGTAGAAAGATTAGGATTGAACGAGTTTTGAAAACAGTCATTGTCTTTGAATGAATGGCAACATCGAGAATACTTCAATTTATAAACAAAACGCACAGGGCGCCGCACCACAAAGGGGAAAACGCGGCGGCACGATTCAGCGAAATCATAGAAAAGCACATAAATTGATGCGCATTAACATTTCCTTTATCCTACGTGTCGGCGTATGATGGGGGCGCCACCGTCGGGAGCCGCCCAAGACAATAAATTTACATATTTCACCCCTCAAACAGACCTTTTTTGCCATTCCACAGAATTACGCACATATGGGAATATTCTGTTGAATATATCAGCCGTTCCGAGATATTTTCTCCGAATAAAATTATCTTCGTCGACACATTTGCAGATAGGGAAAAGCTGTCATACTTCGTTACTGTTCAAGCCAATGAAGAATGATACGTATTGGCACTACGTAGAGACCACAATAGTCACAAAATATAACAATAAAATTAATCAACGTAGATGTAAAACATTATACAGATTTTTTCAATATTTATACTTATTTCATGTGACAGAAATAAGCTTAAAAAGATAATTCACTTAAAACTTTTAAAAATCCTTACCTATCAGATAAAGATTTAGGGTATATTTTAAACTTTAAGTTTTCAAAAATATGATACAAACAACTTTTCATCGAAACTCCTTGTTTTCAAGTGTTATTTGCATCAACACTTTTGTATCTGAATAGTGTATACCCATGAAACGTTTCCGCGATAGAAGGGCTGTATAAAGGCTTAAATCAAAACAATTTTTACAGTCCAGCGAAATTCTATAGGCCAGTAGTATATATACAGTTACACCCATAACTTACTATTTTGTTAGGACAAAATAATAATTTACGAATAAGTAGATATAACTTCTGGTATATAGTTAAACTATAATAATTATAATTATACTAAAATCGGATGTACATACATGTACATGTTACATGAACTTTACACGCACACGCTTTCTACACTCATAGCCCCAGACTAGAATACTCTCCTGTGTCGTGGGTACCATGGACACACAAAGATGAACACACAAAGACGAACACACAAACACTCAGACCCAGAACAGGAATCTAAACTCATCATTCAGATACCTGTCTAGCCGGGAATCGAACCCGGAACCCATTGCGCGTCAGAACGGTGTGGTAACCGCTTGGCCACGCGGATCGTCGAATTACGTGAACTGTTTTATATTAGAGCTTTTATGTCGTTGATTTTTTAATATGTCATAGCTCTAGTACTGCTACTGTAAAAGTTATTTAAATTGGCAACGTGTAATTTGAAGGCTATTCAATGCCATAGGTACGAGAAATTGCTAAATCATTCCCAAGTAACGAATTAGGTAGAGCACAGAGAATGGGTCGGTCGCAGGCAGATGAACGACACTAATACTCATTAGAATTACATGGCGAAACGAGGCGGCCGTCGCAGCGCGCTACCCACTGCCCACTCCATGGATATACTTACCAGCGTTTACCATAAACGGAATAATTTAGTAAGTAACTATAAATTAGTTCCAACAATGTGAGAATATGGTGACGTCATTGTTAAACAAAGACACCCAATAACTTAATCAAACAAAAGGTCTAATATAAAGGTTTTATGAAGGTATGTTTATCATTATTAATGTCGCACTACTGGACACGTGCCTATGTTAATTTAATAGTAATTGGTAGACCTGAAACTATGTGGACACTGCCACTTAAGATTATTCTTACCAACCTGAAATAAACCACAAGTCCAATTTAGAAGTACACAGATGTGTTTCTGAATTAGGGGCTAAAAATTCATTAATTTTTAAATAAGTATAATCAGTTAGAGCAGACTAATGGTTGAAACTTGCCCTCTCGATCGGGAGATCCGAGGTTCAAACCCAGGCAGGCACCGCTGAGCTTTCTAAAATTATGTGCGTATTAGAAATTAATTATCACTGCTTTTCGGTGAAGGAAAACATCGTGAGGAAATCTACACACCCGAGAGTTCTTTAAAAAAAAAAAGTTCTCGGAGGTGTGTGAAGTCCACCACTTCGCACACCACACCACAGTCGCACTTGGCCAGCGCGGTGGACTATGGGCTAAACCCTCTCATTCTGAGAGAAGACCCGTGCCCAGCAGTGGAACAGTAATAGGTTAATGGGTGGGAATATATGTAAGTGTAAATACAACTCTAGGAAACCTTAGGGAGACTTTAACGAGTAATTTCGATCTCATCATAGAAATTTATATCTATCACACTCCACACCATCTATCACATCCACCTATATCCTTTTTAACGACCCGCGTGGCGGAGCGGTTACCCTACCGGTCTGACGCGCAATGGGTACCGAGTTCAATTCCTGGCCAGACAGGTATCTTAATGATGAGTTTAGATTCACGTTCTGGGTTTGGGTGTTTGTATATTTGTCTTGTGTGTGTCCATGGTACCCACGTCACAGAAGAAAATCCTAGTGCGGGGCTATGAGTGTAGATGACATGGTAAACATAGCACTATTAGTCATACTACCGATATAATGGATAATAGCCGAAAGCGTCTATGTTACAGTGCAACCAATCTTTATTCACTAGCTAATCTAAGAATCAAGAAAGTATACTTGCTATTTACAAAATCACGATACGATTCTCAAGTACCAAATCAGACAGTAGAAAGTGGAAGGACGGTAGACGAATGACACTAATACTCATTAGAATTACATAGCGGAACGAAGCGCCGGTCGCCGCAGCGCACTGCCGACTGCCCACTCCATGGATTTACTGACCAGCGCTCCACATACAAAGGATCGCGTTTAGCAAAATACCGATGGAAGCTTGATGCTGCATTTATACTAATCATCCTTGACCATTATGTCGCAACATCCTATGGAGAAAGTATATTTTCATGAACAGAATGTTTATAGAAAATGTATTCTTCATCTTGAAAAGGTAAGGACGACTCCAATCAAATCTGCAATATTATTGAGCGATATACTTGCAACAAAATTTTAACACTATTCCTTTCAGTAATACCTATCCCTACTACGGCTATTATGTAGGTACATACTTTACTAAGCTATAAATTAAAAAGCAATTATTATATTCTCCTTAAAATCCAGAACAATAGACCATCTTCGGTATACATTTTTCAGTCCGGTCGCTTCTAAAGAGTTTGTGTTGGTTCATATGTTGCATGGCTATCGGAGTCTCCAAGATGTTTTTTATTAAAATATTTGCCTATTTATAGAAGCCTACTTTTTAAATAATACTGATAATTGCTAGGTACCTTTTGCAACATAAAATTAACATTATGATACCCAAAAATTGTTAGGCAATAATTAATTGCTCCCAGCGCCTGGCAGTTTGAAAAATATATAGGTACAGCAAGAAAATATACAAAAGTCTTCTAAAGGCGCTAAGCCTTTGGTAAGTTAAGTTAAGTATAGGTAAGTTTTAGAACTTCAATGTTGTACGAGAATATTTAATAACCTTTTGGTATTGACATATATTTACCGTGATATTTTTATTTTTTTTGCACACGACTTAACTCATAACTTACCTTACTTACCCCCAAATTGCTATTACGTGTGGGATTAATATGGCCACGTGTCCCACCCTATTCCTGCATTGGGAGTTACTGCCACCAGGATGTTAAATTAAAGTCCAAATCTCAATATAGTTCACTTTTGTATTTCCAATTTTACCCCGAAACGAATACACATGCATTCGCGTCGGTTAGTGCGCAGTAACTAACTCGACTCCTCACATACTTCACACTTGCATACAAACTTGCTTACTCAGCCATTCATACTTACATGGTCCCTACACTACACCCCCCAAATTTTTACAATCCAAATAAAAATTTAAAATCTATAATACTAACATTGTTACAATATCATAACATTACACTGCATTATACACTTCACTGTACTTGGAACTTGGAACACAATAACAAATGTATTAAATTACGCGTAGCTGGCTGTAGACGGCTGCATGGGAACCGTGTGCGTTACCGTCGATGGTGCAGGATTTATTCCTGGAACCCGCACTATCTCTCTTCTAAGCCACTTCTTAGCCCTGTGACGACAAAGTCGCCACGATGCAAAAAGGATGATAATGCCCAGCATTGCTGCCATTATAGACATAATTAAGTTATATTTAGATATGTGCATTTCTACCGCTGAGTTTTGGGCTATTATTACTTCTTCTTTGCTATACGATTTGCCCATCTTAAAAACTGTAATTTCAAATTACCGAAAGTACTTTAACTAACGAAGGTGATAATTATAATAAATGATTTCTATAATTTAACGTTAAGAAACAAGTAAGTAGGTCTCAGGTGTGCATAATGCAATGTTGACAATTTTATAACAATCCGCTGTAACAATAACAATTAGTATTGTTCTCGAAAAACAAAATGAATAAAATTAGTCCATCAATAACAAGTTGTTTATACTGTCTTTGCTTGCGACTAAAATATGAGTTATTACAGTGTTACAGTTCAGTATTAGTATAAGTAGTTATTACAATTACGATATTATATTTATGCAATATTATATTTTATTAGACGAAATTTATTAGTTATTTTTTTTAATTAACAATTAAATCGAACGGGTAGTTTAACTTTACGGCCACTCCTAGTTACTTTTTCATTACATAATACATTTTTATTGGTAAAATCTAATGCTTTACTCACACTGGCATCATAATTTCTTACATCACAATTTTGATCGTTAATTAAAAATGCTGGTTTAAGTCTGTCTATTGATATACTTACCTTTCTATTAGGCAGTTGTACTACGAATACTTTATTTCGCCTTTCGATGACTCGGTAAGGACCATCATACGCAGGTGTTAATGGTCTGCGTACCGCATCATTACGTACGAAAACATGCTCACACTTACCTAAATCATTGTGTATAAATAATGTCCGTGAGTTCTGATGATTTCGTGATACTGGTTTTAAATTTTTAATAGTAGACTTTAATTGTTCTAAAAAAGTAAAATCGTTACCGATTCGTTTATCTGACACGTTGTAAAAGTCTCCAGGTAAACGAATGGTTTGACCGTAAACATACTCTGCAGGACTTACACCATTATCACTTCTACTTGCCGCACGTAACCCTAATAACACAGTAGGCAACTCAGTGTACCAAGAAGAATTGTTTATTAACCGTGCTGTAAGTGCTGCTTTCAAAGATCGATGCCACCGTTCAACGATACCATTACTTTGAGGATGGTACGGACTACTACGATACTTTTTAATACCCATTAACTTTAAAAGTTCTGTAAACAAGTTGCTTTCAAATTGACGTCCTTGATCGCTTGTCAATTTGATTGGACTCCCAAAACGAATGATCCATGATTCATAAAATATTCTAGCCACAGCTTCCGCTGTAATATCTTTCGCTGGAATGCATTCAGGCCATCTACTATATCTATCTATCATAGTAATTAGATACTTATATCCCTCCGCCGATGTCGGAAGAGGACCTACTATATCTATATGTACATGCTCAAAACGGTTAGCATATGGATAGGCTTCAAAGTCGGATATAGTATGTCTACCAATTTTAGATCGTTGACATTGGATACAGGCTTTCGCCCACCGTCCAACATCACGGTTTAAACCAGGCCAAAAAAATCGTTGCGCTACTAATTTACGCGTCAAACGAATGCCAGGATGGCTAGAATCATGAACAGAGTTAAAAGCAATTCGTCTCAAGTTTTCGGGTATATAAGGTCTGCTCGTAGGAGTTGAATTTTCACAATAAATGAATTTGTTATTATTAGGAATAAAAATTTTCTTGAAAGAATTATTATATTTAGTTTCATCTAACAATTGCGACAGTTGTTCGTCACATTCCTGAGCATCAGCCAGTTCCGAGTAATCAATTGACGTAGGACAGTGTATAGTTTCCACGCGCGATAACGCGTCAGCAGTTTCGTTGTTTCTACCTTGAATGTACCTAATGTCTGTTGTAAATTCGCTAATAAATAATAATTGTCTTGTCCGTTTCGGTGTTTCGCTGTTACTTTGTAATTTATCAAAAGCATAAATTAATGGTTTATGATCCGTAAATACAGTTAATTGACAACCTTCTATAATATATCGAAAATGTTTTATAGCCATAAATATTGCAGTCAATTCCCTATCATAGGTTGAGTACTTTTCTTGCGCTTTAGTAAATTTACGGGAAAAGTAACCTAATGGTAACCATTTATTGTTAATCCATTGTTGTAAAACTGCCCCAGCCGATTTGTCCGAAGCATCCGTCATAAGAGATAAGGGTACATCCGGGACAGGATGTGACAATATGGCTGCATTCTTAAGGCTTAATTTACACTTTTCAAAAGCGTCAATTGATTCCTCAGTCCAGGGTATACTAGATTTGTCTTTACGTTTAGAATTTTTTAAAAATGCGTTTAAAATTGATTGACATTCTGCCGCGTTAGGTATGCTTGCTCTATAAAAATTAATCATGCCTAAAAAACGTCGTAATTGTTCGACAGTTTCCGGTCTAGGGTAATCTACGATAGCTTGAACTTTGTGGTCAAGTGGTCGTATACCATCGACTGACACTTGATATCCTAAAAATTCAATACTAGTCTTGCCGAAATCACATTTAGATAAATTTATTGTAATGCCAAAACTTCTAAATCGTTCAAATACTTTACGTAAATGTATTTTATGCTGTTCTAAGTTATCACTTGCAATAATTACGTCATCAATAAAATTGAAAAGAAAATCGAAACCTTTTAATACGTTGTTATTCATGAATCTCTGAAAAGTTTGACTAGCGTTACGTAAACCAAATGTAAGTCGTAAAAATTCAAATAAGCCAAATTCTGTAATTATTGCCGTTTTTTCAATATCTTCCGGTGCTATTTTAATATGATGATATGCCCTATTAATGTCGAGCCTAGAAAAAATTTTCTTACCTGCCAATATGTATGTAAAATTATGCAGACGTGGCACGGGGTACATGTCCGGTTTGGTGATGGCGTTAAGACGTCTGTAGTCACCACAAGGCCGAATATCCCCATTCTTCTTCATGACGACGTGTAATGGACTTGCCCATTGACTCTTTGACGGTCTGCATATACCTAATTCTTGCATTAGCCTAAATTCCTCTTTAACTTTATGGTACCTGTTAGCAGGAAGTGGTCGTGCTCGCGCTTGAACTGGAACTCCCGTGGTCTCGATATGGTGATAAACATCATTGTCAGACTCGCATTCCTTAAATGAAATAGGCTTCGTAATTTCTGTAAATTCAGATAATAATTTAAGAAAAGGATGATTAGCTTCAACAGTGTTCACTGATGGGTCAGTGCAAGAAATTATGCTGCCAAGTGTTAACAAATTCGTGTCACTATCAATTAATTTTCTATTATTCAGATCCACTAACAACCCATAATGACGTAATAGATCAGCGCCGATTATAGGCTGTTTAACATCTGCCACAATAAAATGCCATCGAAATGGTTTTCTAAGATTAAGGTTTAATACTAAATTTTTAATACCATACGTACGAATTTCAGTTCCATTGGCCGCATATAACTTATAATTATTACACTCACTCTGGGTTTTTACCTTCTGTGATACAGGCAAAACTGACACATTTGCACCAGTGTCAATTAAAAATCGTAAGCCAGAGTTAATGTCCGTAACGCATAGGCGGTTATTGACGGAGTCAGTACAGTATCCCGCCGACGACTGTACCGTTTCTAGTTTTCCTTACTCTCCTTGCCTTCCTTGTAATTACATGGTTGTACACACTTATGAGCTCGGTTACCAAAACGGAAATGGTAAAAGCATAACCAGTCAGGTGATTGTGGATTACGCCTGTGTGACGAAGTGTTGCGTCGACCTCGCGATTGGGATCTACCACGTTGGTTGTAGTGATGCCGCCATTGCTGTCTACCTCTTTGCATATTCTCAATCGACTTACTAAGCTTGGATATCTCAGCTACCAGAAAGTCGTGTGACGCTGATGAGGTTGTCGGTGTAACTTCTGCGATAGTACTACTCACTCTGGATGATTCCATAACCTTATCCGCTATTTCCGCCAACTTCTCAAGATCTTTAACTTCACTGACGGTTAGGATGGCGCGCACAGCCGAAGGTAGATGTCCTGTCCACAATATGCGTAATGTGTCGCCGGAAAATTTATCACGAGCCAATTCTCTCATGCGACGTAGTAGTTGTGACGGCTTTTGTTCTCCAAGGTCAATTTCGCTTAATAATTTTTGCACTTGACGTAGTTCAGATTCCTCGTACACTGTTAATAGTCTGTCCTTTAAACTGGAGTATTTATCTTTCATCGGAGGTTGCAATAGTAAGTCAGTGACTTGCTGAATGCTATCTTTAGTCAATTTTGTGATAACCAAATTGTACTTGGATTCATCGCCGAGTTTCTGGTTCGCTATTACAGCCTCAAATTGAATGAACCAAAGCCGTGGAGCATCCGTCCAGAATTCCGGTATGCGTGATGACACTGTTATTTGCGATAATTCGCCACTAAGTTCGACCGCTGCAGGAATAGGCACCGTAGGATTCATATTCACACCGATAAAGTTTTTAGATATTCGACACTACTTCACTCGCGAATTCAGTTTCTAAAACGTCGTGAGGTCACCAATGTGGGATTAATATGGCCACGTGTCCCACCCTATTCCTGCATTGGGAGTTACTGCCACCAGGATGTTAAATTAAAGTCCAAATCTCAATATAGTTCACTTTTGTATTTCCAATTTTACCCCGAAACGAATACACATGCATTCGCGTCGGTTAGTGCGCAGTAACTAACTCGACTCCTCACATACTTCACACTTGCATACAAACTTGCTTACTCAGCCATTCATACTTACATGGTCCCTACAACGTATTCTAAACTGTACGAAGGTATTTTATCTAAAACCAAATAGTATCCGTTCAAAAAATCCGCACAATCTCGACATAATATTTCGTTGTATTGTGTCTTGGAGCGAGTACCGAGTGTTGGGAAATATAGCATTCTGTGCACGAATTCCACCACAATCGATAAGAGAGATGACCACTGGCCGCGAGGCGGGGGCGCAGCGGGGGCGAGAGGAGTCCGATGGGGAGACTGTTATTTGATTAGTCTTACCGAGAATGAGCTCGCCTTTACTTAATGGGGTGAGGGCTTGTAACCGGACCACGTATAATTTCCACGTTCGCTAAATATAACAACAGGAAAGCTCCAAACTACATTACGATTAAATCGACCCGACTAGACAATAATACGATTCGGAGCAAAACACGAGTACACCAAAAAGGCGTTCTCTCATCATCGCTTAATAGACACGCATTTCGACATAAATGAGTTTCGCTTTAAATTAATTAGTAGCACATTTCCATTATAAGGACAAATGTAAAAGCGACCGCTTAATAGCGCGGTGGAAAACTCGCTAGTTTTAGCTCGCGAGAATAGGGCCGGAGAGAAATTGCGGATAGACATAATCAGTCTTCTGGCTTTGAGGCCGCCGGAGCCCCCTAATGTGCCGCACGCTCTTCACCTGATGAATACACACGCATTACCTCCCGTTGATAGAATTCAATATCAACGTTTCATTTAAACGTAATTGAAATTTTAACGTTCGCGCCGAACGATTCGTCTTATCCGCATAATAAATATCTGGTTGAAGATCGTTTTCGTACACGCATTATTTCTAAACGACGGTATTGTATTTCTACAAACATATGATTTGTAATTTTATAAGTACGTATTACTTAGGTACTCCTGAAATAATTCATATACATTTTTTGAAAAATGTAGCAAATGTTTAAATAACTTAAGGGATATTAACTTAAAAATCATTACTTCATTTAAAATGCGCACCAAATTAAACCATTATAGTTCGTAACAAACCTTAATGCTTCTTAAGGCTATAGTGGAAGAAAGTTTCGGCAAACAGCGGGTTAGTCTGCGAGGACGGTCCGTAATGACCCTGTCCCGATCTTACAAAAGGCAATTACAATAAACTTCCATTCGCACATGCTCGTTAACTGGGCGATATATATTGGAGCCCTCAGTCAAGCCGTCGTTCGCAATCGTTTCATCTTGCCGCTTCAGTACTTAATATCTGTGCTAAATTTTGGTTGCTCCCTAAGATGAAGTAATCTCGTAATCTCTATATTATCCGGGAAGTACGAGTATAAATATCTCTGCGTAAAGTAATCTATTATTTTTATAGCTGAAAACAAATGTAAATATACATAGACTTATAAATAATATATAAACACAAGTTAAAAGATCATAATCTACCGATAGCTTCATTATTGTACTTGCAATTATAACCATATTTTCACTTTATATTTTAGTGTACAAGTAATAAGTTACAGTGTTGTAACAATACTCTTGTAACAAAACCATGGAGAATTTGTACACATTTTAAAATAAATAAACGGACCGAAATAACATAGGTGGAATAGAAATGTGACGCCCCCCTCATACACCTTAACTGCCGAGCGCACACTTTACGAGCTGGGGATTAACCCATGTAACGAGATTCATTAATTCTTGTCGTTAAAATTTGTCGTTCTCGATTAATAAGGAAGTCCCGGTCGCTAGAACGTTATTATCACTCGACCGCAGCCGGGTGTCGCAGCCAGCCTCGCCTGCCGCGAAACTTCCCACTCCACCCGCTTTATTTACACTATCGAGTAAATTAAACTCGCGCCCGAGTGTCGGAGAAAACTTTAACAGAACTTTGTGTGTAATAAGTGGTGCAACAACACGAGGAGAAGAGCAAACGTCGGACGCGGTCTCCGCTCCGCACTTCGCTCCCACTTAACTCTTTGGGACATATTTATTCGACCCTCCGGCGACCGCCGAGCTCGCCCGCCCCGAGCCTCTTCAAAATTAACCTAACGAATCAAAGGAGCTATTAAATGTTTCCGAACGACCCCAACATGCGATCTAGAACGTCTACGATGCCTGGCAATCACGATAGATTGACCGTTGTATAAATTTTTGATCGTTTCCGGAAGAAATGAAACAAAGAAAGCTGCACGAATGGTTAGTAATGTCCGTCTCCTGTATCTGTATGTTCGTAATTTTTAATGTGGGGTCAATCAGGGAGCTATACCGTATATCTCCGTCGGGCTGAGGCCGTAACGATAATGAATCGACGCTGTAAGTGCGCCGGACCGCACTCAGGAATTATTAACAGCTGTGTCCTTGTAATAACATCCTTCTCTACTTGTTACTGCACACTGAAATAATTTACACTTCGCATTATTAAAGTACATTTAGGGTTTAAAAGCACTTCTCATGTACACGTAATAGCCATTAGATAGCTCATTTTATATTTATTAAGATGGTCAGCGTCTTAATTCCTCTTCAATTAGATCTTACTTATTCATAAAGAACACCTTCGGTGTCCACAAGAACCGCATTTCCTTGTACTTAAAAGACCCTTCCTCAGAGGGGCAGTGGACTTGTCTATTTGTTTCTCCTACCTGTAACCCTCGCACAATTGTCCACTAAGTGTTGATTGCTTGTAAACATTGTCTTCAATTTAAATGTTTGCTTTGACCAAATGTATGTTTAATAAGCAGATTTACAAGTTCTAAAGGACACCTCGACCATAATGTATGTCCATGTTGTATGTATAAAGTTTTTAAAGGATTTTAGTAGAGGAAATGTAAAACTTGCGTCATAAGTTTATTGTGCTATAGACGTTGTATGCGTGGTGGGAATTGATAAGGCGCGCTCGAACCTTTTCGTCTATTGCTTGAAATTTATTGCTGTTTTGGGTTTTTATTGTTCCGTTTTACGGCCTCCTCGTGTATAAATCGTATAGATAGAAGATGAATTCAGCGACCGCTATCGACACACCCCATATGTTTCTTGTATTGCCCTAATGTACCTTGCAGGTATATAAATATTTTAGTATATAGCGCGCTTCTGTATTTCTTTGACTTAGATTTTTATAGAATAAAACGTATGAATATTCTTTTCATACTAAATTTTGTGTACCAGCTTGGTAGAATTTTCAATGGTAGAACCCTTCGTTGTTCAACTCCAGAAGCACCATTGCCACATATATTTCTGTTTGATAACTACGGTGACGTATTTATACGAGGCAATCCAACTAGTTATCGGGAGTAGAAAAGCACCTAAGACAGAAGTTTAATCTTATATGAGCTTAATAACATATCTATTAGCCATTTTGCATCAGCTGAACTAAACTACAATTAATCAGGAATATGCCCTGGGTCTTTCCCCAGAAATGGCCTGTTCAAATATTCAACAACCAAATAGCTATAAAATGACTACAATTAGTTTTATTTCTCTATTAATCGTATTGTTTATTTCAAGGTATGAATTTAACAGTGGAATTTACTAACTCGGAATGTCCCTTGTAGAGGTCCATCACAGTGACCCGGTGTCTACGATATATCACGCGAAATTATACTCGTGGCAGCTACGGGTGCGGGCGCGACAGGGACGGCAGGCGCTGACCCTCGGCCCATAATGTACGATCCGGTTAGGTACACGACTTACGGAAAATGGTACCTACGTAACCTCCGGACCCCGCGCCCGCTCCCCGTGCATGAAATGCTTATTATACGCGGCACGTACGCCGCCACCCCGCGTTTTCCGCCGACCACCTTCGTCTCACTCGCTCCCACCACCGAACTGACCCAACGGACAAAGACACCCTACCGATATTATAGCAAATCGAGGATTGTTATGTCCGGTCCGGCAGAGGTCGGCGTAATATATGACCACGGTATTCCGGGCACATATATTAACAGAGAACTCGCCTCATACGAAAAGATCTTGCACGATGGAAACAAATGGCAAGGAAAATTTTGTCGGTGAAATTCATTGAGATGGAAGAAGCAAAAACGAGACGAAAAATTACTACGATTTTTCAATGTGATCTGACTATGCTATTGCGTATAGTGAAACAAGAGCTGTCGTAAGAAAATTCTTTCCAAATTCCCTCAGATTTAATAAATACCACTGTACGAAGACATTAATCCATCACTCTATGAACATCATTATCAATATATTTTTAAATGTACATAACTAATTTTAATTTACTTTTCAGAATCTACCCATTTTACCAAAAAATGCATAGTCCATAAATGCAGGTATAATAAGAAAGAATAATTCTTGTTTTCATAACGGCCTAGAAAA
This sequence comes from Spicauda simplicius, assembly GCA_949699795.1. Classification (NCBI taxonomy): domain Eukaryota; kingdom Metazoa; phylum Arthropoda; class Insecta; order Lepidoptera; family Hesperiidae; genus Spicauda; species Spicauda simplicius. The sequence goes on from OX453064.1 coordinate 10,611,624, forward strand.
GTAAACTATACAAAATGCGGGTTAGCAAATTGTACCCAGCACAAACATTAAACTATAAAATGCACATCTTCCTCTCTGGTACCTTCATCAGCGGTCAAGTAAATCTATCACCCACGCAAGACAGTATACAAATGAAGAATGATCACATCGGTGCAGTGGTGGCGGAGAAACTCGCAATATCCAATGCAGTGTATGACATGTCGCGCTAAGTGACTGATGGAGCAGGTCGCACGAGCGGCGCTAGCACCATGAAGCTTAGATGAAAATTTATACAGCCAGGTAGACAACTTAAAATGAGATTGCAAGGGATGACTTAGCTTTGTTTAAAACTTAAAAATTAAAAAGTAGTATACGTGATAATTGAAATATAAAGTTAATGTAAAAATATTATAAGTTAACATAAAAAGTTGGAATAAATATTGTGCTTTTTAGAATTGATTGACCAGTAATTATTAATGGTGAAAGAAAATGCCGTAAGGAAAAGGTAGAAGACTTTTTAAAACTTTTTAATGTCGGATTAAGTCGACGCACTCGACCAGCGCAGTAGGCTATAGCCTAAACCTCATAAAGTAAAGGGTAGCCATAGCCAGGCCCAGTAGTTGCATAGTAATGGGTTGACGACGATAAATATGAGTGTTAACTTTGCACATATAAGAAAACATAACATCGCACAAAATCCTACTTATAAATACAATCACGACCCCGCGATAAATGTCTAGGGGCGCAGTCGCCCACACTGCCTAAACGAATTTAAATAAAATCGGGTATTAAAATCTCCAGGCGATTGCAAAAATATACCTATGTCAGGAGAGATTTGAACGAAATAAAAATTCCTCTGGCTCGTCGCATTATCGAGGGGTGGGGCTCCTGTTTTCTTTTACAGCTGTCGTAAGGTATAATCTTCAAGAAAAATGCGATATTTAAATGAAGCGAATTCCTCGATGGGGATTTGCTTGATACCCGAAATTTTTCAGTTGCAATTTCGTTTATTAATTCAGCGTCGCCTCGTGTAATCGTGTTGGGGTGTCGTTGAAACATCTGTCGTTAAATCGGGAATTCGTTAACAGTTAAAAGGTTAACGTTTCGAACGATTAGTTAATAATCCGCAATAATGTCGATTATATGTAAATGTAAGTTGGGAGATGTGCGTCGAGATTTTTGTTTAAACATATCGGTATCGGTGCGTTGGGCTGCGTGGTGTTCAGAATAAACATTAGGGCACTAATGAGGGTTGCGAGTCGGGAGTCGCGTGCGCCGGCGCTCCGCTGCGCCAACAAGGATCAGCGCCACGCGCCCGTCACGCGCAACACGTCTCTAATTGCCCTTCCATAGGGATTGTGACAATATTGGACAATCCAGTGAAAATAACACCCAGCTTTTGGGTGTAATGTTTGAGCCAACATAATCTCTTATTTTAATAGATAAGTGGAGGCGTAGTCGTGCGATTTGTTGTAGATTTATGAACCCAAGAATATTTATATTATTACAAATATCACTGCATTTTTGTACGTACGATCTCGTTTGTTTAAAATAAATAAAATGTGTACCTAATTTCAACAGTTTTGTAATCAAAGCTTGTCATTTAGGCACAGATTCGGTGAAATTAAAGGAAAATAAAAGACGGGCGCGACGCAAACGGCTATCAAGAGAAATAAAAAGAGCAAAGCAAATGAGAGGAACTCATTTGGGCGACCGCTGAATTGTATTCGAGAGGATAATAAAAAGGGAAGTCATCAGTGACACGCACAATGAGCATCAACCTCAAGAATATCATAGATAACGGCGCGGGCCTCCGCCGGGAGCTCATTAGGAGACCGTAGGGAAATTAAAAAGAAAGCAAGATCTTGGACTCAATTGCGGCCCGAGAAAAACGACGGCCTTCCTCTCATAACATTACATACAGCTTCGGTCGATTTTCCGGACAATTATTATTTTGTGACGCGTAAAGCAAACCAGGAAATGTACCTAATGGTAGATGAATAGAAACAAGCCTCGCTCTTGACGAGTAACCATGATCAACCTAAATTATTGTATTCAAATTAATACCAATTGTGATAAATATTTTCTAAAAATAAAATCGTTGCTTTTTCATTACAATACCAACTTAAAGGCCATGATAAAACATTTAATACGAACAATATAACGATGAATAGCGCAGTTTCTTATTTTTTCATATGTTAAAACTAATGTGTACATAAGTAATAATTACAAATTAAAAATGCAGATGTCACATTCACATATTAAAATATTTACATTCCAAACCTAATTAAATGAGAAGTATCTAAACTAGTAGAGTACAGAGGAAACAATTAATTGCCCTATCGGAGAACAAATTTCAAGTCTTTGAACTTACTCGATTTGCTAGAAAGAAGCTATAGAAATCTTGCATTTATGCAAAACAAAGGCAATCAAGGCCCGGACGAACAGAAGAAATGAGCTTCATTAAGCGACGGAATGAAAACTTTAATAATGTAAGATGCAAAAAAGTCGCCTAAAAATACTTAAGAAAATCTGACAACATAAAGGCTGTTGTAACCGGGGACTCGTCGTAAAATCATTAAGATGCTAATAAAAACTTCCTTTTGTCGCACAGAGACGAACTTCGGGGACGACGAAAAAAATATTCAAATAAAAACTCAATCGGGAGAGTGGAATAGGAAACGGTGCCCATGATTATTCTTCAAAACATAATGAAGAGAATTAATGTAAATATTCTTTTTGCTCAGAACTTTCCGCCCTCCGGAAAGTTTTATTTCAGGGCGCGTCGTTTAACAACCGACCCTACTTATTGACATTCAATTCGGGGGAAATTGATTTATGAAGATTGTTGCCTTAATTGGGGAAAGATTTTTTGCGATGGATATAAATAGTCTTGGGAGTACGTCAAGCGTAGACATCTATTATAAGGTCTATAGCAATTCTTTGAACATCAGTTTATTGCGATAAAATAATAAATTTATAATATTTTAACATACATGCTACACATTTTAAGATGCTCTACACGTGATTATCAAAAGTTCCAATACATTTTTCATACCATAACAGCAGCGAGAACTTTTTGTAGCAAAAATATTTAAAAGAACCTATTATGAGTAATTATACAAAGATTTCTACATGTACATAATTTGAAGTAAGTTTCTGAAGAAAAGAAATTAATGATCTAGAAATATTTATTTTTTATGACAGTTCGGTTTAAAAGTCATTGACCTCATTTCCACCCTGCACAAACCTTTGATGCCATCATATGCAACAAAAGGCCTCAGTTACATTATTGAGCAGCTCGTGACTGCTGCAACTTGATTGCACGTCATACTGACTGCACCCGACTACAAGCGACACACATGTCCCTAATTTCAAGCAAAACTATTTAAAAATTTATAACTTTCTGCATTTAATTTTACTTTACTTTTTTATGCTTATGGATATTTGTTGCATCTGCTTTTGATTGTATTTAATATACTTTTTATGATTATTATTAATGAATAAAAATTTGCGAATCAGCTGTATTTGTTAAAGTATTGAATTCATTTGTAAAAGGTACGAAAGAAGAAAATATAAAATGTATGTATTAAATATCCGATAGTGGTGCAATAATTTAGAATAGCATCACCTTTTATACGTTGATTTTAATTCAATACGAATTAAGAGATTAAAGCGAATAATATAAGGGTTGTTTTTATGAGACAGACAATATTTTTAAGGATTTAAAATTAAATGCCCGTTAATAATTGGAATCTCTCCTGAAGAATTATCGTAAGGATCCATGCAGGGTCCAATACCTTTTTACGGACGATAAAAATATTAAGTCGAGGGTCTTATTTATCTGAGTTTTTTGTACGCTTAACATTCTTTGTGAAAACAATTAATTGTACAAAGCATTAAATTGTGTTACATTAAAGCAAATTAATTATCCAATCTATATATAATTGAAGTTCGCCGGAATTAACGTCCTCCACACACCAAATAGACATTAGACCAAATTATACACATTAAGAGGTCCCGAATTGACTCCTAATATGCAATCACATACTTTATAGAAAATTTATCGTACCTATTACAAGATTCGCATTAAACTACCCAGAAAATCTTTAACCTAAGCTTTAAGCTTATAAAAGCTCGGCGCTAATGGCCGGATACCGGAAATTGCGCTCTCATATATCTCCCGACAGATTTATGAAAGTACCCACACATGAGCCGGTGTCTCCGCGCCCTACGAGGCTTTGTGTGCTTCGCTACGAATGAGAACACACACCGAACGAACCTCGCTTCGAGACATAGTATTATTTTAAAGTATTTTTGATTTCGAAGAGATCTTATTCATATTATAATATTTAAAAATATTATTGTAATGTATATCCATTTATACTTTACTTATGTATTTTACAATTACGACACTAGAGACGACGACGACGAAATTTTATCTCCAGATTGCATATTTTATATTATATTTTCCAATGTTGTCTAAAACGGAATACGTTTCTTTTATGCAACTAAATAACTACCAGGTTTTAAATACTACCAGGTATAAAATACTTTATTTTCGTAATATAAATAAAAAAATATAATAATCTCAATATACACTGTTAGCGTGGTTATGTGGCTAAATGTTTATTATTAAATAAAGAAACAACTTGAACACCGATCGAATATGAATCGCTTAGGAACTACTACGTTGAGTACCCGTTAAGTATTAAAATGTGTCAATTCCGCGTTAATATTAGTCTAAAATCATATACGTTGAGGCATCTACAATACTCATATTAGTCAAAGCTTAAACACTTACTTATAAAGTTCTGACCATGTGCAAATGCAATTCCATTTCACAGTTCTAATCCCTTTCTAAACACACATTTAGATGCGATCTTTATCCGCATGTTAATGCTACGCGCGTAGCAAAGGGCTACACCGTAGCCGCGTAGCAGATAATCCGGGCCCAAACGCGCTCTCTCACGGTTACTCCCGTAGCCGCTGATATGACTGATGGTCTTTCCCTGTCATGTTTAATGCATCTGTCAGCTCTGCATACATATTCGGTATGACATGGATTTATAAATTATAAATGCATTTCAATATCTTCTACTACAGGCTTATGTTATTCATTGATTAGAAATAGTTTAAAAATAGAATTAACAAGAGATTAAAAAAGGATATCATAAAATCTTATTTATTTCTTGATGTTTAAGATCTGAAAAAATACAAAGATTCCTCGTCATTATATCGTAGTATTGTATCAAGCCCGATATTGATATCAACACGCTCAGAGATAAAAAAATAAAATATTCTAAAAAATAAGTTTAAAAAACACAAGTTTTTACTCATGTCTTATATATTTTTGGTTGTAGAGAAATCCTTCTACACTACGACGAATAATCACATGAAACTCGAGCCTACCTTCTCGACAAGTTGATTGGCAAAGAAATATAGCGCTATATGGGCACTCGACTGGACGCTGTTTTTTTAGGATCGTAATCTTTCCCGGCGTATCCCGCCTTAGCACCGGCCGACACGTACCGGCCATTGTGACGTCGAATACGTCTTCCGTGGCTCTTCTTATATGAGCGTTACAAGTGCTTTCTAAATAATCTAAGTCCAGTTGAAGAGAGCGTATTGTATTGACATAGTGGAGTGGTGGCCGGCCGTATAATGCCTGGCGGGTGTGTGCGACGCGTCGGTGCAGGGTGCCTTCGTGTGCGCCACGCTTGATAGAATAAGCAAGTCGTCCGGCGCCGGGGGGAGGGCAGAGGGGGCACCCGAGAGGATCTTCAAGACTGGACCTCCACCACCCCCTGCCCACTACACATCTTCTGTAGCACTTCCCGTGGCCACATCGCTCGCTAATGGACCTTTACATTATTTTATGAAACAATGCTATGACATAGTGTCCACTTTATAGAACCTTTATGTTATCTTAAAGAGCGAGTAAATCCTTAACCCTTGAGCAAAGCCGTTATAAAAATTAGAGCAGATACAACGATTTAGGTACTTTTTTAGCTAAATCGAAATACCTGCCCCAATGAGCCTTAATTTGTACTACTCTAACTGTAAAAATATGTTGATTAAATAAATAAAAGTGGCTTTATATAGAGGGCAAGGTAGCATTAAATTGATGATTTAAATGTTTTAACAAATAAATATGTGAAGTGTTCTCATGATTTTCACATTTCTCACTCCAGTATTCTTGTTCAACGTCCGTATGATTTATTTTTCAAAATGAATTGTTACCACTAAACATGTAAAACTCACAATTAATTAATTGCACCTACAACAAATGGCTTTAAAACTTTCAGATCAATTTTAGTACAAGTATAAGACTGTTACTTTATAAAAATATAAAACTTAGCTTCAAAAAAAAAACCCAAGTGCCATCATCAACGAAAGTAAAAAAATAGTCACTTTGTATTATTTAATATATGCCACTGGATAAGTGACACCTTGTTTACCGTAAACGGGAAACATGTATCTAATCCAGTGCCATATAGATCATTTTACGAAATGTTTTCAAAAATTCTCCAGCTACATTTAGAGCTGTATGAAATAAATTCACCGCAAGTTCAGTAAGTTCGTTAAAACGCCACGAGCAGCGAGGCGCCGGAAGCAAATCATATTAACGAGAACGTCGCAGCACTCGCATCTACTCGCTTTTAGTTCACTATTCCACTGTCAATATTCCACTTTGTGTTCTATTTTGTGTAAAAATTGGACAGAATCATTTTAATAAAAACCCAAAAGTAACAAATGTAATCTCTTAGATGTCATTTTTATAAATTACTAGTTGAACCGGTGAACTTCGTTCCGCCTAAAAATAAAAAATGTACAATTATCAGTGTTCCTCCACTATATTGTGCATGTATTATATAAAAATCTTCCGCTTGAATCACTCCATCTATTTTAAAATATCATTAAAATCCGTAACGTAGTTTTCAAGATCTAAGCATACATAAGAACCGACAACGGGAAGCGACTTTGTATATACTATGTAGTAATGTCTAAGCTTTTTTAAATAATCTTATAAAATGTTTCATGTATGTCTTCCAAGACTAGCAAGTTTTTGTAGCTAAAACGTAAAACATAAAATTTAAAACTAAATTACGTATAGGAAATATCGCATGGTATATATTAAAATTATAATTATAACTTGAATAAGTAGCTATCAAAGAAGAATTAACTCATAAAACTATTTTTCATGAGTCTACCACTCTGTGCACATGGTCAACGCGATGAACTACAGATTAAACCCGTCTCACTCTGAGAGAAGAACTGTGCTTAGCAGTAGACAGTAATAATTTGACTACGATATACTTACTTGAACGTAAATATCGCACTTTCTCGTATTAATACGGGTAAATATAAATACGGGTTGCCCACAAAACCCGCCCTGACCACAGTAACGGCTGGACAACAAGCACAAAAATTATTACATAATTCTAAAACTCTCGTAAATCGTAACAGTATCGTTCTTTAAACATCCATGTTACGGGAATCGGATATATCTAATCCACACAAATGTTCAAAAAGGAATTGTAAAAGGTATCGCAATAACTTTACAACAAAGGAAGCCACGCAAAAGCTCGAGTCAAAAGTTATGTTCGAATACTTTTAACGGGCGGCTTTTAACGGGCGGCTGGTATGAGTAGATTTACAATAAATACACCAAACAAAGAAAAACGAATCTCGTGCGGGGAAAACTTCTGCTTTGTTCTCGTGCCCGCTCCGAGAGCTCTTGTTTAGCGAAGAGGTGAGAATATGTGTAGTTTTCTTTATCGACCAACACTTGTGTCTACGAGGATAATTTTATTTGTATAGCTCTTGCACACGAATTCTATTTTACCTAAGTATTTAAATATCTTGATTTTAATTAGATTGTAAAACAGTGTTTGCAATTATCTCGCAAATGTTTATTATGCAAATTTATTTTCGAATTTGAAATATAAAAAACCGTGTTTGTTAAATATATAATAAATTAAGTAGCAATTAAGTTAATATTCATGTAGATTTTCTGAATGATTTTATTTGTTAAAACAGTTGTTGCTTATTTACCATAATATAATACTTTTTAATTTTTAAAAGATACTAACATATTTTTTTCGAAACAACCAAGACAGGGTTAGTAAAAGTTCTTTATAATATGGAGAGGTTTGTATTCGACAGCACAATATTGGTACTTGTTATGTGTGATCACTCAACAGTTCCATAAGAGGTGGTACAGCAGTCCTGCCGCAGGCTGTATCCACGTTACCTGATATAATTGGGCTTCAAAACTCCGCAGATCCCCAATACTTCCGCGCCGTCGCTCGTCTCACGCTGCCACCCTATTTATTTTGTCTGCGTTGTCTTTACCGATGCCTTTTGAACGGTTTTCTATCCAACATTATATCGACGGTATCAATTCCCTTCAGATACACTCGATCGCTGAGTGAGCGCTTCTTTACATGCTGCTCTGAACTCGCTTCTGCCAGGTAATTGATTTCAATATCCTACCCAAATCCTATAACACGCGAAGTAGGAGGCGTCAGCGAATTGGAAAATTGTTATTATGAATGCATCATGCAAAGTTTACGTATCTTTTATTTTGTCATTTTTCCAACTTATATGAAGCGGTTTATATTTGGCTACTAAATAACAACAAATAGAAACATGCACATACATTTACATTTCTGCACTAAAATTTGTGTATTCTACAAGCATCAGAAATGTAATAAAAATGATATTTAAACTGTTTGTTTGTTTACATTCTTTGTCAAAAGGTATTATGCAAAAAATAAATTCATCATTTAATATTACTTAGATGTTAGGACATAGTTATTATGTTTTCATTAATTAAGTATACGAAGTAGGATCGAACTGCTAGTCCCAGCGTACGGGCTCATATAATATAATAATTTGAACCCTTTCACAAAATTGGAAATAATATTATAAATATTGAGTTTACAGATTGAACTGAGATGTGATCCTGATCCCTGAAAATTTATTTGACAGTTTTAACGAGATTAGTTCTTATAAACAGAAGAAAGCGCCGGGGCCAAGAAGTATTTTGTTAAAAAAAATGAAGTATCATAACAAATTGAGAGACAACCTATAAATGTACGTGTATTTACTGTTATCGTAACTACTTTAAATAAAAGTCAGTAGAACCACAACAAACGTTATTTCTATTCAATTTATTCATTCTACCCACGTCAAAGAAGCACGAATCCTCGCCGTGTTTTCTCTCAAACATCAAAATGTAAAGCGAATTCCCGAATACAGCTCATGCAAATAGAAGTGTCGTTTTCGGCCACTCAAGAAGCAAATCAAGAAAGAAACTCCGGTCGGCGGTCGAACGTCTTTCACGCCTCAATCAACTGCCAGTTACGATCCTTTGTACGAATGCTTCCACTAGCCTCGCCACAAATCTCATTCAAACCTAAACGCTAGCGAGACTCGAGCGTACTTCACATGCATTTAACTCAACAAGTCGCTTATTTTTAATGCAACGTCATAAGGGGACTTTGAAAAGCCAATTTCACATGTAACGTGGCCGATCTTAAGGTCCATATTACAAATATGAAAATAAAGAAAATAAGCTCTCCCTGACCGCTCCTCCAATCGCGCACCTCGCTTTTATTACATCCATAAATTCATCATATCGCGAAGGCAGCGGAGCTCGCCATTGGCCGCGTAAGCGAGACTGCGTGCATCTCTCGCTCGCACCTCCTTCATATTAATATTGAATTTTTCTCGACCCCCGCCCGCCACCCTCGCGGGAGGCTCTACACTCGCTCGCCCCCGTATTGTTGTTATCTTTAATGTTGTGGAAAACGCGTTTTCTTGTGTCGTTAACTTTTATATTGCACGAGTGATACTTTTACGAGTTTGATACATAACTTATGTCGTATCCTTCGCTTGGATATACTGAAACTGTTTATATGCAACCGATACCCTTCCTATGTACATATGAAACTTGTTTTCAATATCAATAGCAAACAGAAACAATGGGAGCATAAGCAAATGCAAAAGTTTCAACTTTACTTTTAAGCATCACCCTAAACTTGTGATAACAATATAATCGTCATTAGTCTCCTAAACACCGGACGTAACACATACAATTACGTAGCATCAAGTTAGCTACGGTTCGGTAGAGTATTTTATTAAAAAACCCCCTCATTGTTCCGTGCTGCCAAAATCAAAACAGAAACAAAGAACATAATAAATTAATCACTTTCAAAAGGGGTCGGTGTTCCCCCTTTAATGTTTTCCTTTAGTGCATTGTCTGTCTGGTAAAATTAAAAAGAGAGGAAACAGACCGTCTCCGGTTTTAAATGACATTTACCTTTATATTATAAAAGTTTGGGAGGTTTTACTGAGTAAGAAATTATTCCATTTTATCCATTACCTTAGGTATATGTAGATAGCCTAAATCAGCTTGACTTCCGACTTAAAAGATGGGAAGTATAGAATTTCATTCCGGATATGGATAGAAGCATCATTTGGAGCCATTAATCTATTTCAGTCGCCAACAAACAAGCCAAGTATAATTATTACAATTTCTAGATATCTTCATCTAGTAGTTGTAGATTAGGGTTGTAGGATCAATGAATGGAAGAAAATCTTGGAAAATAATCAAGCCATTTAGGTTAAATGTTGTTACAGCTAAATATATAAGTATATCTAGCAGTAGACTGATAATACTTAACTGATGTCAACATAACATAAGAAAATTTCGGGACATAATCGGAATATTAGTAGGAGCATTACTTTTTCTGTTAAATTTTCCTAATTGCATGATAGGGTATGTTTGGAATATAGATATGATCAATCCTTTTATTAACCACAGTGACAATCTTGCTAAGTGTATTTAGTTGGTATCTTTTATTAACAATTCGAGGCTTTCAAGATTTTGTCCTCGTGGTCTTTAGCACATCTTTTAATAGGAGATTCAAATTGATATAACGCCTCATGTACACAAGATATTACATTATCTATACAAAATATACATCAAAAGGTGAAATTTAATAACATCTATCCATAATAGAGAACTACAGGTAAAATATGTCAACCCCCTTATCGAAATAAATACACGGAATCTTTTTAGATTCGGTCCCTTATATCTCAAAGCTCAAAAGAAATCGCTAGCAATATCTGTCTGAAAAATATATCGGATTGCTTTGTCGCAGCTTTGGAAATCGAAATCTATTTTCCTTCAAATCTAAGTGAATCCCGTGCGGATTGGAAATGTACCCTTTACCTACCGGCGGGCGAGGCAATTGATATTCCAACAATACAATGTATGAATAAAATATAAACTGAGTTGCTATCAGACGTGTTCGCTGCAATCGCCGCATGGATTTAGGAGAAATCTCTTGTTATTTTAGGCTTATGTAGAGCGTTTTGGCTTCAAGTGATTTATTACTATCTTGTATTGAAAATAATGCCTCCATGAATTTATAAAATGTGATCTGAAGCTATAATGGCCTAGAAGTGGTCCTAATCTTACACAGACATATGTGTATTACGTATCAATAATTTGAACTATGAAAAATTTTTTTGGGAAAATCTGTATGAGTGTGTCTTTGGCTTAAAGATCTAAAAAGGGTACTAGGTCTAGGTACGTGAACCACAACACTCGTATAACCAGCGTGATCCTTCAATTTTGGTGGTGTCAGTATAATTATTGAATACAAGGATCTTAAGTGACCATTAACTCATATCTTGAATAAGATGTACATTCTTAGATGTAGAGACAAGACAAATATGGTCTTACAGTCCATTCATTATAGGGTGTTCACAGCAGAATTCGACTTACTCAGCTATAAACTGATATAAACTTTTATTTTGATATCCCTAGCTTGTCTCAAAATGCACATGTAATAAGATGTTCGCAACTTTAAAAACCAGAGGTCATAAAAATATTTTTTTTGCAAATATCTCGCTTCAAATCGGTTTACGTTATTTGTATTTTTTTATAATATTATAGACATTATTATATAAAATTAAATTTTATACAACTCTTGTTTAGAACAATTTTTCGTAGAAGAGTATGCAATTAGAGTACCATGGTTTTAGACTAGTATTATCGCGGAATTGATTTAATACTTAACGGGTACTCACGATATGCGGTTTATGAATTCTTATAGAATTGTTTTTGTCTAGTCCTTGTCAACGGTTTCTCCCTGCCACCGCAGTTTGGCCGTGACCATGATCCATGCAACTGGGTTGAAATATCGCCAAAAAGGTCATAGGTCAGAGGTCAACTCGTAGTCCGGATCGAAAATACATTATATAAAGTTTATAAATTATTGCTAAATATATTATTATTACTTTTATGTAGCATGCTACATGTGCATGCGCATGCTACATGTTCCATCCATCCATCCATCAGCCTTTGAAAGTCCACTGCTGGACATAGGCCTCCCCTAATCTGCGCCACTTAGATCGGTCCTGAGCCATCTGAATCCAGCGGTTACCCGCTGTCTTCTTCAGGTCATCTGTCCACCTGGTTGGGGGGTGGCCTGCACTCCTTTTGCCCAGATGTAGTCTCCAACCAACGACTCTTCTACCCACATACCGATGTCTGTCCTACGAATGGAGTCTGTCCTACGAACGACGTGGACTGCCCATTTTTTTTTTATACGTAAACCTAACGATAAGGCAGACGGGCTACCTGATGGAAAGTAGTCACCGTCGCCTATAGACACTTGCAACACCAGAGGAGTCGCCAATGCATCGCCGGCTTTGAAAGAGAGCTCTTTTCACATCTTTTTGAAGAGCCCCATGTCATGACTTCCTTCCATTGCCACTTCAGCTAACTAATTTTGAGAGCTATGTCGGTAACTTTCGTTCTCCTACGGATTTCATCGTTACGAATTCTGTCGCACAGGGAAATACCAAGCATAACTCTCTCCAAAGCTCGCTGAACAACTTTGAGCTTACGGACAAGGCACACAGTAAAGGACCACGTGTCGGCGCCATAAGTCATCACTGGTAATACACACTGCTCGAACATCTTCGTCTTCAGAATCTGAGGTATATCGGATGAGGTGATCTCTTTCTCGAAGTTGGACTTACCCATCTGCACCGCCTGCCCTAGGTAAATATATTCGTCAACAACTTAGAGGGTGATGCCGTTAACAACATGCTACATGTTGCCTCAGTGGAATTGCAAATTAACATCGATACTGATAATGTAGTGTATGATATAACTCTGACTGATAAATTATTACAATTAATATTAATATTGTCACAGCTGCTACAACCTTATGATTAGGACAACTATTTATAACCCAGCTGTTAACCGACTTGCATTATGTCCACCAATTCGCACTTGGCCAGCGCGGTGGATTATGGCCTAAACTCTCTCATTCTGAGAGAAGACCCGTGCCCAGCAATGGAACAACAATGGGTTGACGAGATACCGACTTGCAAAAGATAGATTGACTATTAAACTAACGTGTTTCTTTATCCTGAAGGTTCTGGTACAATATAAACCTTCTTAATTTGGACCATGACACCTATAATAATCGGTGCATCAGTAGTTTTCACATCTGCATCATAGGGTCATCTCTTAAACGTTGATACCCACCGCTGCCTACTAATTTTAATACTTTAACAGATTCTACTACAGCCTATACGGCTGTACTATACTTATATACGGTTCACGTAAAAGGCGGTCAGACAGGATCTATTGTCACTTGATGTTAAAAATCGGGCGGGCCTGAAGAAATCTTCGCAGTAGTGCTGAAGACGTATGCTCCCGAGCTGGTAGAGCTACAAAAAATGCGCTTATTATAGCTTTTATACATGGAAGGACAAGTACCGTCTTTGTGGAAAGTTCACCCAATCTCAAAAAAAGGTGACCGCAGCAACCTGGCCAACTAACTACAGGTTTATAGCAATATCCTCTCTGCTCTCAAATGTGAAGGAACGAATTACAAACTCACAGCTTCTCAAGTACCTCAAAGAGCACAGGTTTTCGCCCGAGCCGTTCAGCTGATGATCTTTTGGTCCCCAAGTCTGTGTTATTTCATACACGCTGTTCATTCTATATGTCGGAAATGGCGGTATTGTGGCAACACCGGAACGCAAGCGCCATCTAGTGGCGTTCGATGAAGTTAGGGTTGTACCAATTTAATGGCCGCCGACCGAAGTCTGCAATTTATTCTCGTGCTAACATTCCCTATCAGAGCCCACAGTAGGTTATCCTGATACGATGAGCGAAAAAGAACCACCCCCCTCCGTCATATATATTAATAATACATTCTAGCAATGTTGTAACATGCATCGCTATGCAAATGATAGTACGAGAGATACTTTGTCCCCAGTTCAACCCCACGAAGACACAAATCGTTTACTGCTCGTTTACTGCTAATTAGCCCTATTTGACATGGCGCTAGAGCTCCAAGTGGCCTCGCTCACTGTTGACACAAACGTGGGGATCCTGGAAGCTCGAGTATAGTGCCATTTCAGGGTCACTTGGTCATTAAACCCAAGTTGAAGTAAAAAAAATGTGGGTGCTCTGACCAGAACCAACAGATTTTTTACTTTTTTTCTTTCTGCTTTATAAGGGGAAGCACATGTGGAATTCTACTTACATCTTTGGGCATGGGCGACTCAATACCAACTTAAACCACCTGACCCCGTGCAGAAACGTGCGATCAGAATCACCAACAACTCAAGAATTACCGATCGGTTAAAAGCTTTGGCCCTGCAGAAGAGTAAAGTCTCCTTCTGTGTGTTCTACCAGCTTTACATTGGGGAGAGTTACGAGGAAATTTTTAACGTGATGCTTTCGTCTCCTTTTCTCCACCGCACCACTCGTTTAACGATGAAGTACCATCCGCACCAACTAAACTCGTAGCGGCCTTCCGCGGTTCTGCTTGCACGCTCGTATTTGCCACGCGTATGCACGTTGTGGAATGAGCCTCTGTCTGAAATATTCTCAAAGCTCTGGCATGGGGCTCTTTAAGAAAGGTGCGAAAAGAGATCTAATACGAAGCAAGCAAAAAAATTCACGAACACTCACATGGAGGAGCGGTCGTCAACCCAGTCTATCATGCAGTAGGTGCCGGGTTCAATTCCCGGCCAAACAAAAATGTATATAAACTATGATTTTTTGTTTTAGGTCTATGTACGAGTATTTATGACTTCGTTTTTGTGTGCACAACATGCGTGGCGGAGCGGTTACCACCGCGGTCCGACACGCAGTGGATTCCGGGTTCGATCCCTGGCCGGATAATTTTCTGAATAACAAATTTATATTTCTGTTGAGAAAATCCTACTGTGGGGCTATAAGAGTATAAATTGATAAGTGTTATACAAATGAAAATTGAGAATCCTCTTTTAAGAAGACCAATTATAATTGGCCGTAAATGAAAACCATTCTCGTACCCTTACGTTTAAAAATTAATTTAAAAAGCTCGGATACAAATAGCTTAAACGGTGATAGCAGATTTTTTTCATGTCCCTGAAAACGTTGTACGTCCAATATGATGAGAAACAAAATGTTTATTAACATTTCAAGTAAAGTAGGTACATAAACAAATCAGTAAATCGTATTAATATAATTCGCTTGGCTCTCGTCCCCTAGTCATTTGGCTGTCGGGGAGTTATTTAATACTGCTACTGACCCTTACTCTTGTGTTCTTAGCATGAACGTATTAAATGTATAGGATACATCTGCCGGACTCTGTGTTCTGAGTGAGAATAATAAATTATTTAATGCTAATTCAGCAAATAAGATGACACCAAAGAATAAAACAGCTGCTAACATTACTATTGAACAAAGAATCTAATAATCAATGTTTTCATTTTGTTCGTGTAGAAGTAGCAAATGGGCATGCCGTAATTTTATGGTATGTGGCAACTAACGTCCATGGATATCTAAATATAGTCCCAACTATAATTGGAGCCCTATTTGATGCTACCCACATCCACACTGTATGGGCATAGCTAAGGACTCTCGTCAACCCATTATTGTCCCACTGCTGGGCACTGGTCTTCAGTATGAGAGAGTTTAGGCCATAGTCCACCACGCTGGCCAAGTACGAATTAGTGAACTTCACACACCCCCGAAAACTTTTTTTTTAAGAACTCCCGGGTATGTAGGTCTCCTCACGATGTTTTTTTTCGCCGAAAAGCAGTAATAAATATTTTCTAATATGCAATTAATTTTAGAAAAATCAGTGTCGCTTGCTTGGGTTTGAACCGCGGACCTCCTGATCGCGAGGGGGAAGTTTCAATATTAGGCTATCACTGTTCAGGACTAAGTTGAAGTAAATGTTTCACCCATACTACAATCAATAATTTCCCACCATCTCATAATACAGGAGCAATTCACTTGGATTTCTTAGGGCATATATAGAATTCTATTTAGTATGTGTCCAATACATTGGTGCGATATAAAATGAACTTGACAATTGCGAAACTTCTACAAATTATTAACTAACTCAGCTCTGAATAATATTTAGATATTTAGATAAATGGTTTATATAATTAACTACTATAAGGCAATGTAATGGAAATATTGGTATTATAATATTTCATGTATCTCCAAAGGCGCATCCCTAGTGCGCCAGTAACAGACTTTTCGTAATCTTCTAACGTCTTAAATAAAATAGTACAGCGTAAGTAGTATATGGCCGGTATCTTATGAATTAAATATGAGCGCTTTATTCGATTCCGTAGTCCCTCGATATCAGATAATAAAAAAGAAATTTATCGCACACATACAAGCGAGATCTCGGGCCTAGGCTCATCGTCTGCTATTTTTTACGGCCGCCGTCCGTCGACAATCACTTCATAGCGACCCCTGTCCGAGCGTTCGATGACAGAATTATTTATCAGTTTGAAAAATGACGGGAAATTGAATGTAGTCGCAATGTTTACAACGCATTTTCTGTCCAGCGTCCTCGGGGGCTCCTTCCCTCGCGTTCCGATGTCCACTTTTCAAAGAGGCCGCTCGGACGAGGGTCGAAAAAGTGTCCCCAGAGTAAAAAATAAAAAATAAGTATGTGTATTGTGCCCACGTTCGACGACGCTACACGCGTACAGTGGATGACAAAGAAAAAGGCGGCTGAAATAAAACGAGGAGTGTAACGCGACGGTTGATAGTTTATTCATTGCGTTTCTATAATTGTTTTCCGCTCTGGGATCGCATTACGCTATGACGCAATCTATCTGAGTGACCCGAAGCCATGTGTCCGTCTGTGCAGCCACCGAGCGCCGAGGGACGAATCTACTGCTTCCGACTTCAAATATATTGAATTATCTAACTCTGATAAAAGAACTTTGAAGGACGATCGTGAACTCGTTGCGCATTGCGATCCAGATGGTTTTATACAAAGAGTATATGAAGTCTTTTTGCGATTCTCTTTCCGCGCCTTTCTATATTTCACGTTACATTTAATGATCTAGTATGTGACAAGAAACATAATCACTTACATATAAATAAACACCCAGACCCAGAACATAAATCTAAATTACATTCGAATACAAAAGATAACGTTTTATAGGTAATTGGTATGTAGTATTGCTTATACATATACCTGGTTAATTGAAAACAAAGTAATTAAATTTTATCTAAAATCTAAATACATCATCGATATAATGCATCGAAATGTATTTTATGTAAAATCATTATACCTTTTATAATGTAAGCAAAGAAATAAAATGTTCAAGCAGTACCTATATCGCCTCAATCAACGTTCGAATGCACTAAATGGATTTTACGCAATAAAAAATATCTCAATGTTATCACTTTATATTTTCTGTTGAAAACGTTCACTAAAGAACGACTTTCGTAATATGCATTTTTATTATAGAAGTAACGTACGTTTTTTTAATCCAGCTGATGGTGTAATAGTAATAACTAGTCACCCGTCACATCAGTCGAAATGCGACTGTAATTTAAATTAAAAAACTAAACTTCATATTGTCCAAAGTAGTACGAATATTTCTAAATTCAAATAAAGTGTAATAATTTTCAAGTAATTTTGAATGCAGCCGTTAAATATAAAAAGACGTTTACTTAGCTAAACCGCATTTAAAAGCAATAGCGGTTATTTTGACAAAAACACTGACATTTCTGACGTTTTGTGTTTTCATAGTAAGTGAATGTTTCATTAATTATGTATGTGTTTGTGACAGATTCACGGTAGTGTGTGTAATGTGTTTTAAGTTGATTTTATGTATGTTTTAAGCATTATTTGAAAAAAATATTAACATTCTGCACTCCTACCCTATGTCCACTATAACCATGCACAGTTTCATACTAATCCGTCCGCGGCATATTACTTAAAAATGCTTCACATTTTTTTGCTTTACGTATTAATATATAGCTGCCGAACATAGTTACCTATAATTAACCCCAGACGGTTCAAGCTCACAGAAGCATCGATACCTGAGCCTTCTATAAGTTTATTTTCCTAAGTACATTCTTCGAACCAGAACACAGCAGCATAACACTGCTGTTAGGGCGCCTTCACATTAAGTCGCAAGAAGTGCGGCAGCAGCGCATCGCTTTATTATTGCAGCTATCGCTGCAGGACACACTATATTAGGGAGGCGCACTTCATTTTTAATAATGGTAATAATACCTAATAAAAAATAACAAACAATTAATAATAATTTCATTAATAAGAATTCATCCGCTGCAGTCGCGCGGCTGACGCACTGCCACCGCACTGTTTACGACCTTTTTTTTTTTTTATTTGACTGAAGTAGCAAACGAGCATGCAGTCCACCTGATGGTAAGTGGTCACTGCCGCCCATGGACATCTGTAATCAACTTCATATAGAACACACAGATCACAGATGTGTTGCTACTCCCGAGGACTATGATGGTCGCCTCATGTAAAAGTGTGCCGGCAACCACACCCTTCTATCGAAACGCAAGAAATGCTTCACGCTAGAAATAGGTGTGGCGGTGGTACTTCCCCGGTCGAACTGCACTGGTTCTATCACCTTCAAAAGGTAATGTAAAGGCGCCCTTATACGGCAGAAATAGTGGTAGCGTAAGTTTCTCCTGAATTCAACCACGCAGAAATCTACCATCTTCTACACAAAACGTATAAAGTTATATGTCCTTATATTTACTGTAAGTATAAAATACAGTTATCAAAGAAAGTGTCCTTAAATATTACTACACGTAGAAGGAATTGATCAATAAAATAGTTGAAATGCATTACAAAACTTTTTCGTTACAGAATTTAAAACTAAAACACCTAATTGTATAATTAACGACGCTTCCAGTGTGTCAGTGTTTGTAAAAACGTATACAGGCACACAGTGAAGCAATTTTATTCTTTATTACCTGTTCTATGTATAGGTAAGTACACATACGTATTATAACAGCCATGGCCGCTCGTAAAAATGTTTTATTCACCCCATACGGCCTCGTAAAAGGCGTAATAACGCGAGGAGGCATCGTAGAAGCAATTACCGATCTGTTATAGTTTGTTACAAAGGCGCCTGTTTATTATCGTTTTATTATCAACTCATTTGCCGCACAAGGACAGCGTTTAATTCAATATGCTTTAAATGTCGTTAACCTTTCAAATTGGAGATTACTTTCTAGAAATTTCTAAGTAGATACACAGTATACACGCACAATATTTTAAAACAAAATATTTTTGTTACTACCTCATTAATAGGAATGTGTATCAACCTTTACAGTTGGGCTATTTTCAGGGCTAAAGTACACGAGGCGCTTCAACTAAAATTCCAGTACCAACCACAAGTACCTACTATCCTTATTACGACATGTTATAAGACTTAGGAAAACATACAAAATCTGTATGTAAATCTACATTTAAACATCATATTTTATTATTCCTTAAAATGATGTATCTATGTTTAAAGATCTTTATTTCTTTATTCTCATTATCTGGTTCGATCCACACGCTAGTCACCACCACCTTTTTAAGGTTGTGATTAACGCAATATAACTGTCTGACGTTGCCGGGTTGCGAATGTAATGCTAACGCTTCTCGGGAATCGGCAAGGAACGTCTAGAAGAACGCCGCGGAGTATTAGTCGGTAAGAGTCCGACATACCCCTTTTGCTCTCCCGTGTGAGAGATTCATGAGGACTTCTTCGCGGTAAAAAAAATATACCTGTCTGAAGACTTGCAACTAGGTCCTTATAGTTAGCAACGTATAGGTTGCCAACACCAAGTAAGATTACAATCATATTTAGGTTTAATTACAGATGTCCATGGGCGGCTGTTGCCATTCACCATTAGGTCGATGTTGTTTGCTCTATAATATTATAAAATGGTATCCTATAATAGTCACTATATTGGTTATACCAGATAACCTTTTACAATATAAACATTTTACAATTTAAAATATACAATGGCTAAGCATAATCGCTCGATAGAGTTACGGAAGCCTGACTGATCGTGCATTTTACACTTTTATATCTTCCTCCCCTATTACTTTACAGATATGTATTAAAAGCTCAGAACTATGATTACGATCGAGTTTCTATGCGTTGTCTAATCTCGGTGACTGAACTTTGCTTAATCCTTACAGTTCGTGTTTTGAATGTTCGCTCACAATATAGACGACTTGTATGCATTGACGAACGGTACGTCGAAGAGACTGTTCAATTCTCGGTGAATCAATCATAGAATTATACACATATAGATTTAAATTAATCTTTAAAGGATTTTTACTTTGCGTATGTACATAGTTAGTTTCAGACTAGGAGACAATTATCGTTCAGTAGCCCTGATTACTGATTGAAATCAATTTAAACAATTGAAGTCTGTCAAGTGAAAACTTGACAGAATTTTAATCTTTACATCAATGTAAATAATAAAATTCTGTCAAGTGAAATGTTTAAATTAATTATTAATACCAATCAAGGTATTAATAATATGTGAATTGTATCTTACTTTTGAACAATCAAATTCAATGCAATTAAATTCGTGATAGATAAAATCTAATCACAAAATACTAAAACCCAATCTGTTAAATAACTGATATATACTTGTACTTCATTTAAAGGATAAGATAAAGCAAACATCTTCAAATACAAGGCTTATGATTGGTGCACAAAGTTTAAGCAAACTTCGCACCCCATTATAATCATAACGAAATATCATAAGCCCGCCCGCCCTACCAGGAAAAACTGACGCTTGCAGTTCGCCGTCGCCCGCCTACAATATCATAACGGCGTGCGATTGGCCGATATAAGTTGATATAATATCATAACGAGCAGGGATTGGGCGCGGGCGTAAGGCGAGCGTCCCGCGTCCCGCTGCCTTGTCTTATGGCCTAACGGTTAGTGCATCGGCCGAAGTGGCCTTATAATAAGTTACGTTCATACGTTCCCGCATACCCTTCCCGCGCTCCTCAATAAATATGTCGGGAGCGCCCCCGCCCGCCCGAGTATGAGCGGTAGGAAATGCCGACCGCCGACCGCCCGAGCCGGATCAATAATAATACTCGCCCATATCTGCAGTGGACTGGATCTGCTTGAGAAAGCGACCGGCCCGCGCCCCCCCGAGCTCCCACCGCCTCTACACAAACAATATAAATCATTTTCCCGACCCTGAGCCGCGGTCACACACATCCACATCGGACCACCGCCGTCGCAAGCCGCACGATCCACCATCGCCCATTAACTACCCGAATTTCAGCACAACGCACATCTATATTCACAATATTGTTGTACATCTTAAAATTCGGACTTTAATTTTTAATAATCATGGCAATATGATTAGAGAAATAAATGTAATTAGGTACGTTCGTTTTATGTTTAAAAGATTAAGGAACATACAAAAGTACATGACGACATTGATTCAGTATAAATTCAATTAGATAACTTTCATTACAGAAAAAAAACATAATTAAAAAAAAAAACATTTTTGGAATTCTTCCTAGCCATGTTTCTCGTCCCATGGAACAATTCTGAGAAAGTTCATTTATCTGAATCGCCATCAAATATTTCAGCCGAATCCAGTGAAGTCATGTTAAAAAAAACAATTACTAAAATTAAAACAAAGTATTGCAAACAATAAATTGTTTATACAATGAATAAATATCAATTCAATATAGTGTATCAATTCTTGTTTGCAACCCTAAGAAAGTATTTAGGATTTTTCTAATATCTGCCAAATGCCAAAATCAGCCGTTAAGAAACTTTGCAATTTACTCAATAACTAAAAGTACCTTTGTAAAACGTATATTGCTATTTTGTATGTGTTGCACAAAATATTATGGAATTAATTTTGTGATACAATTACCTAATACAGTACTTCGAGAAGAACAGGTAATTTGCGGTACTGGTAGATCCAGGATTTTCGTTTATTGGGGGAGGCTGACCGACCCAAGATGGGTTCAGAGGAAGATAGTGTAAAATATTGCGACTATAAGTATTCTCGTCTTTTCGATTTTTAGATTTTGAGAGAGTATTACATCCTCCAATTTCAGGTAAATTTCAGAATACATTAAGGTAAGTAGGTACTTGCACTTCGATTTGAAGTTACGGGGGGGGGGGGGAGATATCCCTCAGCCTGATCCATCAGAAATGTAGTAGTATAGTATCATAAAAAACCTCAGGCTTTGAAACCCTCAAAACTTTTAAAAAGGTTTAAAAAAGTTTAGGGAAATGTGCTCTACATAATATGCTTTATTATTATTTGAATATTACTCGTATATTTACATGAAATTTAATTTATGAGGTTACGGCTTTATTTAAGATCTTGATCTTGCCTAGGACGCATAAGAGTATAAGAAAAATCTAATATTATTTTGTAACTTCTTAGAGGGAATAGTATACACACACACGCACACGCTTTCTACATTCATAGCCCCACACAAGACGAATACACAAACACCCAGACCCAGAACACGAATCTAGACTCATCATTCAAATACCTGTTTGGCCGGGAATCGAACCCGGGGCTCATTCCGGCACAGACCGCGTCAGACCGGCACGGTAACCGCTCCGCCACGCGGATTGTCGTAAGAATGTCTTAATTCTTTTTCTTTCTATTTATTGATTCAGAAGTCATCTTATTTACACTTTATTTTAAATTTCTCTTTGGGGATATTTATTCTCTGTTCACTTATAGTTCATTCATAGAACCGCAATTAGATACGAGCCTACGCAAGTGTTCCCTACTATACGAGTAAAGTAATTTGTGATCTTGCATTTCACGGAAAAAACAAGAGTACGCCACCTAGTAAACATTGAAGTGTATATCTGTGTAAGATGTGCATCATTATATTGTAATTTAGTATCTCACAACTTTATCATTTCTATGACAACTTGAACCTCTTTTGTTATTATCAAGTAGCTAAAAAATTATAAAAAAGTTTAATTTTGAAAGATTTGAAGAAGAAGATTAAAGATGAATTATTATAAGCTTCGCAAGGAGAAGCCGTATATGAAAAATTAAGTTATGCCACGTAGACCATAGTGACCTATAGTCATCGTGACATAACTTATATGTATATAAAATTAACATTAACACATTATTGTATTTAATATTATTTAACCTTAGAGCAGTGATCGCCTGATGGTTGAAACTTGCCCTCTCATTCGGGAGGTCCGTGGTTTAAACCCAGGCACAAACCACTGATTTATGTGCTTATTAGAAATTAATTATCACTGCTTTTCGGTGAAGGAAAACCTCGTGAGGAAACCTACACACCCGAGAGTTCTTTAAAAAAAAGTTCTTGGAGGTGTGTGAAGTCCACCAATTCGCACTAGGCCAGCGCCTAAAACTCTTTCATTCTGAGAGAAGACCCGTGCCCAGCAGTGGGACAATAATGGGTTATTATTTAACCCTAATTTTCTTTTAAAATATCATAATTTAATATTGATTGCATTGATCCATTTTCGAAATATATTTTTTACAATTGTAGTATATTAAAGTCAACGGTTAAAAATAAGGTACCTGCAGCTTCACAACAACTTCTAATATAAATGTCATTTAATAACGAAAGACTTATAGGATGTCACCGGGACCTACAAGAAGTTTCATTATACGTGGCAAAGTGTCTATCGAGCTCGTGGCGATACAGAGCGGGCGAACTTTGCACAATTTATCAAATTGAGTTACTGAGGGGTAATATCGCACAGCGAACGCAATATTGCAGCGCGTGACCGCGTCTGCAATACGCGCTCAATACATCGGCCGGCGCCGAGCCCGGCACGTCCGCCGCCCCGCCCGTCTTCGAGCCGCCCCGGCCCCCGCCCGCCCAACTGACCACCTAGATATTTAGCTAACAATGCCTCGCCGCGAGCGACGGCCACGTACTCCATCCCGCTCCTACCGCCTCCGCTCTCGGACGACCGACAGGGAGCGTCGCGCCGGTCATTGCTATATTTATTGGCGACGCTCATAAGTACGCGGGTCAGGTTATAAGTTTCTACGAAATGAATGGCCGAGCCACGTAGGAGGCGAGTGCCCGTCGCGCTTAACAAGAAAGCTCCTCCACCAGAAACTTGGCAGGGGGCACCACCCCACCCTCGGCAGCGTTATAATTAAAAAACAAAAGAATACAAAGCCACTCAGCCTCTTGGCTGCTGCCGCTCTCATTCGACTTTCACGCGAAAAAGTGCAATGACTGGAGGGACGGCAATCGATTCATTCTGTTACCTATTCTTAATAAAAGTTGCATAAAGTACCTACTTTGTTTAATCTGTGGTAATCATTAATTTGTAATGGTAAAAGAGTAAAAAAAAAAAATCTTATTTAATTATAGTCAGTAATATCTTCTACGTCATCAATTTGACCTGACCTACTTTTTCCAAAAAAGTATATTAAAGCACTTTTACAATTAAAAATAGCATGATCTAATTAAGGTTCTGCTACATCATATACAACCAATAGCATACTATATAATATTATAATATACAATAACAAAATTAGGTCGTATTCAAAGTTTCACTGTTACATTGGAGATAGCGAATAAAATTTAATTGCATTCCATTTATTTTCATTTATTAGTCATGTTAGAATACAAACCTATCGATCTTAATTATAGCCTAGAGAGGACGATCGTTAAGCGATATTGGCCTGAACAGAACACATGTACCTACTCGACCAAGCAAGGCAATAAAGCCAACGCAAACAAATTTATACTCGTCACCGTCTAATACAAACCTAATCTACTTGACTTTCCATCGAGCCATGAGTATAAGAAAGAATTATATTACAGTATACGACTATTGTCAAAATATGTTCCTCAGCGTATATTTAAATAGTACACCAATGATCGAATCGATCGAATTCGGACATAGTCGTAAATAGGTGTGCAATTTTTTGTTGAGAACACTAAAGCTTGTACTTTGTTTCCAAGGAAATAAAAAAAAGAAAATATATAGAAGTTTAAATTTATCGTAAGTGAAAATAACATTTGCCATTAAAGGCTATACTAAAACAACATTCTATTCATGAAATCCACTAACTCAATTACTAGGAACTAAATGATTGAATAGTTCCGTGATTCCACTGCATCGCGTAAACCAATTTATTCAAACGCCCAATTAGTATGAACTATTTGTATTGTACGTAACATTTCCTATACAAATCAAATGCACAATTTAATTAAATACTCTATGAACTTCCTATTTTCTAATTCCTAGGCAATATTATAAGCACGCGATTTATTTGTGAAATAGAACACTAGGTAATTAATTTTCTATTGTGATCATATCCGCATTTGAAGACACTAATACGGTTTTTGAAAGTTTTTCTGATAAAAATTCATATCGTGTCAACAGTTATTTATATTATTTTCTTTTGTAACTTTACTACAGCAAATATTCCTAAAAATCTTATCAAGTAGTTAATACAAATATCACTTATAATGTAACATGATACTTCTTATTTCATTCGAAAAAAAGATTTATTGTGCCAGCGTTTCCGTACCGGAAAAGGTTATTGTACGCGTAAAACGGGTCGATATAAATAAAGGATAAGTCCCATGTGTTGGGTGTTCGTCACAATCCATCCGGGCCGCTTCTATTACAAAGCTCGCAGATGACCGCACTGTTTTATAATTCGAAGGCAACGTCGTCCAGTAACTCCCCGCAGCCTCCCTTCTCCCGCTCCCTTGACCATCGACCGACAATTGTAAATGGCACATAAAATAAATGAATGTGCATCGAGACTCGCCTCTGCACCAGACAATATAAATTACAACCGGACGATTATATTCCGCCGGGAATGAAGCGTTTTCCTTCAGATACACATTACATTTTGCGCTGAGGTGGTTGTAAATACGCAGCTGCCCCATCATTTTGGTGGTTAATGTTTTTGTTTTGTACGCTCCGTCGAATTAAGTGTCCGTCACTGAAAAGATATTATTTACGTTTGTTTATTAAAATAATATAGTATTGTTATACATAAAAAATATACCTTCTTATTTTATAGGAAAATAACTGTTAAAAATGTTTTTTTTTTCTGAAAAATTAAATTTAATGTGGGTTGTCCTAGGAACATTTCAATCAAATGCAACGGTGGTGGAAATCTATGTTGTCTATGTATCAATTCCAGAGGCAGCGCCCCCCACACCTAATCTTGCCAAATAACCGCCCTACTATGTTCATGTCTCATGAGTGAGGTAAAGATAATATATTTTCCAACGTTAGATCGTATCGTTCCAATTTAGTCATCAGGGGTAGCAAGTAACCTATCTGTAGCCAACCCCAAGTAAGACTAGAATCTAATTTGGTGTTGGCTGCAGATGTCAACGGGCGACGGTGGTCGCTTACCATCAAGTGGACTACATGCTCGTTGGCCACTACCATATCTACAATAAAAAAGAAGACATGGTATACATTTTTGTGTCATAATAAAATCGAATAGAACTGTTTATACAGCACTAAATAAGGATAATACAAACTTTTCAATCCCCTTATTGCTATGAAACTATCCCCTTCAAAGTTCATTCGTACAATCGTTAGTATTATGGCAAATTTCCAATAACATGTCACTTATCCTGGTAAGTGAAATTTATGGTATAATTAGGACGGCAGATTGCTCGCTGAGCATACAAGGCGACATCGTAAATTTGTTCGGGTCCATTAGACCATACCTAACTACTATGACTTCGCTAGACGTACTACGCAAGCCAATAAAAATAGTATTATCCTACAGTTTTATTTTCAGTTCACACAAGTGGTAGAGGGAGTACTAAAATGAATTTTCTAGTAAGTTCAATCGATTTTTACCTGCCTTACTCCGTTGGTTCCTGGTAGGAATTGTCAAGGCTAGGATATCAAGTCCTCCTCTTCAAAATAAAAATACAAGTACGTAAATTCAAACAAAAGAAAATGCCAGAAAAAAATAGTATAATAAAAGAATATATGTTATAACATATAATAAAACATATATTGCAATTGTTTCCTGGCATTTTCTTTAGTTATTTATCATTTTAATAAAGGATATATATTTTCATTCCAGCATAATAATAGCCTAGTTGCTGAATCTCGGCCTCTTATTCCGAGATAAGGTTAGGGTTCTCGCCCTGATTTTGGAAGTTATATTAGAAACAATCATTTAAAACGCTAAAGAAAGAACTCTAAAAACTCTAAAAACAATTTCTCATCAGTGTGTGATGAAATATACATTGTGGATTAGGTAAACCTTTCTCACGGTGCATCGATATTCAAATTGAAGACGCTATTTCAAAGACTACTTATACTATGACTACGATATCTATAGAGAGCAGAGGCAGAATAAGAGGTATTATTAAAGTTTAAATCCAAAATCTTCTTGACTATAAAAACCTTATATTCTATGTAAGGATATAAATTATGTCACTAATAAAGTCTGCCATTTCATTTATCACAAAAAAGTATATCTCTAAAATCCAGTGATTGTGCACTTACATTACAAACAATAATTAAAACTTCCTCTCTAAATTCGAGAGTAAGGTACGTAACCAATTTTGGCGCGCCAAAATATCATCGTACGCTGAAACGCAACACATTATTGCCCGAATTTAGTATTGTGCATTTAGAAAATCACAGAGACTAATCACGAACAGAATGAGTCATTCGATATCACAGACCAGTCATTTGGTCAGTGTCGCAAAACTAATGACACATAATGACGGCCGGCTAACGTCCAGGGGTGGTGCTCGCATGCCAAACGATTATAGCCTCTGCTGCTCAGAGATAAAGCTGAGAGGCTCCACATCAGTCAAGGTCTGTT
Source organism: Spicauda simplicius (assembly GCA_949699795.1). NCBI lineage: Eukaryota > Metazoa > Arthropoda > Insecta > Lepidoptera > Hesperiidae > Spicauda > Spicauda simplicius. The sequence goes on from OX453064.1 coordinate 10,639,777, forward strand.
AGCTGCCAGGGAGGACTTCATTCGGGTACCTCGACCGTCGACCACCTGACCACCCCAGCCACAGCTAATTGGACCTCCCCACGGCATCGTCACAAAATATTTGATAGTACCTAATTAGATCTCTACGAAAATGCCAAATATCGTATTTACTATCGCAATTCTGTCTGTGTCATTCAAGAGCAAGATAAAATACACAAAAGTACTATTTTTGTATACAATTAAATTTAGTTTGTTTGGTAAAAGTAATGAAGATAAAAGTTACACTAGTAGCCTTTTTTCTTTCGCCTAATATATTGTTTGATACAAATATGTATACTATACGAATCTTACAGTCAAGTTCCTTAAAAATAATAATTACAATTCCCCAAATTTAATAGCTAAAATTCTGAAAAAAAAATTAAAAACGTTTACATATTCATACAAAGACGCGTTTAAATTGATTGAATTGTAATTGCGTGTACCGTTGATAGAGTTATTTGTTTTTTGAAGCGACGAGTACAAACATGATCATAGTCTCGGACGAGTGGCCCAGTGTTCCGATAAAACATGTGCATTTTCAGTAGAAAATGCACGTCATCAAGATTCAAGAAATTTTCAATCGCTTCACATTATCTCGTGCTTATCTCGTGTAACTGTGAAGTAAAATTTAGAGATTATGATTCATGTTATAAAAGTATAAAAAGTCAGCTGTACCACTGATAAATATTAATATATTATCTACTACCTATGTTGTAGATACAAGCGCATTTGCCGATTTATTAATGTAAAATAAATAACTTTTCGTTAAGAAATGGTAATAATACACATGCTAGGTGCATGTGTTTTATGTAGTACCTATATCAGGTTAACTACGATAAGATAGGATGCATTATTTTAATACACTTCATAAAGTATACATAATGCATCCTAACTCAGGAATAGCGCATCTATAATCAATTTGAAGTAAGGTTTTGGCGTTATTTATACACTTTTCGACATTGCTTGACGTTCGCGAGCTTATTTTATCAACCAAAATTAGATGGACTTTATGCTTCATTGCTTACGTTGTACTTTCTCTGCAAGAAAATACACTTCGTTATATTTTTTAATAATCCCTTGTGTTGATATATATTGATGTCTCGTTATTGTAGTAAAAGTTGATGTCTCGTAAAGTAACAATCTAGCTAAGATTCTCTCACTCATTCTCTCTCAAGAAGAGGAAAACCTCGTTTATGGGAGAAAATCTTATGTAATACCGTAGTTTGTACGCTACTTAACTGTATATTGGTATGTAACCGACAATCTTGCTTATAATAAAAAAAGATCTCTGTATTAAATTACGACATAAATAAGAAAGAGAATAGTTGATAGTAAATGTAACATAAACTATATTCCTCGTTTCAGATGGGTGCCCGCTGTTCTAATATCACATGCGCACGCGTACGTATAATATTGCGCTCCCGTCCGTAGCAGATTGTAATGATTGTATATTCAATGTTATCTTATCGCTAATGTGCTTTATAAAATTTTATAAATTATTTCTTTTTATACCGTTTTTTTCTATGTCTGCAACTGTTTTGACAGGAATCAAAATTCGTAAAAATTAAAAAAAGTGTAATATCTAACAATAACTGCGTAAAAGTTTTTTGAATCTACAATATTTTTCTAATTCCCAAACTTAAACTGATACTATTAGCATATTATATAAATAAACTCCCTCCCTTTTTTCAATTCATAACATGAATAACTAATCTTTATTAGTATATTAAATAAATATTAATAAAAATGGATAGTAATACAAACTACTAAAACAGAAATATGGTGCAATATGTAGGTGTAAAATGTCGTTTTGGTAGTCATTTTTATGATTTCCAAATTAATAATTCTTTACTACGTTCTACACGTAATAAAGAAGTGGACATACATACTTTCGGAAAAAGGTTAGGTACGCATTATCCCAAACAGTTGAGTTTAAAAACCGTTAGCAACCTTTAATACTGATATGTTTAGTTTCTGTTAGTAGTAAAAGTACAATGTTCTATAATGATAAGGCTACCTAACACTTTAATCATTTCTGTGCGCGTGATCGCGGTTCACCGCGCACTATCTCGGACGACTGCCCCACTGCACCGATAACCATGCGCGTGCACACGCAGAAAATTACATGTTTCTACGTTTTTCACTCATATTTTTTTATTAAAAGCAGAAATGGTACATTTTTTCAAACAAAGTTAATACTACTTGCCACTTAAAGAACATAGAATATTCATAAATTACTTCACTTAAACGTTTTGTTAGAAATAAATCCTATATACATATATCCTTTTTCAATTAAGATTTAATAAAGTGCGACTTAAACACCTACCTGTATACCTGTTGCATATATTAGCTTTGACTACACTAATGAAAGCATTGTTATTAATTTGCCAGTAATATGTATGAGTAGACTAAACCAACAAAACCACTCCCAAATTATAAAGCCGCTACATTTACTAATAACCTTATTCATTACCTAAATAAGCAACATTAATAATTAATTTGCAAATCAAACTTTGCTATAGACATTATTAGTAGGTATACCGTATTATTTATTTTTCTGTCACACGATAGTTTTCCCCCTAAACATATAAAAATAAATAAGCTTTCTTTCTACACTCAATCACCACACTAGGATTTTGGACACACACACACGACGAATACACAAACACCCACACCCAGAACATAAATCTAAACTCATCATTCAGATGCCTGTCTGGCCGGGAATCGAACCCGGGACCCATTGCGCGTCAAACCGGTATGGTAACCGCTCCGCCACGCGGTTTGTCAAGTAATACATAGTAATGACATGTATTAACAAATGAATTTTCAGTATCTCTAATGAGTGAAAATTAGAAAGTGATAGCACTTGCTATGCCATTCGAAATGCAATATTGCAATAATTCCATTACAAGCAGGCGCGTGTGTGCTATTACTTTCACTCGGTATTTTCTTAACGAGGAAAACTTTCTTGATGTTTTTATACATTTAGGATAAGGAACTATCGGTCGTAAGTATAACAACCGGGCACGTTTATCGATACCGTGTTAATACATAAAACGGTTGTGTTTAACAAGATCTTTGATTAATAAAAACAAATTATACTTTGAAATCGTACTATTTAAATAATTAGCTAAAAGTTTTAAACTAATTGTCAATTTCAAAAGTAGTCACTTTTTACATTTCTATAATAACTTCATTTTTTTATTTATTATGTAAATACTTGTGCCCCACGGTTTCTACCACATAAATAATGTAACATAACTGTAATTTGCAATAACTTTTGATAGAATAGATGGATTTTAATTAAATATATACTTAAAGTTAAATCAAGATACGGACTATAAATATTTCAATTTAATTCAATTGTTCTGGTTTAATGCGATTTCGAACTCACGTACAAACAGACAATAGAAAATTTGACGGTTTTTTAAACAATTTCTTCTACAAACGTTAGTTTGTATCATATAATTATAACACTACGGATATCGACATATATAAATACCGATCTGTTAGGTAGGTACTTACTACATCAAACATTTACTTGAAACCTTTTATAAATTGTTTCAGTTACATGTTTAAGAAGAGAGAGAGAGACTTTCTAAAGCATATGGCATAAAGAAATTAAAGCCGCATTTTTGAGTACCTACTTATTACAAATTAAAAAGTGTCATGCTGCGGTTACAGTAGTCTAAAAATAGATACACCGTAAGATAATAATGTCACATCCATAGACTTCTTTTTCTCCTCGATATCTCATTACCTTTTTTTATATAATTATGTTTTAAATATGAAAAATATTACGCTCCAATGATAAATGTGATCTAGATAGAGATGGACATAAATTGTTAAAAACCGTTTTTTCTAAAATGATAACAAAATTTAAACTAAAAACGTTAACGACGAACAGAAAACAATAAGATGATTACTGTTGGCACCGTACGGACAGACAGTACATAGATATACGGAATGGGGTGGGAGCGGACGTGTACGGAGATAGAAATGAAATTGATGAACTTTTCTCGCAGCAATAATGGCTTTGGCACGTACCAACATAATTCCCAACAAAACTTCCTCGCAGCGCCCCGCCCGCCCAAACACAGGGTTGAACATGGCCGGTGTCCACGTATGTGAAAATTAATGAGAATATCGTTAATGTGCGTTACTTATATTGAAATATGTTAAATGACCTGTAATGGAAGATTTGTAATGAAAAGTAGCGCATAATAACATAATTTGAAATGTATAGGGAGTTAATGTTCCGATATTGGAGTCCGGGTTAAAAGGGACATTTTAAACTATTCGTAAGCAATGCAGTATATTTTTGTTGGATAAGTTTAAAAAAAATATTAAGTATATTTTGATCACTTTTTTTGAGCTCCCTGTGAAATTATGACAATTAATCTTCGAAGAGTCAATTAACTGCTTCATGGTACTTATATTACTGTTAGTAATGTAAGTACCATGTATAATATTTGTTACAAAATCTTACCTATTATATTATTATTTTTCTGTTTCTTTCAAATTCAATTGGTACATCCATTAGATATTTAGTTATACGTTTCAATGTGTAAATATTTTATAATCTTAAATATATAGGTACAGTAACATCTATTACCTATGTCTCTATATTAAGAAATAAAATGTACACTATTTTTAAGAGGGATTAACGTCAAAAGTAAGAGAAAATATAAACTGTTATGCACTATACTAGCAGAACCCGCGACTTCGTTCGCACCAATTAAAATATCCGTCCCGATGTACATTTGGGATTCCATGCTGGACATAGCCAACAATTTTTTTCTCCTAAGGGGCGAATTTCCAAAAATCCGACCCTATTGCATACCTTCACTATAAAAGGAAACATAGGGCCGAATTTCAAGTTTCTATTCAGAGTGGTTTGGCTGTGCGTTGATATGTCAGTTTTCCTATTTATTTATGTAGATAATATTACACCTGTAAAATCTGGTATAAATATATAGCTAACATAATAATTTTAACTTTTACAGCCCTGACAGAAAGGACAACGGACGGCGGCGAGCAAAGAAGGGAGCGTACATCCAATATAAGAAGAGAACAAAATAGGTTTATGTCGGATACTTTGACCATTCGCCCGTAAAGTAACTCCGGCGAGTGACGACCGTGCTCTCATATCTTATAGTCATGGTCTAAATACTAATACGATGTACAATACTTATGTAAAGAAAGGAAATGGGATATATTTGCCGTCATACCTGGCTTAGCATTTACAGGTTCATAAAGGTAATTAAGATTGAACAAATTACTCACATAAAAATTTATACATTGAATATATTTAAATAATTTTGGTATATCAACTATCTTCTTTATTTACAATTTTACTGATTAATAATTATGATTTGGATGCTCACGACAACATTAATACCAGAATTTGTTGCCATATGATCCGTATAAATTAAGTTATTTGATTTAACTTTTTATTAAATAACTTTAAATAATGATAAATATAATTATCTATCATTATAATAATAGATGCGTCATTAAATGTCTATGTCTAAACTTAAATGTTATATGGACACCGCGGGGAATTAAAGCCACATCAGTTAGACTTCACATGTCTGGAATCGTGATGGTTGGCCTAATTCGAGACGTATAAAGTATTGAAGACCCTGGCTGGACTGACACCTGATCCAGAACGGTGGGATATTCGTTAATGCAGGCTACCTCCCATGGGAGTTTAGGTCTCGTGATGCACTCAGCTTCCATATGGGCAGGTAATAATATCTAATAAATACTGCATTTCCCAGTATAAACCTATATCAAGATATTTTTGGAATAATTAGTCATCTAATCAGTTTTCACTAAAATTTAAATCTTCAAAAAATCGGATACAAGCTTTCTGAGATTAACGCTCTCAGAAGTTTGTAAAAAAGTTTGGTGTAGATACAGTACAGCAGACACCTAATGTATCGCTTTCAAAAAATAGACGTCCATGCGTTTAGGCAGTAACTAGTAATCAGCACGGCGAGGCGAATCAGGACTAGATAATTTGAAATACGGCATAGTAATCACGTGAATTGGTGTTCCTGAAGCAAGAATGAAGCCAACGTCACCGCCAATGCACCGCTTAATCAGGGCTGGCCCGCCCGCCCTATATTTGCGTATGCAAAGAGACTCCGGCCACATTAACTATGCCATATAGCCAACGTAGCGTGCACCGATTGGGCAAACACATATCTGCATTATAAACAGCGTTCGGGCGCACAAACGCGCAATGTGGTCGGCCTTTACCGGCACACGACTAATCAACGAGCTGACCTTCCGCAGCCGAACAAACGCTACACCACACTCAGCTGCTCCTCTCAATCGAAAATAGACACACATCCGCTTATTTACACGCGCTACCGCACAAATTTTCTCTCAGCTACCGGCTTCAAATGAAAACTTTACTCATCCTGAAGCGCCAACCCGGATAAAGAATTTCTCATTATCCATTTAATGGGTCAACATGGCGTAAAAAGCAATAGATCGCCGCATCACCCCGATGTTTAATAAAGCAGAACAGATCAAAACCACTAACGTTCTAACAGTTTCTATGCATGCATGTGCAGTGAATCGATTAAAACTTTCTACTTTCCACGTTCATAGGCACTGCACCCACATTAACGGAAAATCTTAACATATTTCTTCGACTCCTCTCCACTAGAGCGAGTAAAGAAAGCAGATAAATGTAATTAATAAAAACGTTGACTATTTATACTAACACATGACGTGCTATACTGTCGCAAATGCAAATATACTCTAGCCAATAAATAGGTTATCTCATAGGCTTTACAGATGTTTATGGATTTATCAATCTCCCTTTTTAAAATTCACCTTTTTCCTACATTCATAATTAACATATCACTTCAATTACATACTTAATACATTTTTTGTTGAGTCATGATACCAATAAAATTGAAAAATCTACTACACTACACTAAAATGTAGGAGATGAGATCTTAAATCTAATATAGGCATCTCTTTGGTGACAGACTGTAAATGATTTGTTTTTTAAATATAGTTATAATTATATCGGGAAATAAAACAACATTTACGTATTTCTTTTTTATTAACTCTTAGATCACTTTAGTAAATTAATTTACATTAAAATATACCTATAACCGTAGTCACAAATAAATAAATTACAATAAATTATTTACTGACATAGATTTGATAACAACGTGGACGACGGGCTGTTGTAAATCGGTTGTCCACTAGGTGGACGGTACTTTGGTTTGAGGTCATTTGTGGGTTCGGGGTGGAGGCCCAGGGCTGGCTGGCGGATGGGAGGGCTACGCGCTCGCCGTCGTCTGCTCGTAGTACCGGTATGGATCCACAGCTCCTGATTTCACTGGCCTCACCACATATAGATTCCGCCTTCGAATTAAAGACTAGAATTAAAATATAAGGAATTAAATACGGAACACAATTAGACGACACAAAGGAAAATTATTAAAAAAATCGAATATCAAAAAAATATGAATTGATTGACAAGAACATAAACTGAGATTTTTATAAAAAAATTAATATTTTATATTGTAAGTTATTTAAAATATTACCTATGGTGTCCATCTGCGTGAACCTGGAAAGTGGTTTCGCCGGTAGCACCATCGTGACTGAATAACTTTTTCAGGGCAATAATACCAGCGATGGTGAGCGCCACCTTACTGGCGATGAGGGCTTTGCCGGCAATAGCAGCCAAGGTCTTCAGAGCCATACCTCCCACAATGCTAACGGTTGTGAAAATACCGAGCAATAAGTAGGGCAGGACCTTTTTACCTACGCAAAATTGTCATAATTATTTATCAAAATTACACTTTTGGTTAATAAATTGCTAACAGAATAAAAAACGAAATACACACCTCTACCTCTACCTTCTGAAGCCATATCCATTGAAATAGTATGTGTATCCATTAGCTGCTCGAATTTACTACGTAACATGGTGTCGAGCTTCTCTTCAGTTGACATACCAGCGAGGAAACGAGGCTCCGCTACCGCGGCCGGCGCGTCAGCCTGCTTTACCAACGTCAGCCCGTCGGCAAGCTGTACGCTATCCTGTATAACAACAAAATATTAAGTAACACTATCGTTGTCACTTATAACTTCACAAATATTTTCACTGATGTCACTGAATTCACCTGCTCCACTGCCCTTGTGAGCGCCGTTAAGGCTTTGCCCTTCAAACACATAGTTAAGTGTTTTTGCGCACTGCAATCATCGTAAACTTTTTGTAAAACAGCAAACTCCGCCGACGGCCACCATGAAGTCTCATCGGCTCTGCCACTGTCTACTTCATTCTGTGCATAATCCTCAACTTCCATCCTACGGGATCTTCTTGGTCCGTGAACATGTCCTGCACCTAACGCCACGCAGATAACAGAAACGACGGCTATCCGAAATGAGGAGCACATTTTTATTTCGATTTACGCACACAACACTAAAGACAAAACTTTGACGTATATCAGGGTGACCTAACGGCGACTGACGGCCGGTGCAAGTGGTGCGAGCTTATAACGGCTAGCCACTTGGCTGAGCACTACGGCACCACCAAACATCCGCCATTCCGCACCAATTCTCGTGCACGCGTACTTACGTAACTGAACTTGAAAATGATTGAGAACCATTTTCCAAGTGAATTTCTCCGATACAATTTATGACAAAAAGCGAGACGTATACGTTACCAATTAAACTGTGTGTGGCATTTCTCGTTTAGTGTGTGTGGAATAGTGTAATTACGGATGAGTTTGCGTGCGCCGTGAGGAACGTTCGGTCCCACGTTTCACTCACGGACGACCGGCTTCAGTCTATTAGACGTTGTTCCATCTACTATTCCAATTGTTATTTCAGTCTCTATCGATACACCCACAGGGTGCAAGTTTAGTATGCAACAGACCCGCACCCGGGCTCTAGCCAGCGGATGGCGTGGCTGAGGATGTACGTCAAAGTAAGGAACAACGTATATTTATGATTAAAAGAAAGTAAAAGTTGAACTGCATTGGTGAATAAAATGTGTTATGTTTAAAATATTTCTTAAATTTTAAACTGTAAACAATATTAATTATAATCTATGCCATGAATCTAATAAGTTACCAACCTACCGCCCTCCAAATGAATTGGACTCAGGCCATACACTAAAGCAGGATTGATAGCGTTCATACACCTTTGATAAAATTATATAGAACGCTAAAGTGAGTATGTTTTCTTGTGAGTGTTGTGTTTAGGTCAGTATGTATTATTTTTATGATATGATATTATTTTATGATATGATATTTTAAATAGGAACACAATCATACAACACAGAAATAATATGCACGAAAAACTATACAACGCACCTGTTGTTATGTTGACACTACCACATGTGACCATTGGACACCTGTAACCAATTTCATATAGAAATAAAGTCTAACATGTACATTAAATGGGCTATTTGACAGGTTTTTAAAATCCATTTTATATTATCTAGCAGAGGTTAAGGAATCCAGTAAAAGTTGTTTTTTTTTTAATTTTGGTACATATTTGCTGAATAATATCAAATTAAAAATTCAATATTTAAATAGCGCGCAAAAACGCTACTTTGACATATGGCGGATTGGTGACGTCACTTGCCTGTATTGTCATCTGTGGCTCATGTCATCCACATACATTTGTTGTAAACAAAAAACGAAAGCTTACAAGCAAGTGACGTCATCATAAACCCGCCAAATCAGGAGCATTTTGTGTCACGTGACAAACGTTTAAAAAATGCATTTATAATTAAGGATTTTTAAATAAATTTAATTATTATTTTCAACTTATGTTAATAAATAACCATGATAACAGTAATTGACACTTAATTTTTCGGATTGTCAAATAGCCTATTGCTACTCCTGACTATGCAGTCAATCTTCATCTTGGTCCGCTTACTGAATACCTGCACCTTGTAACACTATTCAGAAAAACAGAAAAGGTGTCGCAGTAGTACCGCCGCAGGTACCAACAGTTTTAACACCTTCATCATTTAAACAAGCAATGATTCCCTTACTCAGAAGTTTAACTGATTTCTTAGAATTTATTTGTTTTATAAGATTAATACGAGCATCCTCTTAAAGGGATTGTTCTACCGCCACCGCCATCTGTGGATCGCTGTTACCAACTCAATATAGAACAGGGTCTTCCTGAAGTGGATCATAGACGTATTACTTCCGAAGCCTAAGATCGCCTCATATATAAATGAACTAACATTTATATGCTAAACTAAACACATACACCTAAGTAAACTAATATCAGTGCTTCACGCTAGAAGCAGAAGTAGTGGTGGTAGTTCTCTATCGAAAAACACTGGTTTTATCGTTTCTATCTTTCAAACACTTAAATAAAAACGGAAATAAAAACAGCAGTGAAACCTAATAGTATGGAAAAATGACATTGATAGGTGGTATTCAAAGAAGACATTTAGAATCAAAATATTAGAAACAGTCTTAAGATGTTAGTAGGTACCAGTGAAATTCGTTTGTGGGTAGTTTTATTTTCTACCACTTATTATTTTACCGGTACGCGATAATTTGAGACCTGTGTGGAATATGACACTTGACTCGTAATTCATTTTATACTCTAATTGATGTACATTTTTTTTTAATTTTAATCGTTTGAGTACGGTTGTTCCACGTCGTGCGGTGGATCGTCATAACAACGAAAGTGTAAGGAACAGCATAAGGACTGCAAGGGATAAGAACAAATAGGGAATATGCATGAAATTTAAATTCGTCTCAATTTTTTTTTATCGAATCTTTATTATTGTCAAATTATAATGAAAAAGATTTTTTTTAATTTACTTTTTATTTAAACCCTTAAAAAAATATATAAAAAGTGTTAAATAAGGGAGCGAAATTCAAATTTACAAAACGCGCCACGATTGGTTAAATGAAATGTGACGTCAGTTGACATAGCATCGGCGCGATATTCATACTGTGCAGTCATACACGGCAGTTTACGGGACGTGGCAAATGACGTCACCGAAAGCGCGCGCTAAATGGCCGCGTTTGAACGGCTCAAATTTATTAAACGTTTTCATTTTAAGTTTTTGAAAAAAATTGGCCGTTTTCAAGCCTATTTATATTTTTTTCGACATTATATAAACGTAAATGATTTATCTGAGACATAAAAAAAATTCATGCATATTCTCTATTGCACATATGAACCTGACATAATATTACATCCGCCACTGCGCGCAGTAAACGGTGACAATGGCCCGTATTGCTTTGTAACTTTCATATGTAGATATTTTTGATAGATTTTATATTAAGTGTTTTTTTTTGTTATAACATTGAAATAGTAAACAAGCATGCATTCCACCTGCACCATGCATTCCAGTGGCCACTGCCACCAATCAACATAGGTCAGCAATTTCATAAAGAACAATGGTTCTTTCTAAATGTAGTCACAGATGCGTCGCTAGTCACGAGGATTAACCACACCCTTCCACCAGTACGCCAGAAATAGGTGGCGGTAATACGTACCTCGCAAAATCGTGGCAATTAGTTAAATGTCAGAAGTTAATTAACAATTGTTATTTATTTATTTATGCATGTTTTTTGTGATAACTTTATTTGTAGGTGGTAGGTTCTTTTAATTGAATTGACGTAACGTGTATTTTTTAATACGCAAGATTGCGCTGGTTACGGTCAAGACATAAAAATAGGTTTTCCGTTATATGATGCTTAGAAAACATCAAATATATGGCTAATGTTAATTGATTATTTAATAGAAACCTAACACTATCTGCTCGAATAGCCCAAGCTAACAGACTTTTAAGATTTCGAAAGAAAAATATACGATCACTTACAAATTTTAATGGACAATCTACAATCTACCTAGTTATTGAGCTATCTAAAATAAGATAGAGATATTCTTAGTAAAATATTAATGTTACTGTTACTTAATGTTACTTATTTAACCTACTATAATTTCTGTCCTTCATTAATCCCTTTCTAACTTTACACACACTTCCCACTCTTCATTCCTATTATCTTCACCAATTCCATGTATAGGTTGTCTGGAAGAGATCGCTGCCTAGCGATAAGACCGCCTATTGCATACTACAGATCTACTTTGTATATTATTGTTATTTTTGTATGTGTTTATAGTGTGCAATAAAGAGTATTATATTCTATTCTATTCTATTATTTACAATAAAATCTCTTAGGTTGCACATATACCTATCTAGTTAGATATTGGGTAGTAGCAATACAGGCAAGTCTACCTGTCACTATTAAACCCTGATATTGTCGGAACCATCTTGGGAGTGGGATCAGTAACATTTATTATGAAGATTACAATTTTACTATTCATACTTTACCTTTGTGTATTGACGAGGGTGAACCTTTCAAAAGGCACCCGACGCCGTAGGAGCGACGTGGATTATGTGACATTTTTACCTCACTAAAACCCCCCTGGTGGCCGTCCTCAGTGCTCCGTGGAGGACTCCGGGATCTGGAACGGAACACAGAGTAGTCGCTTCTTAAGACACTCAGGGGATACCGTAGCCCTATTCTGGTTCCGGAACTACGGAGACAATTCATACATTACCTAATGTATACTATAACTACTTAGTCTTGTCTTAAATATTACTACAAAGGTAAACAACCTTTTTATTGTACCATTATTGTACGTAAAATATATTACTATTACAGTATGTTACTTGAATAAATATAAAAAACATTAAAAAACATGTCCACCAATTCGCACTTGGCCAGCACGGTGGACTATGGCCTAAAACTCTCTCATCTCTCTCTCAGAGAAGACCCGTGCCCAGCAGTGGGACAATAATGGGTTGACTAGAGAGATTAAAATTATACACGGCTCATTCCAAGTCGTCTCCATTGACTGCGAAACAGTCCTTTTAACGTTGAGGCCAGTCATCAATAGCAATATGCACACTTTTTACGGGATAATTCTTCACTGCCCATCATATGAATTGATTTTAGGACTCCTAATTTATAATATAGCGTTTAATTTTGGCGTTAAGCTAGTCTTACTCTCTAAATAAAACTGACCATAAATCATATTTCAGCGGATTAAGATAAGACTAAAAGACGGCCAGTCTTCAGCTCTGATGAAATACGGAACGTTTGTTTCTAACCAAAATTGATTGGAGTGGATCGAACTTTATGAATCGGCGCCGAGTCTTGCTAAAAGAACCATTCTTGGTTATTAAACATGGTGTTTTTAAGGGGCTCAACCATGAATGATAATGATATTTTTGATACACATGTGCCAATGTTTTAATACCTTTTTCACAAAAATATGGCTCAGTCACTCCTTCATAACTAGCATCCAGCGACTAGCATCCCACCAAACAATAATGCCCACGCCCACGTCGTCGGATAATTTCTACGTTGTATCTACTCTATTGATTTATTTGAAAGCTTCTTTAGAGCTTTTACCATAAGTACGTTTTTTTGTTTGTTAAAATATTGCTCAAATGTATAAATCTGACCCGTGTTTTATGTGCATAAATCACATTTAAACGACCCAATGTATGCTGCACATTTATAAAACATGTAGAAAACACGTAGGGCTACAGATCCTATCTTCTTCCGAGGAAAATTTTTAGGTTTTTCGTACACCTTTTTTTCTTCTTTAATTAGAACCTCCGGTTCCTTTTTTTATTTTTCAAGCTGTTGTATTGTGAATTACTAAGTATCTATTTCAGATTACTTATGTTTCGTCTTGTATTTATGTTTCATCTGTTTTGCAAAGGTCCGATTTATGTATAGGATATCGGTAAGTTTTACAGTGCTTGTACCTTATGGCAGCTACTAGATGGTACATATGCAGCTGCTGCAGGGGTTTTCTTCGATTAGGCACTAACAAAATATTTTATTTCATCACAATGAATTAAAACAAAAAATATTTATTAAAATGTTTGATCAGGTAGGTCTGGGTGCACAGTCTTAAGGGCACCGACTCTGTGCAAACTTAACGAACTGCATAATATAAAATAACTTGACTCATAACGTCATATACTTATTCAGAATTATCGTAATCTCCTAATCGCTATTTTTGTAGGTATAAACATGCAAACCTGGTATAAATACATCAAAATCGGTTTCTAACTTTTAACTTACCTTGCTACTCCCAGAGATAAGTATAAGTTACTGAAGTAAGGTACTCCGATATAGCAGAATATATCGATAGTCAAAACTTGGCCAAATTGGGTTAAATGCATTAAACCACTCCTAATAATGTAGGTCATAGTATAGTCTTATTCCTGTAGTTCCGGGATCAGAATAGGGCTACAGTATCCCCTGCCTGTCGTAAGAGGCGACTAAAAGGGGCTTCCGGGGTTGCGGGCGGTAAGAGTGGGAGCTCGAACTGTCCTGCCAAGCGACCCCATGTAGGACGACGGCATGTGTGGCCACATGCTATCGTAAACACCAGGGAGGTGCACTGAGGACAATGCTCACTGGAAAGAGCCCGAATAGGGCATCGCGCTGGGAGGACACCGGCAGCGGTCCGTTGGAGATCCCGGTGTCCTCCACACAGAACCGAGGATAGCCACCGGGGGGGGTTTTAGTGAGGTAAGAATCCCACATAACTCGGCGTTGCTCCCACGGCGTCGGGTACCTTTCGAAGGTTTCCCCCTCGATATCAAAAAAAAAGGTCATAGGTATAGTCTAGTCCAGCGGTACTCAACCTTTTTATTGTACGGGCCACAAACATGTTTCAGCGGAGTGTTCCGGGCTGCAAGCAATGGTAACATGGGGTTGAGTATAGCTGGTCTAGTCTATACTAATGGTGCGTTCCAACTCAGTCGTCAGCTCGATCGTCATTCTCTTGAATTTCAAGTGACCTAACTATGAGTGCGCCGGTACGTTGCGTAAACATAAGTACAAAATTCTAATTTCCGAAATGACCGTTGTCTTAATAAGTCATGTGTAATTATTGACATGTGTAATTTTTAACCGACTTCCCAAAGAAAAGAGGTTTTCTATTCTTCACGTTTTCGTTTTTTTATGCATGTTCGGGAATTACGTCGCGACGCCGAAACGCCAGCGACTGACCGACACGATCCAAACAGCATCGTATGCGGCTATTTTCACAGGAGGTTGCATTTTATTTTTTGCTTTATTGTCGCATGGAAGTGGGTTGTATTTATTGTTTTTTTTTTTTAATTTCAAACTGAGCTATATCAGCAAGTCGTTCACATTTTAAAAGAAATAGTATTAAAATGACTCATTCTGGGAAGTATCTTTTTAAACGAGTATTTTCTAAGCTACATTTTAAAGCCATTTGCTCAATAAAATTTTAAAATTTAATAAACAATAAACTCATAGTTTAAATATATGAAACACTTATCACTTGCATGTGTTATATGACATATTTTTATTAGAAACTACCCATAATGCTAAAACATTTAGGCTATTTTCTACGAAATGCAATTTTCGCTTAAGTTCTCTTAAGTTCTTACGGTAGGTAAGAAATTTTAAATATCTTGGGGTTAAATCCGAATCTCATAACACGTTGCCCCTCAATAGATAAATGTTACGTAAATTTACAAAGTTATGCGCTGTTCCGGACGCTAGTGACATTTAAAATATTTGTGCAATTAAGTTCAGTGAAGATATCCTTTATGACTATTACGTACTATTTGAAATCATTTTCAGCTCCATCTAGATTTATATATCTGAACTAATAAGTAGTTATCTATAAAAAGAATAACGATATCGCTATACTACCAATAACAACAACAGAAAAAAATACATGTTGTATGTATAATACTTAGGTACCTATTGTCATATAAATGAGTTAGGTGAAGATGTCCTAAAACCATTACCATCTAATTTAAATCATTTTCAGCGCCACCTAGAGTTCGATATCTGAACTAAGAAGTAGTTGTGTATAAAAAGACTAAAGATGTCGCTGTGCTACCAACAACTACAACAAAGGAAGACAGGTTACATAATAACAAGAAGAGTAACCAACGCCGAACAGTTGAATAATAAAAATAGAACCAAAGAATAATGCAACTCACCAAATTCAGGTGTGTAAAAAATTCAAACAAGTTTTTTAGATGGCAGAAGTAAAAGAATCCATGTATGTGTGCTCAGATGTCAAATTTAAAAAGAAATCAGTGCTAATCATTTGGACTAGATACTGGTAAGGTAGGAAAGTGAATAAATCCCTACTAATATTATAAATGCGAAAGTAACTCTGTCTGTCTGTCTGTCTGTCTGTCTGTCTGTTACTCTTTCACGCCAAAACTACTGAACCGATTTTTATGAAATTGTGTACACAGATAGTGGTGACCTTGGGATCCAATATAGGCTACTTTTTATTTCAAAAAATGGGTTGAAAATGTTAAAATCGAGCATAAATGTTTGTATGGTAGTTCGTTTTTGACAAAGAGGTGTACTAATAATTCCGTCAAGGGGTATCATAGATTTGATTAAAAACTTGTGTGAATAATAAAACATTAAAAAATATTGATTTTGAGTCGACAACATATATCCGTAAAACTCGGTATGTTGTGAATTTTATTAAATTCCAATGCAAATGACAATCTCCTTATTGGCTTTTGACAAAGAGGTGTACTAATAATTCCGTCAAGGGGTATGATAGATTTGATTAAAAACTTATGTGAATAATAAAACATTAAAAAATATTGATTTTGAGTCGACAACATGTATCCGTAAAACTCGGTATGTCGCGAATTTTGTTAAATTCCAATGCAAATGACAATCGCCATATTGGCCATTTCGCCTGGACGTCATCGTGAGTTCGTTCAAAAATAATACATATAAATTGATAACAATTAATTATCATTCAAATAGATGTGACATAAATTTGATTTAACTTACCCATAATATGGGTTTATAATATGAAAATGTATTTATAATGCGAAAGATACGATTATAATTACGAAGAATTCCCGATGAGTTAAATATTAGGTATACTTGCGCTATCTATCACTGTTCTGTTGAATTACGTTGAATGAACATTTGATAGATGGCGTTATCTACAATACAACTTCGAAGTAATCGAAGTAATATCGGTAAATTAAAAGTTGATGTTGAATTACTAATAATTCCGTCAAGGGCTACGAAACACTGGTTTGCAAACTTAAATATAAAATAAATCCACGATAGCATAATTATCTATATCTCTTAAGGTTTACTCACAATAATTATTTTTTTGTTCCATATTTTAACTAAAAATAATACGTTATTTTCGAGTCTGTTGTCTTTTGTTCAGTATTAATCCTTATGTAAATAAATGCATTCGTTAGCTTCGTAATTTTAATAAAGATCAAAATTGTCTTTTACACTGTATGCATCAAATAAATACGTTTAAAGTTATTAGAGATATCAAATTATATAATTTCTTTCAAAGGATACGATAATAAAATTCCGTCAAGGGGCAAGATAGACTTGATTGAAAACTTAACTCAATAATAAAACATTATAAAATATTGATTTTGAGTCGACAACATACATAGGTATATCTGTAAAACTCGGTATATCGCGACTTTTGTTTAATTCCAAATTCCAACTATCGCCATATTAGCCATTTTGCCCTGATGTCATCCTGATCCTTAGTTCATTAAGAAATAATACATACCTATAAATCGATAACAATTAATGATATAAATTTGATTTAATTTACCCACAATATAAAATTACGAGGAATTACCGATGAGTTATATAATAGGTATACTTGCGCCATCTATCCACTACTATGTTGAATTACATTGAATGCGTTAGGTGGCGTTATTCACAAAGCAACTACGAAGTCTATCGATAAATTAAATGTTGATGTTGAATACTAATAATTCCGTCAAGGGCTACGAAACACGGGATTGCAACCTTAAATATAAAATCAATTCACGATAGTATATCTCTTTATCTTATGTTTAAGTAACAATATTTTTTTTATGTTCCATATTTCAACTAAAAATATTACGTTAATTTCGAGTGTGTTTTCTTCTGTTCGGTATTAATCCTTATATAAATAAATGAATTCGTTAGCTTTTGCACTATATGCATCAAATAAATACTTTTTTAATAAAGATCGCGATGTGTCTCTCGGCAGGGGTAGGTAACCGTCCCGCTCGCGCATACTAATACATGCCGGCCGCCGATGCGTGTGCATTATTAGAATAATCTTATCACTTGATAGTGTCCAGTGTTGAGTAGGACACGAATGATAAATGAGTTTGTAAGAGTAGCGTCTTTTTGTACTAGACCAGTACAAACATTGCACTTCACCCTGCAGCATCACCCTGAGAACTTTTAAACATACTGCGGAAAAGTTAAAATCAAACTTTGTAATCGATGCGTTTTGGTTTAAATGTGGAGGAGGATTTGGTTTACAAGGTGCTTCTTGGTATTGTGCGACCACTAAGATTGTTAATTAATTCAAAGAAAGGCGGTTTACAATCGTCTAATTTTAAAATTCTAATTCTAAATTGTCTAATTTTTAAAATATTTTTACATAACAATTATGATCCTAACCACAAATACATACTTTAAATTCGTTTCTTCACTCTTTGTATGTCCGGGTAATCGCCTGAGCGGCTAAACTCATTTGGATAGGACTTACACTATAGAAAAGGTTGTGGAATAACATAATTATAGACTACTTTTTATCATATAATTTCAACGGGGTCGACATTTGTGCGGGAAAAACTTTGCGATACACTCATTTTTACGCGGGCGAAGCCGCGGGTACAGCTAGTATATCGATAATTTAATAAAGGTCTAAAATAACGATATCTAAATAATATCAAAGTTTCAACGTAACTCAAGTGTTACGTAATATTAAGTTAAAATCACATTTTATTCGCTTATATATTTCACAACTATTTATTCAGAAATTGATAGCAAAATGTATCAAAATCCAAATTAACAAACCGACGTTATTATTTTATTTTAATGAATTATTTCCAATATAAAAATACAATATTGCAATGATTCAATATAGTCAAAGGTGATAGAACTCATTCAGAATTCAGAAATAGATTTAAAGAATTAAAAATATCTACATGTGACCGATATTAAGTAAGACTTAATTTTATCTTAGGTTTATTAGGATGTCCATGGGTGTCAGAGGTCACTTCTCGTCAGGTAGACTGCATGCTCGTTACGTACAGTACTTCTAAAGATTACATCAATAATAATTAGATTATTACATATGTATAAATGAAAAATCGATGTTATCCAGCTACTTGAATTATTTCATTATCGAACTTTCGATTTAATGTACATCGCTAACTGTCACGATTTGTCACTGTCACTTCTGTCTGTGACGTTTTATTTTCTGTTGTGATACACTTTCAATGTAAATGACTTAAATTGTAAAACAATAATCAGTACCGTCACCTGATCTGATAACACATTTTTGATTCATAAAAAAGACAATGCTACCAAAAACGGAAGATTTAGACCCAGGTGCAGTCATACATGGAAACTTTATAAATTACTACTCATTCCACGCAAGCCATGAAAGAACTGTTAACTTTCACCCTTCCATGCTGCCAACACCACTCCCAAATGAAGAAGTTGTATGTTTGGATGTGGGTTGCAACACTGGAGAACTGACTAAGGAGTTATATTGTTACTTAAGTAGTGTGTACAATCTGCCAGATATAAAAATACTAGCAGTTGATATTGACCCAGTCCTCATAGAAAGAGCTATAGAACAAAATGATAACTCCCATATTACATACATTCCTCTAGATATAACTTCAAATGAAGGCCAAGAAAAAATAAGTCAGTTCCTTAAAGCCCACAATAAACAGAAATTCGATGTTATTTTCTGTTTCTCAATCACAATGTGGATTCATATAAATAATGGGGATGATGGACTGCAGGAGTTCTTGAAAACCCTTACAGGCCTTTCTAGATCCATTGTTGTGGAGCCTCAGCCCTGGAAATGTTACAGAAGTGCCCAAAGAAGATTGAAGAGAGCTGGCAGTTGTTTTCCGCTGTATGATAAACTACAAATAAGAAATGATGTCGAAACTGTCATTGAAAACACTTTATTACAGAACACAGTAAAAGTCTATGAATCACCTTGTTCTACATGGAACCGGAAAATACAAAGTTTTCATGTGATCTCATGAAATGAACCAGACCTACTATTTACCTTAGAAAATCATATTTGAGAGATCTATTTTAGTATGATAACAAATCAAACAACAAACACGCAGGCGTGACATGCTTGAAGGAAGAGAGGAAACTAGTGGTAATTTTCTATCAAAGAAAGAAGAGACATTGATAGTTATTTACACATAAATATTTATTTTAGTAGAGAATATTACATTTATATTTGTTTATGAGACTTAATTGTACTTACTCAATGTATTAAAGTAATCCTAAGCAAATATCTTAAAATAAATTCTGTTCTATGCTAAACATTTATCTCCTTTTCACATTTTTGTTTATAAGCTATACTCAATTAGGTATGCTACACAACTAGGTTATAACAAAATAGGAAATAATCACAAAAAAATGTTGGAACAATCATTAAGAATAACAACACATGTTTTTTATAAATAAAATGAGTAAAAACAAGCTTACAAATTTCACAGAAGTAAAATATGTCATAGATACTGGAATAACATTGGAAGAAAGAAAACTCTTTAAACACTTCTTTTAAAGTTCACCACAGGCAATAATAGTGCTGCTGAAGGGTATGTTGAAAGAAAACCCATGTATTACCCTACCACACCTAACAAGAATATTATAAATATGACAATGCATATAATACTACAATTTTGATAAATTTATAATAACAAAATTAAAACAAAAATTGATAGAAGATACCCAAATTTTATTTGGGTACATACTAAAAATTCGAAACCGAAATTGAAGGCAAATTTAAAATAAATTTTTTGGTATGTTCGACATATGAAGTTGATGTGAAATTCCTGCTTGACATTTTGATTTACATTTCTAAGCATATCGCACCCCTATGTGAAAACCCCACTACCTAAGTCAAAAATTATGCATTTTGCTTCAGCAGTATCTTCGGATTCCTTACTCTAGTACCTTTAACCTTTGCTAAAGGTGGAGCAAACTGTTGGTGTATTTGAACCAATTTAATCCAGAAAGCACAAATACTACATCATTTTTAGTTGTCTTATTTTTATAATTTTTGATTTAGTGCGGTTTTCATCTAGGGATACGATATTATGATATAAAAATTTCGGAAAGTTAAATTAAAAAGTAGAATCCACTCCCAATTACTTAAGAAGAAAGAAAGAAGAAGAAGAAAGAGGCAAACATAAATTTTAACTCCCTATATTAGTATGCATTTTAAGTAACTTACCAAAATACAAGCACACTTGTTTTGTTATTCTCACTGGGTAATTTTTAAAAAGGCTGTGCATACTTTATAGAGAAAACAATTTCTATACAATTGTACTGACTAAGTAACACTTTACATAATAGTACTTATGTATTGTGTTACTTACCTGATTATTTGAGGAGTTGTTTGTCTAGGTAACTAAAGACCCTAATTAATATAAACATATAAATAATATATACTTCAATAAGACTCTACTTTAGTATAGTTTCAGTAGCAACTTCTTCAGTGCTGGACTCAAATTCAAGTTTTACATCATTTCCCAGTCCATCCACATCCATCTCTGATTCAGATGCATTTAACATATTGAGTGTTACCTGAAAGAAGCATGAAATTTTGTTTTAAAATATATTGAATTACATTAAAATATTAGGTCCTTATTTAATTGACATTTATTTATTTATTTTTGATCACCTACATAGTTTACACCAATTATAATATAAAAATAACACAATTATACAATATGGAAAAACTAAGTGCAACTACATTTATAGGCGAAGACTGCTTGTAAAGGAGCGAGTAACAAGTAAGTTAAATGATAATAACAATAGTAATAAAGAAAAGAAAAGAAACATTTTTTCTGGAATAAAATTTAAATTAAATTAAATTAAAATTAAACAGATTTTATACGTCAGTATAGTTTAAATATATTATTAATAATATATGAATTTATTAATAATATATTTAAACTTGTAAATGCTATCATTAAAAATGACAATATTTACTTCTTTTGTGACTACCCGGAATTTGTGAATAATTCGTTGAGATGACATGCTTAAATTTTTTATACATTTATAATATTATACTAAGTTTTTTGTTTTGTTTCGCGCAATGATCAGTCTTATGACCATTTAGCCAATGTCAAGTATTATACTAAGTTAAACAAAACTTGTTTTGAGTGGTCAATACAGTAATTGACGTGGATAACTTTACGCTACAATATGCAAAATAAATCAATACATTACCTGTCCTGAGTTATTACTTGGTGCTGCTGTTCTCTCCTCAGTAGCTTTCCTTTTTACTGGAGTTTTTGTTTGTGTGCTGTAGAATTTATCATATATACAAATAAACATTATTTTTGGAGAATTTTAAAATGTTAGTGTTTAGAATCCACTTTTCTCTATTTACAAGAATGCGAGTTTCCAAATAAAATCTGGCATTTCTTCTATATACTAATGAAAATCAATTTCAGCAAGGTCTATCAATGAAAAATTTAATGCATAATGTAATACAAGCTGGAATTTGATAGAACTAAAAAGCAGATGCCTAGGTAGAGTCGACAATGAGTGCTGCCCAAATTTTCAAGATATATTATCAAGTTAAAATCAAATGTGGACTCGAATAAATAAACACAAAAAATAAATTAGACAACATTGTCTATTTCTGAAGTATGTTGTCTATAGTCAAGTAACACATAATATCCATTCATTCCAGGGGTAGGAATAATTAAGGATTGAAATAGCTGAAAAATATATCTTTTGACAAATTGTCTTCAGAGAAGGATTAGTACCAGAGATACATATATACAAGACTATATTCATATTTGACCAGCTGGATCCATGACCTGAAGAAGACAGCATGTAACCATTGGATTCATACGCCATTTCGGGAAGCCTTAGTCAAGCAGTGGACATCAAAAGGCTTATGGATGGATATTCATTTTTTAATAGCGAGGCACGCAATTTACCTAGACTGTTGCTCCGCCATAGGATGCAGCAACATAGTCATCTCCGCTAATTTATTAAAAGCCGCACCTGCCTCGGTAAAGATTTCCCCAACCTGAAATTATAAAACGGCAATAGATTTAAATACATTTTCGAAAACATACATAGAATGGCCAGCTAACAGTATCTTCAGTACATTTCTGTTTGATTCTAAATTCTCAAAACATATATTTCGATAAATATACTGATTACCTTGGCCGCTGAATTATTCATTTTATATAGAAAAGAGTGTAGGGAAATAATTAAATATTATTTATGAAATTAAATAACGAAAAGCTACAAACAAAAACAATTGAATTGAATTGATTTGAATTTTGACAAATGACACAAGAGTCAAGACACAATGACAATTTCACGTTGTTTACTTGTTGTGCTTGTTGATGTTACCAAACAAATCCTTGCTCGATTCGATCGAAATCGATTTTAAATTCATTCGATCTTAATAATGTGGAGAACCCGAAATATCTCAAGAATTATTGTTCAATTTTTTTATTGTAATGCAGTTATGAGATTAACGAAACAAACTATGGGAATATAAACAGAACTGTATTAAGACGTCTGATACAATTATATTAAATATTGATCGATATTGTACAGAAAAAAATCTGTTTTTTGCTGTAGCCCCTGACGCTTCAACTGATCACAGTATGTTGAGCAATAATTACATACAAAATTCAATTAGTACATGATACGATTAAGATATATACCTATTTGAATTAACAGGCTGTAATCCTTGATTATATAAGACAGCCTATAGTCGTCCTTAATAATTGCTTACTACAATATTTTTTATTAGATGGCATTGATACGACGAATACATTCTCGTAGATAGTTAATTTGTGAAACTGAGACGTATTTTTTTTAAATACTGATCATAATAAAAATGACTGATTAAATTACAATAACAATATTAAAAGCCAAAATTAATAAATGGATAAGCTTATTAATTACTAAACCTTCATATTAAACACAGTTTGAATTTTATACAATAATGGGATGACTTGGCTATTATTATTTAATAGTAACTTGTCTATAAAATTACACCACCTCTTAGCCGATAGCCGATTGGACTCACTATTTTAGACATTTCACATTAAATAAGTACATCAATGCTTTATGTTAATACAACTACAAGGCTGAAATAAATTCACTACTTAGTATCGATTCCAAATTGATGTTACTGTCCAAAATATTGATTCTTTGATTAATTCATTTCAGATCGCATCCTTACTTTATTGCCATTTGACTGTTCGGAGGCTGAAAACCATGAAGCCAATGCAGTAAAAACAATTTTTTTGACTGTGCTGTCACCTTTGGCTGTCACTTCTGTCAACTTCCGTTATGACTGTCACATGTTTTTGAATGTGGTATTAGTCAGTTTAATGTAACGCATGGTATTAAATTATAATAACATCCATGTTTCATTATTGGTTTGTCTAGAGAATTTAAGCAATTTTATCCACCATGCAATGTCCCAGATTCGTTCACCCAAACTATATTCAACAACAACCTCAATGGAGTCCAGGTATGCCTAGATTCCGAGGCAACTGGCCAATGATACATAGAAATCGACCTCCAAATTATCATTCTAAGGACCTAAGAAATTTTTCAAATAATGAAGATCATTGGTGCGAGACATGTGACAGAGGTTTTCGTACTCTTCAGTTACTTGAAAACCATAAGCAACAACATCAGGTAATTCCAAATTCAAAATTCGCATAGAAATGTCCAATTTTAATTCGTAACTTGTATTTCATATGATGTTCCAGTGCTGAGGTTAAAACCTCAACCGCTTGCCTAAAAAGAGTCCTAATATTGCGTTGAATTTTGGATACTCTGCTAAACTTTGAATCACCTGATGGAAGAAGTTTACAAGTATTTTTTTAATAATATAAATATATAATTTATTGCACAGTGATAATATGCCTTGTTACGAAATTTACAATGTTTGGAAATAACAAAATTATGTTCGCAATTTAGTGGGTTCTTAAATCCTGTGGCAATTAAAGGCATTAACACATAATTATGTTTGTACTTTGCTAGAGGAATATCTTCACTTTCTAATAGACTTTTTTAATAGGAGTAATCAGGTATTTAACTCAATTTGCCAAAATCTTGAGCTCTGTTCTGTTCATTTCATCCTTACTGTGAATTAATGAATATAAGAAAAAAATAAATGTAAGATGAAAATACTACTTTTAAGTTATCATGTTCAAAATTATTGTCAAATTAATTATTAGGAAAATTTAGGTTAGCAAAATAGTCAACCAAACTACTAATATCTGAACCAACCAAATAAAAAAGTTGTTAAAATCATATTATTGAGTCTATGAGTATATGGAATTGTATTTTAATGGTGTTCTTAAACTATACTTTCAGAAATGCAACATTGATGGATGTCAATTTGTTGCACACCCTAGAGTTATAACGAAACATATACAAATGCAGCACTCAACAGGATTATTCAAAAAAATATCAAAACTAGATAATCCAGAAGAAATCAAAAAATGGAGAGATGAAAGAAGGAAAAAGTATCCTACTAAAGAAAATATAGAAAAAAAAAGTGCAGAAATCAAAGAAAAAATTGAAAGGGGTGAAAAAATGGCTTTGAAATATAACAGGGAAAGCAAGTTTCAACGATCAGGTAAAAATATATTAAAGAAACAATTTAATCATAATGTGTAATATATAAATGTGTAATGAATATTGATAAACAGTGTTATTCATTCAATATTTTGGTAAATTTCAGAACAAGGCATAAAAAGAAAATACTGCAGCGAGAATAATCAAAGACAAAATGTGAAAAGAAGATTTGGAGCAAATGAATCTATTGAAGTGAAGAAAAGTAAAGCAACATTACAAGTAAATAATAAACCCTTGCCAAAGAAAATTGAAAAAATAGTTCCCCTTGAGGATGATTCAAAAACTTTAAAACCATTTACTGGAATTCTCCATTTACTAGATGATATAGACAATGATAAAGTTGAGGAATTACAAAACACCGACTTGATAGAAGATGATGAATATACACTAGATGTATCTACTCCAGTAAATGATGCTAAACCTAATGAACCATTAGTTTGTGGAGCTTTGTCTTCATTAATATGCAGCTATGAATGTTCTGATGATGAAGAAGACACAGAAGTACACGTAACAAACATGACAGAAACAAAACATAACAATCCAACTAATACTTACGACACACATAACAATTTGGAAACTCTACAAGATAAATCTCCAAAATCAGTGAACCCAACCATAATAAATTCTAAGAGTGATAATGATAGTGGACCAGAGGAAACTAAAGTTGTAAAAGAGTCAGATATAGCAATTAATACTAATGTGGAAAACAGTAATGTTACAGACTGTCCAAAAAATGAGAAAACTAAAAAAACTGAGAAAAAAACCATACATGATAGCAGGCACATCAGAAATGATACCAAAAGATTTAAATCAAAATTGCCATCAACTCTCCTTGAAAAGCTATTACATAATGAAATACGCCAAGAGCGTAATATCATCTTGCAATGTATTAGATATGTTGTTAGTAATAATTACTTTGACAAGACTGTAAATTAAAATAGTATATAAATTATGGAGTAAGACTATTTTTGGAAAGAGGTACTTTTTTCCTATTTTTGTTAATATGTTTACTATTGCTGTGACGCACTACTGAACAACAGAAACTCTGTAAAAATAAAAATTACATTAGTAGGTTTTACAAACCCAATTAACCTTCTTAGTTTTTTTATTTATTACCTTGTCATACAAAAATTTAATTTTGCTGTATTTATACTATTTTGCCATCAATAGCATATTAACAGTAAGTATGGTCTAGATGGTTTGGAGAAAAACGCACTAAAAGTTTTGGTACGAAAATCGTCCATAAATCCTTTGTAATCAGATGATGGTGATTGTAGCTTTAGTGAAAAAGGACTTTAGCACCTATGACTTAATATTTTAAGGCTTTAAAAAACTTTTGTAGTATGTGTACCCACTGTTATCATGCTTAGTGACAACATGCTTAGTTACAAAAACGCTCGACTAACTGCAAAATGTTAATTAATAAATTTAGATTTATAACAACAATATACAAACGAATTGGTTAGATAAAAATGTAGATCTCGTTATCGTGATCATGGATATATATTTAACTCAGTTTTGCCAAAAATCCGACTTACTGCAACTATGCTATTGAGGGCATTATTGTTATTAGTATCCAATGTAAGTAACAATAGCGTAGTATGAATTTACGCCTTGCATGCTAGATTTCTGAGCTTTAAATCCTGACAGCTCGTAATTTTTTTGGCTGTAAATTCTATGTTACGCTGTACATTCCAGCCGACTTGAGGATAAAAACGTTACGTTAACTGATAATAATGATGTTGGCATTCCAAACGAGATTTTAAACTGCTAAAATGACATATTAAACAACACGATCTATCGGCAACTTTTTAAGCAATGTGATTAGAAAAATCAATCTAGGTACCTAACTAGGCATATCAAGTAATATATTTTTGTCTGCCACTAGTAGCCCAAATGCTTCTGTTTTTTACGTGAATAACATAGTAAGAAATTAAATTATTTTAGGTCTAAAGTAGTTTTAACTATAATAAAAGAGTTATGTCGCCCTAGTACATTGATGCCTGTCTCGTAGCCTCTAACGCATCTGTGCGTTTATTACACTAACAGCGTATACTTGCTTCTATGCAAGTAGTAAACCTACTAAACATGGTTTTAAGATTGCGTATTTCTTAGAATGTGTGAACACTGTCTTCTATGAAGATATGTTGCCCTGGTATATTGATGTATGTTTCAGTGCCCTAAACGCGAATATGTGTTTATTCAATGGTAATAATTTTAACGGTTCTGGCAATTGCTACACAACTTACTTTTGCTAAATTTTAAGTAACATTTCCGACACAATATCTGTAGGTATGTTTATAAATACTTTGCGAAGAATCTATGAAATTATATTTGAGGCAGATTTCATCCTACATTCTCTAAAGTTATGCTGCCCTGGTACGCTCTGTTCCACTGCTTTAAACTCTTCTGCGTTTATCATAACTAATAAACAAAGAATTTATTTACGTATATTTAAGGCGATGGCCTTAAATATACGTAAATAAATTTTCTCCTACGAAGTTATGTTACCCTGGTAGATTGATGTGTTACACTGCCAACAAACGCGTTTGTGCGTTCATTATACCAAAACATTGTACCAAAAACAAGCAATATCAACGGAAACATAAATAATAACAACTTTTGCTGTAACAGTATCTACAACGCGTCTGTGCGTATAAAACACCTATCTCACTATTGAGATAAATATGCGTGTATGAAACAATCTTCTATGAAGTTATGTTGCCCTAGTACGTTGAAGTCTGTCCAAATTGCCCAAAACGCGACTGTGCGTTGTTAATTCCTCTATCGGGAATACGAGAGATGTCTGTAACTAGGTCCTCTATTTTTGTGACTAACTCGTCTTTGCGTTTATTATATCAAACAACGCTGACCCTGATTATTTGAGGCAGCATATAATCTATCACGAAATTATGTTGGTCTGGTACAATGACACCTGTTCAAATGCCCCAAACGCGTCTATGCGTTAATCACACCAACATTTAACAACTTGATTGCGCTTTTTATCGTCGTAGACAAGTAGATAGCCGCGTTCCTTTGACGTTTCTTAAGAGGCTATCAGGCTGCTTTTGACCATAATTTGAATGCTTGATAAATGTACATTAACTATTTTATATAGGTACCTACTTAACGCTATGGAATGTGCAACATGGCAAAATAGCAAAAAATATTTTAACAAATAGTTATATAGGTATCACTATTTCTTTTTTACAGTGAAGCCTTCGCCAAATATCAATTACTGCACCTAACCGCTGTTACGTTAGTTTAATTTCTTCTTGCGGCTATGCATAACCAGAGACTGATCGGGATAAATTTGTTAGGGTTTCGTACAACTACATTACACCAATTCTTTGTGATACGAATTAACGCACATTTTATAGAAAAGGTGGTAGAACCAGAGTAGTTACCAACCAGGAAGGTACCATCGCCACATTTCTAACGTGAAGCATTGTTAGCGTCAGGACCCCTGGACCAGGTGCGATATTTTTGGTTTGGAGACTATTATGATGTAATAAAAACTTAAAAAAAAACTTTTTTTAAAAAAAATATTTAGGGAAATAACTTAAAAAAAATCTAAAGAATTTCATTTCATTAAACTTTTTCCTGGGTCGCCATAAAATTTGTAGAAAAATATGTTTAGGTATTAAATATTTAAAAATAAACAATTGAGATATATTGTCTCCAACCACATGAAAAAAAGGGGTCCAGACAACCTGACGTCAGAATGTGGCCACCTTCTTTTCATGTTTTTTCACTGCTCGTCGAGCTACTTAGTTTAATTTAGGTATCAAATAGTATCAAAACGGAAATATCGCACTTGATCCAGAGTTCCTGACACTTAACAAAGCATTCCTTGAGTTTCGATGGAAACGTGTGGTTGCCGGCACAGCACAACTACTATCCTAGTCCTTGGAAGTATCAACACACCTGTGATTGGCTTCACATAGAACCTATGTTCTTACAGATGACTATAGGCGGCGATGACCACTTAATATCAATTGGACTGCATGCTCGTTTGCTATTTCATTATTGTAATAAAAAGATTTTTTTTTAAAAATCTTACTGTTTATTTGAAGGTTTCTAACTTGTTACTGAAAAAATAAACTATATGCATACATATAGTATGTAATTTCAGTGTTTCTTCCTATTGGTTGTAATATAAGGTGAATAAAAAAACACTGAAGTATTTATTATATTGGGTTTATTCTTGTCAAGAATGTTTAAGACTGAGTGGTGGCAGCTGCAGCCGAGGCGGCGGGTGTTGCTGTCGTAGCTGCGGCCTCCTCGCGAATACGGTCTTTTTTAAGAGTTCCCATAAACGCTGCCTTATCTGCCGGTGTCTGGAAGCGACCATGACCAAACTTGGATGATGTGTCAATAAATTTCAAGTTGATCTTCTCCAATGCTGCTCTCTTGGTGTGTACACGCAGCGACTGAAATAAATTTTATGTAAATTTAATTTAATATGTACTATAGTTATTTCAAACTTCAGGGAATGTTATAACAGATTAACATTTTTAGCTTATAATAAGCTTTTGACTGGCCAAAAATATAAACTATTTAATAAAAGGCAGTACAGAGTTAAAAAAATTCTAAATTACTTACTTTTCTGAGAGTAATTACTCGCTTCTTGGGTCCCATGCAGCATCCCTTGATCATCACAAAGTCATTGTTGACCTCACCGTAATGGGGGAAACCACCCATGGGAGTGATAGACTTCTCAGATAAGTCATATTCAGTAGATGCATTGTTCTTGATGACCTTGCCATCCTTGGTGTGGATTCCTATAACATTCATTAATTGTTAATTTTGTCCATTACATAGACGAAAGAAAGCAGGATTTTTTTAAAGGTGGTTAGAAAGTTTATGGTATGAACAGTGAGGTACCACTGCCACACTTATAAGTCTAAAGTTAAGCAGTCATTGAGTTTTGCTGAAAGTGGTTTACGGCTCTTATCTATTAGGCGACCATCTTAGTTTACGAGAGTGGCAATGATATGATTGAAATTAAACAGAAGTCTTGTTCTGCATAAATTTTCTTACAATGTCTTTGGGTGGCAGTAACAACTTACCGTCAGTTGGACTTATTTGCTACTTTCATGTTATACAAAGAAAAGAAAAAGTATGTGCAAAAAGATAAGTACATATATGGAATAAATACCTTGTCCAATTCTGTAAATCTTCTTATTCATCTCAGTACGATGGTGGTAACCCTTCTGACCAGCACGGGCTACAGTGAATGATACTCTTGAAGGATGCCACGCTCCAATACAGGCGACCTTCCTCAAACCCTTGTGCGTCTTGCGCGGCAGCTTCTTGGTGTGCCAACGTGATGTAACACCTAAAATATAATAAAACTGTTCAAGAAACATAACAGAACCTTAGATCATGTAATTTTTATTTGCTAATGCTACAATACCCAGCATCTCTCTTCTATTACACAAATGCGAAATTATTATTTAATAGATAGATCTAGCCAAGTATACATTGTCGTCCACCAATTTGCACTTGGCCAGCGCGGTGGACTATGGCCTAGTCTCTCTCTGAGAGAAGACCTGTGCCCAGTAGTTGGACAATAATGGGTTGACGAGTAGTATACACTGTAAAGTGGAAAGTTTCTATTTAAAGTAAATATAGCAATATTTACCTTTGTATCCCTTTCCTTTGGTGACACCAATGCAATCAATCATCTCATCCTGTGCAAAGACAGAATCAACAGGGATGGGCTTCTCTAGATGTTCTCTTGCCCATTTGACCTTGTCTTCAATGGTGCCTCCATTGATTTGGATTTCCATGATGTGCGCCTTCTTCTGACGCTGCTTCAGCAACTTCATCTGAGTGTGGGCGATTACCCTCACTACGCTGCAGTAGCGGATCATTTTCTTGAAGTCCTTCTCAATGGATTTGCAACCAAGCTCATCCTGCCATTTCTTGCTAGCCTTGGTGAAGGCCTTCTTCTTGCACTTGTACCTAACCAATACAATTTCATTCTACAGCTGTAAGAGAACACCGCATGGTCTCTTCAATGAGCGGAGACCACGTGGCAATAATATGCTG
Source organism: Spicauda simplicius (assembly GCA_949699795.1). Lineage (NCBI taxonomy): Eukaryota > Metazoa > Arthropoda > Insecta > Lepidoptera > Hesperiidae > Spicauda > Spicauda simplicius. Next base: position 10,671,582 of record OX453064.1, read on the forward strand.
ACTGCATATAATCAGGAAACCCTCGTCTTAGGAGAGGAGAGCTATTTTTATAATAATTAGTAAAATGAAAACAATAAAGAATGCTACATTTAAACTCAGCTCGAAAGGAAACTGTTTTGAAGGAAAATGTCCCATATAAAAAAAATGTTAAACTTGCTTTCTTGTAAACTAAATAGTTCACAAGCCACAAATATATGTAAATCTTTGGGAGTCATTATATCTCTTAAAAATGCCTTTTTCAGCATAGGATTGCTATAAATAAATATAAGTCGAATTTGGCTTGAAAATATTAAAGTCATGAGCTGAATTAATTAGTTTAGCAAATTAAAAGGTGTTTTAATTGAAAAAGTAATTAATTTTTACCAATTCTTGTAGAAGCGACGTCTGCAGTCCTCAGACATGTGCTCAGCCCATACAGTGAGGAGCGCGCGAAGTCCATGTGGAGTTTCAATATAACCGACAACACCCACGGCTACCATCGGTGGGGTCTCAATGATGGTTACTGCCTCCACAATCTCCTTCTTATTGATCTCTGTAAATTAAATAACAGAATTACCACTCTATCATAGAAAATATGTCAGAAAATGTGTGGTAAGAGATTACTCTTATTAAGGCAATGCAATTTAGTACTAAGGTCTAAGCAATGCGTGTATATCCAACATCTGACGGGAGTTTAATCTGAGTTCCGAAGTAAGGTTAAATTACACATGTGCGACAATGTCCACTCGGACGATAACCACATGCACATATTTAACTTTATTAAGGCGTAAAATAATACCGCATGTAGATAAAATGAATACTCACTAGAACCAGGACGGTCGGGTTCACGCACAACGTGGGTCATACCGGCCTTATAGCCGATAAAGGCCGTAAGATGAACAGGCTTGCTTGGATCATCCTTAGGGAACGCCTTCACCTTGCCACGATGACGACGGGACCTCTTCTTGGGATAGAATCCCATGGACCCATGGCGAGGCGCCGAAAACTTTCTATGCGACTGAAAATAATAACAGAAGTTAGAAACGAATACAAAGACTATTTAATATTACCGTATTTTTGAGTTTAAATCAGTCCGCCCTAGAATAATCTTCACATAGAATCAGGTTCTAACCGTATAATTATATTTCTAGTTTTATCATCATTTTAACAACACGTGCCAAAAATATATCACACAATGCTCGCAACAATTAATCACATGCATTATTATCAGAAAGACAGTAAATTAAACTTCAGGATTTCATTAATAAACACAAATAAATAATCAAAAGAAACACGTTACTAACCATATCGGTTGATAGTCGCGACAAAAATGGCAGAGACTCTGGTAGTGTTGCACGTTCGAACCTCGCTGTACCAAAAATATTGAATTGCCATCATAAAACATACTCTGATTCTCATTGCCAAAAAAATAACAAAATAAATATTAATGCAGGCAACTACGAACTTACTGCATGTTATGCCGCGTCCGCACGCTTGCCAAACCTCAACAAACCATCACAAATATTAATGTGCGAATAGAGAGTTTGGTCTGGCATGTATAAGTTTGCAAGTGCTTGGTGCCGATCCGATTGAGTGTCGGTTTTTTGTCACCAAAGGGAGTTTGTCGCAAGCGCTTTCAATATGAAGGCGCCAGACAAGCTCACAGAAGTGATCATTTATTTGAGAACTTTGCTCACACATTTTGTCACAAATTGTTGTACCTGCCAGATATGTGTTCAAGGATTTCATCACTCCTATGAGCTCACAGTTTTCAAATAGACATCACAAGACATGGAGGACAGTTTGGTTGACGCAGTTTACTTATTTTATTTAGGTATGTACATTTATTTGTCACATTTGCAAACATATAAACAGAAACAGCCAAAACTAAGATACAAATGTATGTAAGAAGAAACAAGAAACTCGATTACTCTCCCTATTCCACTCCATCGTTAATTCGTTTGGTTGTTTACGCATGACAGCTTTCTGTGACGATGCTTGCGCGAGTGTGCTACATGCAAGTGTGGTAGGCACTCAAATATTTGGCTTTTATACTTTTGAAGTGCGTTAAAAAACTGACACGGAATGGCAAAGAACACTTCAGCGATGAAACATGTGAAAATAGTATAAAATGTCCGTGCCATACATGTGAACAATTATTTGATCACATCTGTGAGTACAATGTGCCGCCAGACATGTCATGTCTGGCGCCGGCCGTACGTCCACAAGTTTGCAAACACTCAGTCTAGTTTGAGCGCTGGTGCAGTAAACATATGCTCGTCTGATGTAAAAAAATGAGTAAACTTAATATATAAATATAAGTAAATGTATGTATTATTTCTTTTTACATATTCTTTTGTTTTTTAATAAAAATAACTAAAGCTAAATTTAATAGGCCGTACAATTTCCAGGTCCATCACGCCCGTCGCGGTTGCCTCTTTAGAACATAATAACTCACTCGCAAGCGTGTGGATGGCGATGTTTGGTTCCCAAAATGAAGCGCTTGTAGAGGTTTGGAGTTTGCGGCAAGCTGCAAACGTGAGGACGCGGCATTATGTTCTAGAAACACGCGACGTAAATCGAAACGACGTAAGTCGGGACATATTTTTTCATAGTTGAAGTAGTCAGTAGAAATAAAAATTGTGGATAGGTTATTTCGTGGCTAGTTGGTTGGGACTTGGGAGTTTTTAAGCTGCAGGGAGTCTACTTCATAAGACGGAGGTGTGAAATAAAAGTATATCAGTAGTGTTCAGAGATTGTGTGACTGTGTTATTGTGTTAACTATGTGTATAGACTGGAAGTGAAAACAAAGTGTATGTGACTACTGAACTGGAAGTTTTCTTATAATTTACATGTAAAACTCAAGGGTTACATTACTCAAGGCGTAAAATTAAAATAAAAACCGAATTTTTATCAAAATAGAATATGTACTTAAGAATTAGGTAGCTATTTTTGATATATGTACGTATAACGTATAATAATAACTATATTAAGCCAAAAATGTATATAAATTAAACTCTCGGCATATAGAAACTAGGTATCAATTCTTGATTGCTTAAAATCCCCCACAATGAATTATTAATTGGAATTCTTCCTGGTAACCTGACTTGAAGACGAAAAAAAAAAGGTCTTCGGGTGTAGTGCATGACGGTTTTTCGTCGTGAGGCATTGATTATATAGACTGGCGGGGAGATTTCCCTTTAAAAACACCTTTAAGTTAAAGTTATAAAAACCCCTGAAAATACCCCTAAAAAATTTTCACCCCTAAAAAATCCCCATCCTACTTGAAAATCCCCTAAATTTGGGGGAAAAACCCCTAAGTTGGGAAGCCTGGACAGTATATTTACTCTACATCGAAACAATTGACGTATAGTCCGTTTTTTGACAGTTGAGATAAGTAGTAAACAAACCACCTAACTTTCGAAACATCACATTTTCACACAGTTAGACGCGTCAAACAACCTGCAAACAATTACATCGGTTCACTTGATGTATTACACTTTGATTCACAACAAAAACTCCTTTAAATTTACAATTGTAATAGATAAATTTAATTAAAGTTGCAAAACCGGCGAAACTAATTTGCACAGATAATTTATTTCAACACAAATTTGACATTTCAGTCATTTCCTAATTAGTGATGGGAAAGACGAAACGATTTGTTACATTGGTTTCATGATTTTGCTAAGTGACATTAATCGATATATTTGTTCGTGGTATAAACTCATAAAATTTAAGCAAGTTTGCTTTCTTGATGTCGCGAGAATGACGAAACATATCGCGATAATTTAACTACTCTGTTAAAGCACAAAAGTATTACGTATGAAAATTGACGAATAGAAAATTATTAATCTGGCATATTATAACGTAAACTTCAAAAAAATAAAACTAAAATAACTCAAAAATACAAAAAAAAATAATATGAAGTATTACAGATATATGTTTAATAGAAGATTTTAAATAATAGACTTCTGAAAAAATAAAATATACGAAAATATACCTACAAAATAAATTAAGATAAATTATCACAAATAATAAAATATTTTAACGATATTTTAAGAAAAATATGCATTGAGTGATTAATTAAGAAGAGAAATAATAACAAAATTCAAATGAATTCTCAAAAAATATTTGAGCTGGTAACAGTATAAACTGGCCACAACAATTTATTTTTATTAATAAAAATACGAGATTAAAGTGTTGTCTGTAAAAGAATAATTTCACTGTTTACGTCAGGTAAAAAAATAAGACGAAATACAATTAATTTATAAGCGAGTAACAGATATTTTAAACATCTATGCTACTCTCATTTATCGTTAGTATTACATTTACTAGTGCATATTTGGAACAAATACATTATTTTATTAAAAATATTTGATTATATTCGAAAAAAATATCGTTGAGTATAATCGATGTTGATACGATTCGATACAACAATTTGCAGTAGCTTCCCAAGGTAAGTTATTTTGATACTTCCCAACTCTATTGATTGACACTATCTCATTGACATTTAAATGACAGTGCGAGTCGGCCATGTTTATTTACCAAATAGATCAAGTGTTAAAAAATGGGGTATATATTTGAGGATAAGTGTCAAACAAAGAATAAAATAGTGTCAAAATATGGTTTGACGCAGCTCGAAATGACGTCGGGGCGGTCGAGGACTGCCTGTATTTGATACTTCTGGCCATTTATTTCGTGCAATATTTTATTTTTGGAATTTACTGTTCAAATAATTCTGTTTGTTATTGTTTTATGGTTTATTATTTATTCCAGAAAATAAAGAATTTATTTATATATATACAACACAGAAAGTGAATAAAATTAGATAACATAAACTAGATTAAATAAAAACTAAACTTTTAAATAAATATCCGAAAGGAATTTATTAAAATAAAATAAACAAGCCATCTAATATTGCCTAATGCATAATGAAATAACATCCTACGCCGCGGCGATGACGTCGCCGCGTGGCGCAGGGTCTACGGGCCTCGAGGAATCCCTCCTTACCCGGGCAATTCCCTCAGTGGGTACACCGCCCACTGGTATTGTGTGCTGCTGTTAGGCAGTGGTGCAGCCTTTGGTCCTCGGACCTATGCTTAGCCCTCCTGGTCGTCGGAGGAGACCTGCCCCACGAGGGAGCGGGCACCCGTCGGGCAGTCGAGCGTGTAGAGAATCTAAAATTGCCGTGTGAGGCATGGTTCTCAAAACACTGGTGGCATTACCTTGCTGTACGGCTAGACCTAATTCCAGAAAATGAATTAATAAAGCTTTCAAAACATGAAATTGTGAGTTTGTTTCTGCTACAAATATTTTTGAATGAATACTTATAACACATAGAGAATAAAACAACGGTTACTATTTCCGCTAGAAACGAAAAAAAGAAAGAAATACTCGGCACAATGAGTAATGTAAATGTAAGTAATTGTTTGCACCCTGTAGTTCCGGGACCAGAATAGGGCTACGGCATCCCCTGCCTGTCGTAAGAGGCGACTAAAAGGGGCTTCCGGGGTTACGAGCGGCTAGAGTGGGAGCTCGAACCGTTCAGTCAGGTGATCCCGGGAAGGACGGCGGTACGTGTGGTCGCATACCGTCGTAAAGACTAGACGGAGCGGTGGGCCCAGCCGCCCATCTGGGAGGAGCCCGATGGGGCAACGCGCTCAGAGGATTCTGGTTGAAGTCGTTTCGAGATCCCGGAGTCCTCCTTTTTAGCGCCGAGAACGGCCACCGGGGGGGTTTTAGTGCGGTAAAAATCCCACATAACCCTGCGTCGCTCCCACGGCGTCGGGTACCTTTTGAAGGTTTCCCCCTCGACAACAAAAAAAAAAAAAAAAAAATGTGTACGCCGGTGAGCCCAACGATTGTCTTAATATCGTTGCTAAACTATGTGTTATTCTACGTCATATCATTCTGAATCGAATTAACAATCTATGAGACATTGTGATTTTGGTGGCTTCATCACTGATTTTCACTATTTTTTTTTATCGTTTTGGATATTCCAATAAATCATACACGCAAAATACTAAAGCGGACCGAGCACTCCACGTCCACAGCTAAAAAACGAGCCGACCGAGATAGTTATTATAGAGGTCTTGTGTCCCTTTCTAATAGGGTGACAATAAGATATAGCTATGTGAGACAAATTCAAATTTTTACGATTAAACTAATAAAGCTCGGAAAATGCATAGTGATTTTTGTTCAATGTTGACTTAAGTCAATGAAATGTAAATTTTAATAAATTTCTGTCTCAATATATTTGTACTTAAAAAACACATTTTTTATTTTGATTATCATGTTAACATAATCTTAATTAGTACAAAAACATAATATTTGTTTATTTATTTCAACAATATCAATTCATTGAAAATTCGATTCCGTTTAGCCGCTTTCAGTACTACGGATGAGAGGAAAGCATGAGGCGGGGCAGCAAGGAAACTCACCCGCCCGCATTTCGCCGGTTCATCTAGTTCGCTTGGTCAAGTAATATAGATAATATTTTAGTTTTTTTTTTCTATTGTTAGTGTCGTTTTTTTACAAACATAGAATAGGGCGAAAGATAAAAAAAATAAAAGATTTTTGTCTTGTTACGCCAAAGAAATACAACTTCTAACGCATGTATATAATTTCACACAACCGTTTTTAATAGCATATTCTACGATATATTAGATATATTATATTGTAACATTATGAATTCTAAGTAATTATGTCGGTCTGTCTGTCTTTTCCTGAGGTACTGAACAGATTTTAATCAAATTGGAGAATAATGAAATATAAGATAAATAGATAAATAAATTTGTTACGGTTGATTGATTAACGCGAGTGTTATTTTGAATCTTAATATAAAATTATACATTTTTATGACACACTTATAAATGAGGCGACCATCTTAGTCCTCAGAAGTAGCAACGCTTCTAAGATTGACTTCAGGTTGAATCCTTGTTCTTTATGAAGTTGCTTACAGATGTCTATGGGAGCCAGAGACTACGACCCCTCGTCCACGGCGATTTTTTCTAGCGATGCTGCCCCGTGACCGCATTGATACAGTCGCGAAACGGATACTCATTCTGCGCCCTATGCTAACGCGACTCAGTATGAACTGCGCCACCCTCCCTCCGTTCACTCCCCGATGTTGTCCGACACGGTCGCGCGTTTGCATCGATACAGTGGCGATGCAGTAGCGCGGTGCAAATGCGACTAGTCTAAGTAGCGATTGCATCGTTTCAAAAGGTCGCCGTGAGCGAGGGCTCTACTTCCCATCAGGTGGACTGCATGCTCTGTTGCTACTTCAAACTTACATAAAAACTTGACTAAATAAAATGGTCGTAGTAAGTTTTTAACTAAGTCCAATTTTTTTGCCGAATTTAATTTAGCTTGATGATATTTTCTAATTCATTTACGAATTAGCCGACGTTTTAACCAATTGTAACTCGTGTGGTTCTTTACCAATTGCAGATTTTATTGGGTTGGCAGGAGAAAACAAACGCTTCAATTTGGTAACAGTTGCTGTAATATTGTCAAAATAGTATTCTTAGCCATTTCCGACATAAATAACTTTTCGCTATTCATTAATATTTTGAAATAAAATCTAGAAATGTGTACTGCTCAGCTATTTTTGTCGCATTTTTTTGGGAACTGTATTATGTACTATAGTGTTATTATTTTACTTGATCCTACCATATGGTCACCTCACCAACATTGACACAATGTTTTACAGGGTTACCGTAAGAAATAAGAAACAGGCAATATATTATTAATAATTTTTGGTTTCCATATTATTTTAATTACTTTTTAAATTAAAATATTAATTGCAAAAATATTTTTATATAAAACTTTTAAAATAATATTTATATACATAAGTTATATAATAGTTTTTGATCAGGATTCTTATTTTCCAGAAACATCTTTTAAGCTGGCAAGATAAAAGAACGAGACATAAGACCTCCGTTGTGATCATCCTTGTCGGCTCGGATCAGCCATTGCTCAAAGAACAATTGATTATAACACTTTGGTCATTGAAATAGAGATCATTTTTGAAGACGCAAAATTTCAGAACGCTCGGTCCGGCTTACTATAATATCTGTCTAAAATGAACGGCCAATCTACTTTACTTGTGACAAAAGATATAGTCAATAAGTCAATAATGACATTGACAACTTGAAGCTAATGAATTGAATTTGAGAAGCAAAATATATAATACATTTATTTTACAGATCAGTCGGTGCGGTACGCAATTAGCCAATTATTGGTGTTGATGTAGAGATTCCTATTCCGACGTCAATCAATCCAAGAACATACAATTGTTACTTATTATTACAAAAACGTGAAGTGATTGTTATCTTTTACTTCACATCGTGATTTTCGTTGATCCTCACATTCTCGAATAACATAAAAATGGCGGGTCCAATGGAAAAAATTCAAATCCTAGATGATATAGAAAAGGATATTATAACGTGTCTGCAATGCGCTGGTAAGTGCGAAAAAATGTACTGTTGCTAATAGTCTTTTAGTTTACTTGGTTACATTTGTGTAAGCGGAAATATTTATGTGCGTATTAGAAATTAATTATCACTGCTTTTCGGTGAAGGAAAACATCGTGAGGAAACCTACACACCCGAGAGTTCTTAAAAAAAAAAAAAAAAAGTTCTCGGAGGTGTGTGAAGTCCACCAATCCGCACTTGGCCAGCGCGGTGGACTATGGCCTCAACTCTCTCATTCTGGGAGAAGTCCCGTGCCCAGCAGTGGACCAATAATGGGTTGATGTGAAGCGGAAATAAAGTAGGTTGCTAAGTTGTTTGCTTAGCTTCTGCAGTTACTCACAAAAATACAAAACGATTTTCAACAACCACTTAGCCTTTGGAATTTCAGTAACAAGATATAAGCTTAAAATCCTGTGATGTTTCTGGAACCTCCCAAACCTATTTTTACCTTGTAACAGCTCTTGTGCTACTACATTCTGGATTAAAGGGACTTTTATAGTAGGTTTTAACTTAGTTTACAAGAATAGCATTGCATCTTAAAAAGGATACTTGTATTAAAAACTTGATAGTTTTTCTTTATGTTAATGTTAACTATTACATAAAAGGGCAGTTTTTTCTAATATTTATGCTAATGCTCTCCATTTGTTTGTTTAAGCTCAAGCCTTATTGGAGTTGGGGAAGGAAAAGTCGAGTCAGAAACAAGCTGAAAGTAACACCACACAGTTTTTGAGAACGCTCAGCCAAGTTGAGTCTAAGTTGAGTGACCAAATTAATTATCTGACTCAATTTTCCACTGGCCAGCCACATGAGGGGTCCGGTTATGCTTCACAAAAGGTGTTACAGATGGCCTGGCACAGATTAGAACATGTACGTTCTTGGGTTAATGAGCTGGAAAGGCTGAAGACATCTCAGTTGGCATCTACTCCACGCTCAACCACAAGCAGCGTTTCCAATGGCAATATGACTTCATCTGGGACTAGTACCTAGTATTTCACCTTACCACACCTTCGCTTAAACTAATTCTTAAATGAATTGTGTGAACATTTAGAAGGTGTGTGACATAAAGTGCGAAGAGAACACAATAAAGTGATAACATAGTGAAGTTTGTGATTAAGTTTTGTAGTTTATGAATAAGTATCTACTATGTATTCAATGTAAATCATTATTTTTTGTGATGTACATTCTTTTTTTAATTTATAAAAGATGTACACCACAAATTTTAATCTTTAGTGTTTAAAATGATCATTTTGAGAATTGCAATCTCTGTTTGCTTCTTATTCTGATATGTTTATAATAATAGTGGTTAAATGGGTTCTGCCTGTTATACTCTTGATTCCACCTGTATTCCTGGAGCAAGGGCACAATAGAAACTGGGCATATGTGCCCAATACCATTTAATAGAAAATTGTATGATGTCTGCAAGGTGTATGCCACTAGGGAATTTTATGTCAAGAAGGTAGCGAAAAAAATGTGAGGTTCTGGATTTCGTTCATAATTTGGCTAATTGAGCATGAATAGGGCCTTAATAAATAACTATCATTACTTTATATTTTTACTAAACTACTGTTTATTTATGAAATATTTGACATTGCATAAACCACTAACTGTTAAATAAAAATAAAAGTAATGGTAGTTATTTATGCAGACCCTATTCATGCTCAATTAGCCAAATTATGAACAAAATCCAGAACCTCACATTTTTTTTGCTGCCCGCTTAACATGAAATGCCCCCAATGTTAATCTAGTTTTAGTATATTGGTAATATTATGCTATTATTTTATACTCTAGGATATCTAAGGTTAGTTTGCTAATATGGGATGTGGATGATACAATTCAATTTGTAGACTATAACAATTTATAGTTTGTATGATAATGCCAAGTAAAATATGTCCATATTAAACTATAATTACAGTCCTAAGCTTTTACCCCAGCTACAGTGGAAGGAAATTGACTGTAGCCACAAAAATATTCTATAAGTGGCAAGAGCCACTATCTTTGTGTCCTTTAATGTCCAGTGGTATATTCCCACACTTAGGTGGGAAGTATAGTATTGGTTAAGCGCTTGAAATAGTATGTTCATAAGTAAAAAAGTATCAAAAAACATTTAATTGGCATCAATTTTTAGAATAAGAATATAGCATACATATGCTAAGGTTGTACCTACTTTAAATTTTAGTATCAATATTAAGTATAAGTAGTTCCCTTATCTAGTATTCATAAGTATATTTGTGTTTATTGATAAGAAGACGGAATTGTTTTGTTGTACTGTCAAAGAAATACTTTGAATACCGTAGTCAATGAATCTGAATCTTAGATTTCTTTTACTTCTAGTAGTACCATTTTCTTAATATTCTTCTATTTCTTGTTTTTATACATTCTGTTTACATACATTCTTCCATTTAATATGATATTTCTAATGAACCAAGTTTTCAGTAGTGTTCTTAAGTAATAAATATTACAATTTTTTATATGGGTATTGGTATAAATTACGTATAAAGGATACATAGGCGTGCGCTAACACTTGTGCGGCTGTAAACTTCCTACTTTCATGCGGGCCGGGTCTCGGCGTGGTCGTTTGCTTCGTGCACCGTCAAGCAGGGGCATAAGGGCAATTTTCAACCTCAACCTTTTATATCTTTTTAGTTTTAGCTAAATTGCCTAAAATGTTTTTTAAAATAGTCTGCTACAATATAAGCTGAGTAGTGTCCGAACGAAGTTTTTATCTATAAAATAAAATAAAATTACAATTTATAAAACGACCGACGCGATTGAAATAGGTGAACTAACACTAAAAAATGTTAAATATTTAAAGATGAGCCATCAAATTCGAGCGAGTTACACTTATATTTGAATTAAGGACATATAATCGATCTTGATTAAACATATTTAAGAACCAGCATCCGGAGACCACCTTTCTAATAAAAACAACCGCATTCCAATCAGTTCACCGGTTTGAGTGCTACGTGGCCACACACATACATAGCAGTCAAACTTATATTACCCCTCTTTTTGCGTCGGGGGTTAAAAAATTAAATTGATTTTCGGTCGGACACAAGCCTGAGCTATACCGCCCTATTTATGATACCGGGCCCCTGAAAGCTATTTTGCACTAGCACGACCTTTTTCTCCTCAATTTGTAGAGATATGGGTGTAATTGAAGTAACGACCTTTTTTGGTTGGCAATTTCCAGATACAAATGTGTACTGGAGTTGACGATCTTTTTTTTTCGCTGAAAAATTACAACTTGGTTTGCGATAAATGTACGCATCTTTTGGAACATATTTTTATCCTTAATTTGGGCTTCTCCAAGGCACGTTGCGCCACTGGCCCGATCCCTGCTTGTAACAACCCGTCGCCAGTGTTTGCGCGCACAGACGCGTAGAGCGTGCATTACCGCAAGTTTTAGCGTAAGCCCTGTGGTTGCCTTTTACCAGCGATATGCAAGGTAACTGAGCTATTCATGATGTGTATCAAATTTAGCAGTAAGAATAGTTATTTTACGTTCCTTACAGAGGATAGCTATTTTAAAGCTACGGATACGAGCTAATGATATCTCGTCCATTGTAGCTAAATCATTCTTATAACACATCTTACGCGCTTTGTTACGCTTCGAAGCTTATACACAGCTTTCACTTCGCATACCGCTTAGCTACTACGGACATTTCTTTGACATTTAATCATTAATACGTAATGCTTAGAAGGCAAATAGAATTTAACTACATCTTCAACAGTTACGGTATACATTGTGTTACTTTGAAAATACTTTGTGTAATATTTTTTGTAGTAATTGGTTCAAAAGTAAATTATTACTTTGACTATCAAGTCAAACTAGCGTGAAATATTGTATAAGTAGTAGCTAAAATAATTTTGTTAGCGGTTTTGACTATTTTGGTCCTTAATAGGTAGTAGTATAATTCATATAAAACAAATGTTGTCTTGTAACAAAAATTTATTGCAAATAATGGAATAAAGTAATTATGAGTATAAAAGTCTTTTATTAATGCATTATAGTCACTGTGTCACACATGTTTTATTTAAATGGATAAGATGTTCTTACTATTTATAATGGAACATACAATATGCACTAAACTCGATTCCATAACTCATAAATTTAACTCTAAAATTCTGGTGAAGTAAAGTACCTAAGAGAATACATTAACCTAAATTAATTTTCTATTACAATATATTCTAATGGTATGTTTTATTTTGTATTTCAATTCCAATTAATAAATCAAGATTAACAAGTGCTTGTACGTACTAGCGGCCATAGCGGTAACTTGTTTGCAATATCATTTTGTTGCGGAATTTAATAAAGCAAGCAATCTAAATGCATGCTTTGCGCACCAAAAATAAAACAGACAATCTTAACTAATACGCGATAATAAATCACTAGACAGAGTAGATGCATGTTATGATATTATAAACTACTTTTCTTCAGTTGTCTCATTGTATTTATGCTCTGTTCACCTTGGATTAGGTGCCTTTCCACCACATATAAAGCCTTTATATAGTAACATAGGTAAATTGCCAGTGTATAATCTAGTGTGTGGTCGGTGTGATTAGCAATTTCAGTAAAGCAGAAGCTGGCCGCTAGTGCATACCCAGATGTCATCCTAAATCAAATTGTTAACAAGACTTATAATATTTATTTAACTGTATAAAAATAAATAACAATTAGTGACACATCTACAGTAATAAATAAATGACTATTCTGATCACTATTGTCATTAATATAAGGCTAACTTTAAGCTAACCAATGCATATCAATATTTTGATGTGAAAAGGTACTTTTTAATGTGATATAAAATGGAGCATTAACTAACTGAATTCATTTTTATATTAGCTATATTTTCAGATGCACTTCAACTGAAATCAGTTTTTAATCATCTTTTGAATGTACCAGACAGGAGTATGGAATAATACTGTCTTGTGCAAGTGATATCAATCAAGCATGTTGTTTGACACAATTGACATTGAAGTCACTCCTCTTTTCAGCTTCGTTGATTAGCATTAGCTTTTGTGAACTTCTCAATATCATCCAAAGATTTTTTTGCTTTCGATGAAATGTCATCCATGGATCTTCTTGCTGTAGAAGTTATGTCATCTAATGATTTTTTTGTCTGTGATAGAAGCTCATCTGTGCTTTTACAAGCTGAATTAGCAAGTTCCTTTATTTCTGAATCCAGTTTTGTTATGACCCACTCGATAGCTTGCCTTCCTTTGCCTGCATTCAATGATATTTTGTTTGTTAAAAGATCTTCCATGTAGTTACTCAGCGGCACACCCTGTAATTGAAATAAAAGGTACAATAAAATCAATTCTGCTATACATTTTTATGTAAAAAACCTTATCACAAATGGATGTTTGGTCGAAAAAGAATGACATTGAGTAAGTTCTGTAACAAATTATTACTTAAAATGCCAATAGTAATATTACTATTACTAGCAGTACTACACAAAGATTTTCTATGGCATGGAAAAAATTAATAAAACAGGAAAACACTCTTCATCACTTAAATAAAAATATAAGTCCACATTTTTATCAAAAAATAGTAAAGAATTTTTTAAATAAAATAGATACATTATAAGTCCAGCAATAATAAATTAATGTTAAATATTGTTATGTTATTAGTCACTGATCTATAGGATAGGATTTTTGTATCTCAATAAGAAAATCAAAGATGGGTTTTCTTATTCTTTTCTTACACATATGTTATCTGCTTTGATTTTATTGTTTTGGAAGAATGGTTTTACATTTAAGTAAATATATATTTGATAATACTGCTCTTAGAATTACAAGTGCATTTATATCACAAAAGCTATTATATTAAATGTGAACAACTTAAAGCAAAATATTAACATTTGGTAAGACTCGAGCTAAGAGGTGAGAGTAACTATTTAGCAATATACTGAGCACATAATCTTGTCAAGGACGTTTGCTAAATTATTCATATGCCAACACATATTAGTTACCATTGTATTAAAGACAAAGTTGAGTTGGCACATCTATTTTATTTTATAAATAGAGTTAATGATGACAATGGAGATATCCCATCACATGTTTTACTCTTTGGTCTCAATATAATCTCATGACTATATTCTATACGATCTATACAAATATACGATATAATTATAAAATGCATGTCAATTATTGCTGAACAATTGAAATTTTAAACACAACAACACAACATTAAAAAAATAATTGACAAAGAGTAAGACAAACTTCATATACTAAAGGTCTCATTTTCAGGATTTATTATGATTTGAACTAAAGAAGTATTATGATAATTTGAAGTATCTATCAGTTATGCTTTATTAGATCAACTGAAAGGCCACCAGCAAATATTAGTATGTTGTATGGAACATGCTTTATTTTTATGGTTTTTCTTAATTTTATCATAAATCTAATATATAAAATTCTCGTGTCACAGTTTTTGTTGCCATACTCCTCCGAAACGGCTTGACGGATTTTTACCAAATTTTATATGCTTATTCAGTAGGTCTGGAATCGGCCAACATCTATTTTTCATACCCCTTATGGGTTGTCCACCCTTAACATTTTTTTTATTTTTTATATGGCAAAACAACGTTTGTTGGGACAGCTAGCAAAATTATAAAGAAACCTCTAAAATGTGGACAGACATAGTGTTCCTTTATCCAACAGCATTAATATATACATTTTTTTAAACTAAACTTTTTAATATATGGTAATGATATTGTCGTCAACCATTATTGTCCCACTGCTGGGCACGGGTCTTCTCTCAGAATGAGAGAGTTTAGGCCATAGTCCACCGCGCTGGCCAAGTGCGAATTGGTGGTAATGATATAATTAAGAGTAATTAATATTCTATTAATGTAATAATTATTATCTCCATATTCATAAATATAAACAGGTAAAGTAGCTATTAGAATATAAAAATCATTATCCTTGATAGTCGTGACAATAATATGCTTATCAAAGTTGACTGTCTGTCATTTATTTATCATTGCTACAAGAGAGCTGAAGAATGTGATGAAATTGAGATGTTTTTGTTTAAGATGAATGGAAGAACACAATAATAACTTTAATTATTGATGTGTTGTGGAGTAGTCCTATCTACTTCAATAAATCTTATTAATATAACAACAGTAAAAGTTTGTGAGGATATATGTTATTGTTATTCTTTCATGCAAAAAGTACAGGTATTATTTAGGTGAAATTTGACACACAAATAGTACCTATATTAATCAACTGAATTAACATATGGGATACTCATTACCATGTTCAAGTGAGCTTAGGGGGCCGAATCATATTAGTATCATAAATTATGAATTACTTGGCTGTTACAGTAATGTTTTTAATTATTCATGATATGGATTTCTTGATCCTTAATTTATAAATTTTACCAAAATAACCACAGTACTTTTTATCAAATAGGGGTTTTGTAAGCATGACCCACTTGTCTTCAATTGTTCATTACAGTAAATTAACTAGATTATTAAAGACAATGAATGCGTTAATTAAATCAGGCTTCATGACTTTGCTTAAAGGCCCAGTGTAATAGAATCCATGGATATTAATATTGTCTTCTTCAGCCTAAAAGCAAGGGACCGAAGGCCTGAAGGACGCCAGGAAACTGTTGGATTCAGAGAGCTTAGCACTATTTGGAGTGGTGCCAGTTAGAGGCAGTCTAATTCTAGCAGTGGACCTCAAAATGCTTTAAATGGATAGATGAATGGAGGATCAAAGCCAAAACTTGCTGCATATCTATCTAGTGTTATAGAATGCTAGTTGGAGGAAATAAGCACTTACTTGCACAGTCACTACCGCTTCCTGTGTGAGGAGAGTCTTTGAAGTGTCTGATGGATGAGGAGTATACTTAACAGTTTCATCAACTGCAATGTAGCGGCAGAATGTCAAATTCGTCGTCTTAAGGGTCATTAGCCGTTCAGTTGGGTTCACTTCTGACTTTTCACTTGCATAGCAAATTTTTGCAGTTCCAATAAGCTGAAAAGTAAATGTAATGAAGTATTTCAAAAACAATGATTGACAGCATACGTAATCTTACGACGTAGTGATAGAATCATTTACATATAATTAACACGCTCCAATTAGTAATGCCCAAGTATTGTATTTTATCAACTAAGTAAATGAGTACATGATTAAATAAAATTTATCGTACAAAGAAAATTAATACAGAAGTATGCAATAAAATTGCTTACTGCCTGAGCCCATCTTGGAAAGAACCACTTTGAACTGACGAGTCTATGCGTAATCAGTACTCCATCCACCACTTTCCTTTCAACCACATCAGTCCCTATGACAGCTGGGTTCATAGGATTGGGATACTTTCGCCATGCTGCCTGGGCAACTGTTTCCCAAGGATGGCTGCAATATTAAAATAATTATTACTAGCAAATTTCGCGATAACATTATCTCCAGTAAAATTCCTTGCGAACATGTTGCGTCACAACTTACTTGAATGTGTGTTCTGAGGTCCAAATCTTCATATTTCTCTATTTTTTTCTGGAAATATTTATTACTCAATCTCATTCGAATAAGAGATTTTGTGTTTTAAAATTACATTACGACCGTGAAAACATATCTCTCACTCAACAATCAACACAGGAAGGAAAGAATTGGACATTGGACGAGACAAGGACGCGTAAAAATGACAGTTATATCGATTTTCGGAAGATCGATTACTTAATTGCGTTAGATAAATAACTTGTGTTGTGTCATAAACTTACTAGGTTTTCTGTTATGAACCAAGTGCGCGAAATTATTATTCGATTAGTTATTGGCACAAACGTAACTTATTTGAAAATTTACCGGAGTGGAGCTATAATGTTTTTTAGATGTGTTTGCTGTTTGGGTATGTGGTCGTAGTGTAAGTTATGAATAAAATTCAATAATTAGCTAACTTATAACATTTTTCTAAAAAAATAAGCACTTGGTTAGCGTGGTTGACTACGATCAGAAAACATTATAATGTGAGAAGAGATCCTTGGCTAGTTGTTAGTCCAGCAACAATAGGTTTTAATGAAACTAAAGGGCTATTTTTTAACTAATAATAATGTTTTTAATACATATAATAGACTTCGATGCTAATAGTAATGATTTATGTTTTCGAATATATTATTTTATTGAAGGTGCCCTGTACTTACGTTGCAGGGTATCTTCAATCGATTTTTGTTTTTAAAATATCGATTTAAATAATTTTATTATTGGGCTACATCAATCTGTAGATTTTATTAATCTAGCATATTTGAAATAAAAAATAGTAAAATAGATATTAATGTAACCTGAATTTAGCGTAAAGCGTGATAGAATAATCTGTAATTTGCCTCTAGTATTTTGGTTAAATACCACATTTTGTCACATTACTCTTGCAACATTAATATTGTCACTATTGTATTGACATCATTGCTGTCAAATAACAATTCAATCTATTGTCAGTTGTTAAATTTTTCAGCCTTGCGTGAGTTGTGACCCTATGGTGTTATGGTTTACCCGATAAAGATAAAAAATTGTCTTTACTGTGGGACTTTTCATTCAATCGGTACTGTTTTATTCTCAAAATCCTATTCTGACTAATTGCAATTATCGCTATTCCTATTCAGTCCGTATTAATACTTTTCGTATTGTTTATAGTTCTATGTGGTTCTACCTACACTTTAAGATACAAGGTAAGGTCAGCGGCGGGGAGCGACGCCCGAAATCTAAATTAATATAAAGTAAACTCAATTTAACTTCATATGTTTACGACTACTCGACGATCTCAGACGAGAGGTCCAGGAATTATTTCATTACATTGTTAAACGTAAATTTCTTAATTTATTGACTTATTTCAA
The DNA here is from genome assembly GCA_949699795.1 of Spicauda simplicius. Lineage (NCBI taxonomy): Eukaryota > Metazoa > Arthropoda > Insecta > Lepidoptera > Hesperiidae > Spicauda > Spicauda simplicius. The sequence continues at coordinate 10,689,871 of OX453064.1, forward strand.
CTTCAACAATTATAGTATTTACAAGGATATTTAAGCATTAAGCCCAAGCAATTATGCAAGCGATTTTTATTGCTTAACAGTGATAGATAAACCGATAAGCCGCTGATATATATTCTTAAACCGGCAGTATAGAACCGGCATTTCGAGTACGTGATTCATATCAAAAATTATGACTACCGAGGCTGAAGAAAAGGCTTTACGGTACAGAAGAGCTCAAAGTGTGACCAGAGCGGAAGAGATCACCGAAAAAGAAAAAAGAGCCAGAAAATTGCAGTTTGATAGACCGTAAGTTAAAATATTTTCAGCTTAGTTTTTTAATTTTGTACCAAATTTACGTATTATTGGACATATTGTCTTTTATCATGTTCCTAATATTAAAACCATGACCATTTGGTCAATATCAGACGCATTAGCTCACTTTTTTTTTATCTTATCATAAAATTTATAGACTGACAAAGTTAATGACCTTATTATGTCCCAGTGAACAGATTACATGCATCCTGTACGAATTTTAAAGTAGTTAATTTTGTTGCACATTGAGTATAATTGTCAATATTTCAAAGCATTTAAGACTTTAAATGCCACTATGATTTAAAAAAACCTTATTTTTATATATTTTTTTCAATGAACTTTGAGTGCATTTGGCGTGTTGCTGACACTGTGATGGAATTTACATGAACTCACTAAGTGTGCAGGCTCTAAAGGTGTCCAATATTTATTAAATTATATCATTATGCCCTTTTTTGTGATGGGGAGGGACCTTACAAAAGGTTAACTGAACTGAAGCCTTGGGAGAGACTTTGGGTTATGTGGGATTTTTACCTACTAAAACTTCTGTAGTGCTTGTGGGGGACCCTGTGATCTCCAATGGAACACATCTAGCAAAACCCCTCAAGATTATGCCCTAGTACTGTTCAAACACCCCTCAGCATTATGGGCTAGAACTGTTTTAAAGTCATAAGGACTCATAGTTGTTTGGAGTACTATAGGATTTATTACTCCTTGATTTCAACTCAATATTTTTATTGTTGCCTCATATTAAAACCATTCACAGCTTATGTGGTAAATGTGAAGAAAATTTTATAATAAATTGTGCTGTTTTAGATGCCATATACCAAGGGATTCCCTGTTCTCATGGAGTTCAGAGTTTGCAAATTTTACTGGGCTTGTCAATTGGGGCTTCCTGATGCTAACTATTGGAGGACTCCGCCTTTGTCTTGAGAATTTTTTAAAGTAAGTGCCTGGATCACATGTTTTTCAATAGCTAGAAATGAATGTGCCAATGTTCTAATTTTATAAGCAACTGTTCTTCAAACTTAGCAGAATTAACTAACAATACTAGCAATGTTACATTGGTTTGATATTAATAAGCAGAATAGCTTTCAGTGCACTTGAAATGATTAATTCTTTTTTAAATACTTTCTATTGACCTCCCCCTAAACTCTCTTAAAACTACAAATATAAGCAACAATTGGTTATTTACGTCAAGTTGCAAAACCAACCAAACCAAGAAAAACTTTAATTTAACTTACTAGAAGTTGAGGTCAATAGTCAATAGCTTTAAGACGTCGTACAGCTGGCAATTGCTGTCCTTGTTAGACTGGTGATGTTACGTGCTAGCTTCCTGTCACTCACCCTTCAATATTTACCATCCTTAACAGCCAGTAACCTTAACTTGCGGCCAGATTTAATTAGGTTGCCGTATATCGTAATAATGAGAAAAAAAATAGCATTATTTTGATGTATAAAAGATAAACATTCGTTATGGACGAATCAAAATCATACCTGTTTATACCTGGCTGCGAAGAGATGCGGCCAAGTTCGCAACGGCAACTACGATTTTTCAAAGTCTTTATACCTATTGCCGTGAAGTGAACGATATTTTATTTCAAAATTTGATTAGTGATTTTTTTCCCGTGAAATCAAGTAACAATAATTTAGGTAATTAAAAATATTATCGGCCACATTTTGATAGGCAACCTGGTAGATTTTTATTCTCCTAATCATAAATATGAGTAAAAATGTGGATTTTAGCATGTACACGATAACTACACAAATTTGCATTTGGTTCTTAATCTTTAAGGCGTTAATATTAATGTCCATTTAAAGAACATAATACAGTGTGATTTATATTGCCTTAAAGTTATAAGTATCTGATAAAACTGCTAGTATCTGTGTAGACACGTTGAGTAGTATGAACTCCCAACAACAAGATCCCACCAAAAATATAGGTGATATGATTATTTTTCTGTAAAAAACAACTTCAAAACCTCATTTCCCACAAATGCTATTTTGGCGCTTTAGCATTATTTCCTTTCCACTGATGATATCTTTATTGTGATTTTATAATTTCAGGTATGGAATTCGTGTGAATCCCTTGGAGTGGATTATCGTACTAACTGGGTATGGTGGAAATCAGAACTATCAGTATCCATCTGTTATTTTGTTAATGTGTAAGAAATTTGATTTCAACTATTTAGAATACATTTGTATTTTGTTTGAGGTTTTTCCTTAAGATTTCTTAACATAGTGTTCAAAAAATTGGTTGATTTACTGGTCATAAAATTCATGTAATATTGCCAAAATATAGGTATATTTGACTATATGGAATTTTATTTTTTTGCAGTCAGTATTGTTCCTGCAGTAATTAGCCTGTTAATTGAAAAGGCCATATCAGTCGTAAGTTTCTTTAATAATATATTATTATTACATATATATCGTATTTAATACATAATATTATTCAATTGTTGATCTATACTAGTGATGTAACGAATATTCGCGAATATAAAATTGAATTGCTTCGCAAAAAAAGGTCGCCAATGTATCCAAATTAAAATTGAACAGCAGTTTAAAAAAATAACGAATATTTGCGAGTATCAAATAATGACATTCGTTACATCAATAATCCATACTTATGCCAAGTTTGTTTGTTCCAGGATATTATTTCTGAGAAATTTGGCATTGCGGCACATATATTTAATATAGTGTCCACTGTAAGTTTGCCTGCAATTGTGTTGCAGTTTAAAGGGGATGACTTTAGCTTTGGTAAATATTAATCGTAAATATTCTAATTATTGATATTATTTTTATATAATAGACTTTCTTGACGTCCGAAAAGCTATGATGCAACAACATTACCATAGACAATTTTTAAGAATGTTAATCTATTGAAAAATGGCTTAAAATAAACATATTATGTAGTACTAAATGTCGCTAAGATAACAAATAGCATTAAGACAATGCCTATAATACAAAAATATTACGCACGCCTTTATGATAATTACGCAATTTTCATTATCACTTCTTTAAGTATAAATACTTTGTGCGCAAGGACAAAGTTAAATTTTATAATAAATTTAACACATTATTAGTTGTGTTTGTTGCATATACCTATAACTCTTTGTATGCTTCCATTACGTAGAAAACCTTTAGTCACTTATTGGTTAAATATTTTATAATTATTTATCTTAAATACTGGAAATTCAACTAGCATTTCTAGGAAAGTCTGTCATGGCTTTGTTGGGTAATAACACTTGAAGGGCATGAGAAGCGTTTCCTGAGATGCTTATATGACATCAAGGCTTGAAATTAAAAATATTTAAACAGAAAATTATTAAACTCAATTCCGAAACAATGGATTGTGCATGTAAATTTTTCAAACAATGTGTCATGTGTACATTGTCATTACACAATATTTATATTAAAATCGTTTTATCCTACTTCCTTGAACTGTGCAAAGTCATACAGTTCAAAGATTAATGAACATGAGTAATTTTGCATTAATAACGGTAATGATATTTTTGTATATTGTTTTCTTGATAAAGGAAAAAAAACTTAGTGTATAAATGTGTATATAAGTGTATAAACTCAAAATATGCTAACTGCATGATCGCAGGCCCTATGGCCAATTTATGTTAATATAAACCAGCGAAGAGCTGTTGTGCTTAGTTTATAATTTATGTTCCAACCCAACTCATCTGACAAGTCAAACCTACCCATCGTGATATGGTTACACCAGACAGTGCTTATGACACGTAATGGTTTTTCTTTATTGCAGCAACGCGTTGTAAATTGTTTTTTCGTTCAATGAACTGTTACGGTCTTTATATGTAATATATACATGCGCACTACCGTACATAGTAGATTATCTATACTAAAAAATATCCTCTGTATTTTACTCAATATTCTTTAAAGTTACGTGGTTAAAAGGTTTAGCAACGTTTAAAGCAGAAACACACAAACACACATTCTTCATTTTTTGCTACTACATTTAGTTTCTAGCTTAATAGGTACTTTATTATACATAGTCAGCAGTAAATCTATCAATAAATTCAATTTATAATTACAGTGGGAATTACGACCGTATGCTTAATATACCTGGTGCTGTTCTTAAAATTATGGAGCTACGCGCAAACAAACCACTGGTGTCGCAATGGAGTGAAGCGGAAGTATGCCAAGAACAAGCTGCGTCGTCAGAGTTTGTCGGCACCTAATTGGAGTAAGTATACAGATCTATACTTATATTACCTAATGCTGGACAAATATCTAATGTTTCCTAATTGCTATAACATGGCATGTTATAGCATAGATTTCTAAGCTCGGAAAGCATATATCGAGATGTATGGGACACAGCTTTTCTACCACATAACACCAGTTGTAATACCTTATTATATGAAATGATATATGTTATTATAAAAAATAAAAATTATCAAGAAATTGTAAAAACAAAAAAACAAACTTTACGGTGCCAAATTTAGTACTTGATGGCCATTGTAAGTTTTCTTCATTAAATAGATTTATGGCCATTTTTCACAAGTCCTCATAAGATTAAAATAAGAATATAAATCATACAATCGTTTTACAAAAATGTGTGCAGTATGATATTTTAGATAAATGGAAAATAATCATATTAAAAAAATATATTTTTTACATTTTTTTTATTATAAACAATTAACGTATACTTAGGGAAGTAGTGTTTATTAAAATGTAGTCTATATATTATAAATTTTGCTAAGATTTTGACAATAAATGATATTTACAGATGAGCTAATGAACGCCGAACAAGAGCGTAAGTCAATAACTATTTTCAATGCACAATTTAACATGCTGCACTTTTAATGCATATATACATATTCTTTGTTAATTTTATTATTTCTGTATACTTGCTTTATTATGTCTACTACTTATGCGTTATTTTGTAATGCAATTATTTTATTACCCATGATAATTAATAAAATTGTCCTGATTCCTTGTATTTTTAACATAATTTGATTTATTGCAATTTATTAATTAATCCTTTTTGATAATATTTTTTTGATTATATGTGTATTGTACATAATACATGTATATAAGATTTACGTATGGTTTGATTATTTGTTTGTTCGTATAAGATAATCAAGTATTGGAACTATCAGCAAAACATATAGTCCCTACGTTTGTATTAACGCCAAATATGACGTCGACGTTTAAACGCAGCTGTTGATCCGGATTTTCGTTGAAAGGATCGCTAAAACGTTACCTCGTTACCTTAATATACTGACGTGTAAAACAGACGGCGTGTCGTTTGGTCCAGTTTTAGAATTTTAAGTATGACACATTAACTAGTCAACGAATGCAATTAGTTAATCGACTAGTCCATAAACGAAATTAAACGGTCTGGTTTTGCCGACGATAAAACGTCAACGACACATATCTAGTTTTGCTGATGTAAAAATCAATTTTGTCGGAATTATTATTACAAAAAATCGTTCTAAAATATTTAAGACACTCTTATATTTCTGAAGCACTTTGATTATTGTCACTTCTGTAACTTAAATATAACGTAGGTTATTGATATAGTATTATATAATATATATTAATAACACCATATATTGTATAACATTTATATATAATTATATACTGCTTTGTGTGCTTATCTTAATCGATTTATTACAAGGAGGTAGATTTTTCAGTAGATACGTTTAAAAGTTCTTAATTGATATCTCTTTACAAACGTTAGGTAGTTGAATGAGTTGCAGGTGGTAGAACCACTGAAGTTCGACCGAGGAAGTAAGACCGCCATACCTATTCTAGCGTGAAGCATTTCTTGCTTCGATGGAAGGTGTGGTGGAAGGGAGGCGACCATCTTAGTCCTCGGGAGTAGCAATCTCTGACAAGCTTTAAATAGAACCTATATTCTATATGAAGTTGCAAGATGTCCATGGGCGGCAGTGACCACTTACCATCAGATGGATGCTCGTTTGCTACTTCAATTAAAATAAAAATAAAACTACTTAAGATAAAATATTTATGTTAAATCTGAATAGCTGTAGTATGGTGAACTAGTAGCAACAAATTGATAAAATTAATATTAGTTTATAATTTCTATTTTATTATTTTTAGAACTATATTGAGCCTGTATAAGCTTGTAATGCCTCAAGCGTAAAAATAAATATGTAAAGCATTACATAAGATTTTTAATTGAACTTAAATGCTTTAGAATCACTAGGTGGCAGGTTTTAATGGCATTTGTGATGGAAATAGTGTTTGTTTGTGCCTAATATGAGTGTGTTTTTGCGAACAATAATAATGCATTGTATGTAAGCTAATCGCATTATCCCATTACCAGAGAATGAGGAAGATGAGAAAGTCCATGAGGCGTTAACCGCTGGCTTGGTGAAGTACCCCGACAATCTGAATCTCAGAGATTTGTTTTATTTCCTGTTCGCACCGACCCTTTGTTACGAATTGAATTTCCCGCGTACCACACGGTTAGTCCTGCATGTTGTTTTTTTCCCCCCTCACAGGGAAGAGCGGGGCCAATTCTATATACGCCATAGTTTGTAAATATTTTATTGTATACATTTGTACTTATTAAATAATGAGGCACTAGTCAAAAACCTGTTTATTGCATAAATTTCATATGTGATTGTAGTGCAATGAATGTATAATTTAAAATCTTGTAATTGTATGTGTGTTGCAACTAACCTGGTAATTCAAACGTCAATATGTTCAAATTATGAAAGTTCATTGAAAGGTGGTACAACCAGTGTAGTTCGACCGGGGAAGTACTACCGCCACACTTATTTCTAGCGTGAAGCAGTTCATGCGGTTCGATAGAAGGGTGTGGTTGCTGGTACACTTTTATATGAGGCGACCATCATAGTTTTCTGTATGTAGTGGATAACAGATGTCTATGTGGCCGTGACCATTACCATCAGGTGGAATGCATGCTCGTTTGCTACTTCAGTCAGATAAAAAAAAATCTCATGTGTAACATGGCGCCCTAACGAAAAAAATTGTAACTGCTCTTCCCATGCCCTAATATGCTTCTTTGATTTGCGCATTAGATTCATTTGCATCGTAGATATAAGATAAGTATGCGTATATTTCAGTTTTGTTTATTAATGATTGATTGTATTGTATTGAATTTAGCTGACGGCAACTTACAGCATAAGAAATAGCTAATGGGAGTAACATTTTTAGGTCGTTATATAAACAAATGTGTGCCGCTATTTTTACAATTAACAACAATGTCGTCTAGAAAAGTCGCCGTCCAATGTACTAAATTTCTGATTCAGTTTCACCGTTGAGACAGTAACGTGTAACACGAGTCAAACTTTGTTCAGTAACTATGCATTTGTGGCAGACAGAATTGAATTCAACTTTGGGTTGATTATAGAAGTCAAGGGGCGGAATTACAACCATGACCAAGTTACTAAAAAGTAGACTGATTTATAATTTCTACTTTAAGTTAGTTTAACAAAGACTGTCTAACATATGTAACTATCTATAGATATTTATGACAATGAAAGCGTCTATCTCACTATAATTTTAATTTTACACCATAATACTAACTTTGTTATTCTAAATTATGTCAGGATTCGGAAAAGGTTCTTAATAAAGAGGATAGTGGAACTAGTATTCGGCGTAAACCTGGTTCTGGCGCTGTTCCAACAGTGGATGATACCGTCCATCACCAACGCTGTAGATCCCTTCTCCCAGATGGATATAATGAGGACCACTGAAAGATTGCTTAAGCTCGCCGTAAGTATTTGAACTGTTTTATAATTATGAAAAAAATGTTTCCATTAGCTTACACTTATTGATTCGTATGCTATGATGTATTTTTTTATGTTCATACAACATTATTTATATTCTGGGGAACTTTAGTAAAATTTCATGAAATAAATAGTAATTAAAAAATTCATTGCATGTAGTGTACGTTTATTGACGACTTTAACGCTAAGTACTCACGGAGCGATTTTCACCCGCCGCCGCCGCGGTTGCGGGCCCGCAGCTTCTGTAGGATGCAGATATAAATGTAAAAAATTAAAGCAATACTCACGACGCGTTTTTCGCCCGCGATGCGCGCGGTTGTTTGCGGCTCCCGCTGCATCGGCGGGCAACCTGTAGAACCGCGCGGGCCGCGGTCAGCCCCAACCGCGGCGGTTTGCGCCCGCGCGCTCTGCGATCAGTTGGCGGGCGAGTGCAATATTCAAGACCTCAACTGATGGTAACCGCGTAAATAACCGGTCTCGTGAGTTTCGCACAGAAACTGCGGGCCCGCAACCGCGGCGGCCGCGGGTGAAAACCGCTCCGTGAGTACGTAGCCTAAGTCTCTAAAATCGTCAATAAACAAGCAAGTTGTAGCTGTAATAACAAATGTATAATATGAAGAGGTACGGATTAAGTATATTCTTTTATTAATACATGAGTATCTATTTAGCCATTAAGTACTTATTAAAATGTCGATGCAAATAGAAATAATGTTTAAAGACAGTATAGCTTACCGCCTTGGTATTAAATCGCAACTATCGTTCATTCCAGGTTCCAAACCATCTAATATGGCTGTGCTTCTTCTACCTGAGCTTCCACTCGTTCCTGAACCTGATGGGCGAGCTGCTCCACTTCGCGGACCGCAACTTCTACAACGACTGGTGGAACTCGAACAACATGGCCGTGTTCTGGCGCACGTGGAACATGCCGGTGCACAACTGGGCGGTGCGACACCTCTACATACCGATGACGGAGATGGGCTACAGCAAGCATGCCGCTAGTATCGTCGTGTTTGTTATATCTGCGCTGTTTCATGAGTACCTGGTGAGTGGGAGTATATTATTTTAATACGTATGTATTTTCTTAACAAGATTGAAGCAGCAACGATGTAGTCCAACTAATGAAAAGTGGTCGTTTCAGCTCATTTTTTTTGTACGTAAACCTAACGATAAGGCAGACGGGCTACCTGATGGAAAGTAGTCACCGTCGCCTATGGACACTTGCAACACCAGAGGAGTCGCCAATGCATCGCCGACTTTGAAGGAGAGCTCTTTTCGCACCTTTTTTGAAGAGCCCCGTGTCATAACGCCCCGGGAATACCTCTCAAGGAAGCTCGTCCTTCTCGGAAGGAATCTTGCACGTCCGTGGCAAAAACGACCATGGACATGTGTAAGCAACTTCGCACAAAACAGGCATTCTATCTGAAGTCAATTTAGATGCGTTGCTACTCCTGAGGTCTCCCTCATATAAAAATGATGCGGTAACCACGCCCTTTCAGCGAAACACAAGAATTGTTCCACTACAGATAGGTGGAACACAAAACGTGGATAGTTCGATCAGGAAGGTACTTCTGCCGGTACCTTCCTGGTCAAACTGTTCACATTCTATCATATTTAACAGTATGATAGAGTTATGTAAGATACAATAGTCATGCGATAAAAACATTTTGGAATTTACTCCTTAAGAATCGATTTGCATATATAAGGACCCGGTATGAGAAAAATGTGAGGAGTAAAATCTACTGATGAATGACCTCGTTACCTCTTTTATTGAGTATAGCGCCATCTTTTTTAAATGCGAGTAAACTCCAGTCGTGCGGCGGAGCTGACACATACACTCTTTTTATTTTTACTAGTTTCTATAGAAATATCATGTATACACATATTATTTAGCTTGTTATGTTTATTGATATCTTAGTGGTAAAATAAACAAGTTTAATGGTTTAAGGTTACTTTTTTGTCTTAGAAACAAAATGCATTTAGGTGACTTATTTGCGTAGGTGGTTATTTGCTTGAATTAATAATTTTGGTGTAAAAAATTGTAAAATTAGATTTCCCAAATCAAGTTAAGAAAATGTATTCTATTAATTTTGATATTCTTTAACTGTATTATTAAATTTTTTTTTAATCGAATTTAGTTTTTAAAATTTTTGAGTTAAATTTAATAATGAATTTTCCTTATCATACTTCGACGTCAAATATACTAATATCTGTCTGTGGTTTTTTTTACAAGAACGTTTGATGTTCCAGGTGAGCATCCCCCTTCAAATGTTCCGCATCTGGGCGTTCCTGGGCATGATGGCGCAGCCGCCGCTGTCCGTGATCTCGCGGCTCGCGGAGCGGCGGCTCGGCGCGCGCTGGGGGAACCTCATCGTGTGGAGCTCGCTCATCCTCGGCCAGCCGCTCGCCATCATGATGTACTACCACGACTACGCGCTTGCGCACTTCGCGCCCGACCAGCCGCTGGTCGCCAATGGTACCGCTAAGCTGCTGATGGATGCTTAGGGATTGCAAGTAGAACGTACATAGTTTGAACGGGAGTGCTGATGGATGCTTAGCTCAGGAGTTCCAAGTAGGTGCGAGAGATCCCACCACACCTATTCAAGCATGAAGCGGTACTTGCTGTGGTGGAAGGTTGTGCGCTTTTTCATGAAGCGACCATCTTTGTCCTATGGAGTAACAACGCATCTGTGATTATCTCTAGATAAAACCTTTGTTCTGTATACAGTTGCTTATATATGTACTAGGGTGGCTGTTGCCACTTACCATCAGATGGATTGTAAGCTCGTTTGCTACTTCATTATAATAAAAAATATAGTTTCTGATGTTAGTCGGTGTTAGATGCTCAGTAGCTTGCATCAAGGTGTAGAGGTTGATGGGTTGATTCGGCCTGAAAATAAATTGTAACAGAATGGTCAGAATGGGTTTAAATAAAATTGAACTAAACAGCTCGAAATAATATCAGTCAAACTGCTAAACATTTTGGATAATAATATTAGTCAGTTACATTTTTACTACTAAAAATATATAAAAAATGTTAAAGTTGTTTGGAAAAACTGCGCCTTATGAGGCATTTTGTAATTTAAGCATAACAAGTTTTTTCATAAACGCAGGTCCCTCATACATTAATTATTTTCTTATCAAAAATAAAATCATTTTGTCCTTTTTGATACTATAATATGCCAAATGATTGAAATGCTACTAAGTATATAACCAAAAATATTTATGATACAATTATTGTTAAGTGAAATCATTTTTAGATGTCGTGTAAGATTAACAATATGGTTTAAGGTTTAATAGATTGCCGATAAAGAAAGATAGACGAAAGAGAATTATTTATACAAGTGTCATCAAATCTAATATCATCAAATATAATATTTAAGTTTTACGAAGACTGAGTGTATAACACAGTGCTATAATATTATTGTTGATAATATATCTTTTATAATTGTACGACCATTATTGAATATATTTACATATATGTTTTATGTATGAAATAATATATGTAATGATTAATATGTTTTTGTAATACATGATATAAGTAGTTCAATAATTTGAATTAGTATTTTACCGATTGAAATTGATAGTCCCACCTTTGCGTGTCTAAAGTAGATGTACCTGTTATTAATGCCGGGATAAATATTCATTCGGCTTTACAATTATTTTTAATATATCACAGCATTTTATGGAAGTCGAAGAAAAAGCATTTTGAAAGTGAAAGAACTCGAGCATTTTACATGCATTTTGTGTAAATACAATATTACGATCATGTTTTTGGATGATATATAATTTAATAATTTATGTTTTCTATAAATTTAATAATGTCTTGATATGATTACATTTATTAAAAAAAATACAATATAATTAAATATTTCATGAACACGACAAATTGTTCTATGTTGTAGAATTATTGTAGTCGTAAGCATTTTGTTACCCTATTTACTAATATTTTATTGTTATTTAATTTTAATTTTGGTGGATTTTTAAAGAGATTTTTGGATGAATGTATTCTTTTTTTACTATTTATTATAATTTAAAATTTTTAATATGCCTTATACAAATAATAATAATACATTTTAAATTATTTTTAATTGTTTGTTTTTTTTTTGTTATAAACTACCTTCTACTTATTACCTTAAGTCCAAGAATTTATGCAACATTTATTGATGGATTTATTAGGACAGTTTAGTACGTACAATATTTAGACGAGGCGATCTAACTTAACATTGGTAGCAGAACTTCTGTGGACGATCTCACATAGCACGATAATAAACTGACTGTCTGTCCAACTGTTAAAGGAATGGGATAAAATATTGCGTCCAAGATCATCTGCAGGCCATACGTCATTGGAATAGACTGGAATCATCAGTATTTTTATTTATTATTATTAACAAATGTCTATGATCCGCGGCGGCCATTTTACACCAGACGGACTGCATGGTCATTTTCTGCTTACCTTGCTTCCTTTAGTTTGAAAATCGATTGTAGAACTTCGAAAGCAAATCAATAATAATGATAAATAAGATTCTCAAGCGCCATAGATACGAGCGTTTTAGACTTTATTCATATTAAAACGTCATTTCAATAAATCATTAAGGTCATCCTAGGAATACATTTAGAAACCGATTACTGGAGCGTGCAACCTCTGACTCTGCAATAACGACATGTGTACAGGTCGATGATCGCTTTATCTGATCACGGTGAAGGCCGGTGCATCCAATCGGTACCAACTGGATTTCACTATCGTTTACAATGTAATATTATCAATATTATATATTCGTGCATTGTTTTATGCTGATTTTACACGAGGCTACTAGGTACTTATTTCGAGCTTAATAATTAATAATTTCCTATGTTGGTACGATATGCTATGCTAGGTTGCAACGCAATGTTTGCAGCATGTTGTATTAATATTTTGACCACGGACTAATTTAGTAAAACTGTGGAACTTAAACCTACATAAGTCTGCAATTCACTATAAGTAATCTTAGGCATTTAATATTATGGCATAGGATTCCGTTTTCAGTATCCTATAATGCTTTTCTTTTTATCTTTGCTGCCCCCACGACGTTGTTTGTCGGGAGTGTAATGGATATTTAACATTGGCATTCTTCTATAGTCTCTATGTTGTTGTTCTTTTCCAAAATTAATTTTGGAGTGTAGCTACTGATACATGTCAAAATATTAGGTACAGACGTCGGTGCAGGAAATCCAACCAAATCTACGTTTTGATCGATAAACTGCAGATCGACTTAAAATTGTATACATTTGGTGACCTTGCTTTGGTCGACAAACTCAGAGGCCTCGCGAATTGTAGCTTGCCCACATTCAGTTTAGATTGCTCCGCAACTGTATATGTTTTCTTTGAAATTAGACGTACCTATTTTTTGGTAATCAGTTCTGGGCATACCTTATAACTATAACATAATAAGTAGGTAGGTACATACCATAGGACACCACGACCAGGATACCAAGTTGGAAGATCAGAAATCATATTAGGAGATATCGTAACTGATATAGATGAACTAAAGAGGTAATACTTATTCATCTGATTTAAACATTCACAAAAAATACATTTATATCGGATTTCAAATTAATTAGAAAGTATAAATCTAATACTAAAAGCGCGTAAAAATATAACTTACCTAGATGTAGCTCTAGGAAGCAGGAAAGGCTTGGATCGTTGTCCGCGGCAGCACGGGGGCGCGAAATCAATTGATGAAGAGGCGCCGATAGCCGCGCGTACGTGTTCCGCCTCTGGGAGCTGCCCTCTCACCAATTTCAGCTCCCCACTTGCTATTGTTTGACGACAATGCTTGCGGTTTTTTAAAATTGTCTCCCACCTTTTGTGGAGCGAGCTACCGACGGATATATTTTAACGGCATTTTAACTGGTTTGTTGAATTGGTTTTAAACATGGCTTGAATATATTGTCAACCCATTATTATCCCACTGCTGGGCAAGGGTCTTCTCTCGGAATGAGAGAGTTTTAGGCCATAAACCACCGCGCTCGCCGAGTGCGAATTGGTGGACTTCACACACCTCCGAGAACGTTTTTTAAAGAACTCTCGGGTGTGAAGGTTCTCACGATGTTTTCTTCACTGAAAAGCAGTGGTGCGTTCCTGGGTTTGAACCTCGGACCTCCCGATTGAGAGGGCAAGTTTCAACCATTAGGCTTCACTGCCCGAATGGCTTGAATATTAAATACTTACTTATTAATTAAATTAAATGTGATGAAACTACAAGTTGGCATCTATTCTTTCGTGATGGAATTTCAAATACTTAGGCGTTGTATTAACCATACCAACCAGGTGGTAGAACCAGAGTAGTTTGACCGGGGAGGTACCACTGTCACACTTATTTCTAGCGTGGAGCAGTTCTGGCGTTTCGATGGAGGGGTCTCGTTGCTGACTGTATCTTATATAAGGCAACCATCTTCTCAAAAGTAACAACGCATCTATATGAAGTTGCTTACAGATGTCCATGGGCGACAGTGACCACGTGGACTGCATGCTTCGTTTGCTATTTTAATCCGATAAAATAAAACAATCCTATATAAACTGGTATAAATTCAAAATTGAGCCTCAAATGTCTGGCAAAATTATCAATTAAAATTTAAGGTTTACATGATTAGGTATCAATTTAGATAATAAAATCAAAAAGTACTTAATTAGGTAGATACCTTCCTACGGTCCTACCTATACCTAAGTTATGCAGTTCAACATTCTTAGATTAAAATCGGTTGTGCTTAGCTAATTTGTTTCGAGTTTTGATTAGATTTATATCAAATATCACGGGATGCAGTATTATTCTCCGCATTGTTACACGTGACTTTATAAATCCGTAGGTAAGTCTTCGGATAAGTCCGTCATTTTGTACCACGCAAAAAGGATTAGGTTCCAACGCAGCCGCCAACTATGTTTATCAACATGAATCTCGTAAATACTGGCTTCGAAGAATTGTATATTTTTGTACATATCTAATTATCTACGTAGGTATTCATATAGTAATATTGTTACATTGCGGCAGGGCTACGTCTTTTCCATGATTTGTATAGATACACAAGTTATTTTATTTGCCCTTTGTTTTTTATTTCCTTGTATGGATGAAATTTGCCATTTGTATCTTTTTACATTAAAGTAAAAGTCTTATGTGTACCTTTCTATATACTTAATTGTAAA
Organism: Spicauda simplicius; assembly: GCA_949699795.1. Classification (NCBI taxonomy): domain Eukaryota; kingdom Metazoa; phylum Arthropoda; class Insecta; order Lepidoptera; family Hesperiidae; genus Spicauda; species Spicauda simplicius. The sequence continues at coordinate 10,705,087 of OX453064.1, forward strand.
ATTTGTCATATTTAAATTTATAAAGATATCATCTTGTAGGGATAATTTTGTCATACATTGGGTTGCTATACATTATAAGACCGCGATATGATAGGTACGGTATCACGACTCAAATCTTTCGGGCTAGTAGGTATAAAATTTCTGTATTTTTTCATATCACAAAAGTAGAAACAAATTTATATATTCTTACTAAAGTTTAGTAAGATTTTCATGGGCGGTAGTGACCAGTTACCATCAGGGGGACTGCATGACCGTATTCTACTTCAATCTTATAAAAAAACACATTTAGCTACTTATTAGCATTATTAAACAACATAATCTGTCTTAATATATGCCATATTAAGACAGAAACAAATATTGGCGGTGCCGCATCAAAGTTTAAAAAACCTTAGAGTGATAGCAGGGATAGAATACTGTCAAATTTTCAACTTTAACCGTGATTATTTTCGACATCTACTTTACGAAAGAAAAATAGGAATTTAATTTATAATCTACAAACAAAACTATAATTTTTAAATTGTAAAATTATATAACTAAACGTAGATTACTCAAATCCAAGCGCGTTATTAGTGAAGCACAAAGTTAAACAAGTCAAACAGACGTGTCGGATAACAAAATCATGTAATAACATTTGGCGCGCGCGGTGGTTTCCGCTAACAATGTTGACCGTGGCGAGCAAACAGCGCATCAGCCCCTCGTACCCTACCTAACTATATCTGGAACCACGGAACAATTACTCTTCACCTCCATGCCTCGCCGTATCAGCAATTGTACTATTTGGACAAGAGTTCGCTTCAATTCAAATTTCGTGTTCCTGTAACAATTTACATATATGTTATATTATGTTGGTACCTATATGTTTTCTTAGATTACGTATATCCCTACTTTGCTGCGCAGTTCAAATGTTTCAATATTGAATATAAGATTTTTCATTTTAAATTATCGGGTAAGATAATATTTTTTAAGACCCATTTCATGATAACTCTACAAGAATTTAACTACACAGTAACTACTAAACCAAATGCAACTGCGACGACGAGCGCAAACGTGTATGAATATGCATAGAATCATTTATGGGAATACATTTTGTAATTGAAATAAACAGTAGGGAGAACACTAACTGAATTGTAATCACAACGCACTAACAATCATTTTTGTAGCATCCACAACATTAAGGTACAAAAAGCTGTAGCGATGATTTTCACACGTATCCAAAGCTTTGAGATATCTCCTTAGATGAAAATGATGATATTTTTCTTCTTTTAAATGAATTTTGTATATTTTTAAGGAATTCAATAATTATGGTCAGCCAGATCTAAGAAAAAATATGTTTACAGAACAATGAATCAATGACACGTTTCATAAAACTGTACTTAAATTATTAGGGATTACTTGACAAAATGCAATATAACTGAAAAATACGATTTTGATAAGACACTTTCTATAAATTGAATAAAAATAACAAAATCCGGTGAAGAAGAATACATTTAGTTTAAGCGTAATCTCTAGGGATACCCGTGATCTGCAAATTAACCCTTAGCTCTAGTTTGCATAAACATTTAATTATGAATCATTGTTCTTATAACAAGCACATCGTTTCAATTATTTGGGGATTTAACCCCTACAGTTAAATGTTTAGACGCGGTCTGCGGGTCGGTGATTAAGTGTAATTCGGAGTAACGCTGAGTTAACCCGTTCCTAGTCGCCGACGCGTGAAATCACTTTGTTCTAAGGTTGAGCACATAGCTGCCATTTCTGTATCATGACCACTCAGTTAATTAATAATTCTCGAAATTTAATTTTGAGAATTATTAATTAACTGAGTGTTAAATTGGAATCGAAACTTTATACAATTGCCCATGATTTCAATGATGGGCAAATCTCCTCCGGTATAGAGTAATTCTTATATGATATATTGCTAATAATTTTTTTTACATTACATAATTTTATATCTACCTTTTTATTATTTATACATATTTTTACCTATTTTTTTTCTACCCTATAAGTTAGAAGGACAAAGAAGGCAACGAATAATTTGTATAGAACTTGATTTAACTGTCAATAGTTTTACACTCTGCCAGATGAAAGCTTTATGGACATACATAATTTAATACTAAGAGTGCAGTGGAAATCTAGGGTGAATATGGAGCTTTGGTATACATAAAACATCTATATAAAGTACCTTTCAAAATCATGATCTGTAAGGATCTTTTATCTTTGTAAGCTTAATATACACATTTAAGCTTACAAAGATATTGAAATGATTATTTTCAGTTATCTTAATATTGGTTTTAACTAAAGTCAAAGTAAAGCAAAATTCAAAACCGGAAAATAATATTTACAAAATCAGCTTTTCACAACGGACCGCTTGCAGCTTGTTTTACTATGCAGCTACGTAACACGGCTACGACGTAGACTACATGCTACGCAACATGTAAAGGACAAATTTTAAGAAAATTAAAACTAATATTCAGGTTTAATTTGATAAATTAAAATTATTACCTTTTCAATTTTAGTACGCTAGCTTGTTACAACTTTGTTCTCTGCTTAGAAACTTGTCGTTTATGTCGTGTAGGTAACACATATACATGCAGGTACAATATTTATATATTTGCGTCTACATTGTATATGTTAGTGTGTGTTTCTGTTGTGTTTATATTACAGTGTCTCGATGTAAAGTGAACTTATGTTTGTGAAAATAAAGGCTGTGTAGTAAGTGTATGCGCGCGTCGCATCACGTCATTGGGCCGGAGGGCGGAGTTTCGTGCCACCCTGCGTCGTGCCGGCAGTTCGTTTCCGGCCGGCGCGCGCCCCGTACGGCTCCATGGTGGAACACGCGCTCGTGGACTGCTCCCAGGCGAGCGCTATGCAGACTTTACCGCCGCAACCGCATCGGGACAACGACGATGACCAGCTCGCTGACGAGTACGTTCAAAATTTCGAACTTGACCATCTAGAAGATCATCATCTCGTGAAACGTGAGCCCTTGCGGACAGGCTGGCATGAACTCGTCGAGACTTTGCCTGCTTGTGCCCGAGCCTGCCGACCCTGGCCTGATGCGGGACCTTACCCTCAACCACATGTGGCCATCGCAGTAGACCCGAGTACACCACCAGAAACTCCACCCGCACCCGTTGGCCGCAGTCCATGTCGAGCAGCACCAGTGGATGACGTTCTGTGGTTGCCGCATATGCGAGAGCCTCTGGATATGAGGACCGTCCCTTGTGGTACTTTTGAAGAATGGGATCGTAGGGAATGGAGGGAACAAGATCATCATGTGCAACAAGTCGGTCTTCGTCCAGCCAGCTCGTGTTCAGCGATGTCACCGCGAACCGGACAGCACCCATCCTATCCACAATCTTCTTGCGGTGACGACCTAATAAGTGATGACTTGTTAATGACCCTGAGCGTTCGCGAGCTCAACAAAAGATTGCATGGATTTCCACGAGAGGATGTGACCAGACTGAAACAAAAACGTCGCACTTTGAAAAATCGTGGCTACGCACAAAATTGTCGCAGCAAAAGACTGCAGCAGCGGCAAGAGTTGGAGATGACCAATAGGTCACTACAGGATGAGTTGCACTTGCTGCAGCTTCAGGTGGCTCGCGTAACCCACGAGCGGGACATGCTGAAGCAGCGGCTGGCGCTGGTGGGTCGCGAGCACGCGGTGCCGCAGCACGCGGCCCACGCGCCGCCCACGCCGCACTCATCGCCGGAGTTCTTCTCGGAGCTGTGACGGCAGGGCGCGGCGCCGCGAGCCGGCGCCTCCGCCGCCGCCTCCGCCGCCTCCGCCTGCGCCTGGCAGCGCTATTGAAAGCCCGATACGAATGTGTGACCCACGTCGCCAGACTGCTCGTGCTTTTGTTAAGTTTGAAGTTTAATAATTATCATCAGTTCCAGTTTTATAGTTTTTTTAATGGTGAGACGATGGCGATAGCCGTAATAGCACCGTGTTAAATGTATGGTTGTGTCGTAATATATGCATAGCTTCGTTAAAATAAATGTATTATTAAACCTATACATAAGTTATTATAATAACTTTAATGACCGATTAATCTGATAATTGTAAATAGTTTAATTAAATAAAAATCTATCTATAGGATTTGTTTTCCTAATAAAATATTCATCAAAAAAAGATCTTTTATTGAATTCATCTGTTATCGTACAAAACTAACGACTACCTTAATACTTTCAAAATAACATAAACTGTGACTACCAATAACAAGAGTTACAAATATAAAAATATCACACAAACACTATAAAAGGATCTCGCAACATTGATTTGGAGAATTGTAATAATTGTAGTGTAAGCCATTTGGGTTATCTTATTTTCATAGAGCTAAAATATTATATTCTAGGTACGAATATAATATTGATATGATGTTAGTATATCTTACAAAATGAGTAAGCAATTACATAGCGTCATTAAAATATACAATGTAATAGGCGTGTGAATTTATAAGTAACACCCAGCAATGAAAACTGATTCAATAGTTTATCAGTTTTAAAATAATTTATAGTAACATCAATAAATTAATTAATAAATTGGCACGCAAAATGTTTTCGTATTTTTACCTATCATTTTTGAGAGAAACCGGGGAAAGTAGCGCACATTTTTCAAACCATGATCATTTAGCAAAATAATTGTAATAATTTATTATAGTATCTAATCTCAGAACCGAATTCGTTTATAATCTGGTTATTAATTTTAAAAATAAAAAGAAATATTTAATAAAAATGAACCAATATTCCAAATATGATCAATGTACCCATGCAAGCATATTTAAAATGTAATATTTCCTTTTGTAGTACCTATAGTCTGCGTAGCTTTTGTTCTATAATATACTTTTGGTAGTAGTTGCCTTCAGGAGTAACCTAGTAGTAACTTGCCACTAATTGTGTTCTGTCCTATTCCTTTACCATTAAATTAAAAAGTATCAGCCGATATGTAATTTGTGAGAATTGCCCTCCTCGATATCTACGCGAGTAATTTAATGTGATGTGAGTCGTCCCTGATAGTTATTTTGATGCACAACACACCTAAATATTGTTCATGAAGTATCAGCAACACGAGTCCAATGACTTAACTGGGGCTGATTGTGCAATATTCGAGTAAGCAACGTAAAGCGACGATTGCCCAACGCTTGCAAATAATTGAGGTCGAATGAAGGTAGCGTATGTAATTGAACGTTAAACTTCATAATTATACCACAATACATTTTAATTAATATGGAATGACTGAAGAATACTGATACTCGAATATACTGATGGCAATTATAATATAAACGTAATAGGATATTATCTCCTAATTTCTGAACAACAATTACCAGATCATTGATTTTTTTGCTAAACTTCGAAAACAATAATGTTTTTTTTATTTCTATTAGACACATGCGACATATAGCTTATACATTTTATTTTAATTTAAACATTTAACTGAATAGATTAAGTATTATTTTCGGGTAGTTTATTTACATTCAATTATTATACTTTTAATTTGTAATACAGTCTCCCCGTAAGTATTCAATACTTAGTAATAAGCTGATAAGCTTTAAAAATGTACGCTTATTTAGTCTTAGGCAAGTTGTACCTATAATAATAGAATTAATCACTTTATTTTGAAATATTACATTAAGCCTATTACATTAGACTTTATAAAATGTCTAAAGACTGTTTAGTTTTTTTTTATGATTAAAGTAGCAAACGAGAACACAGTCAATCTGATTGTAGGTGGGCACTGCCGCCCATGGACACTTGTAAGCAACTTCAAATAGAACATGTATTTTATCTAAAGTCACAGATGAGTTGCTACTTCCGAGGACTAGGATGGTTGCCTCATATAAAAGTGTGCCGGCAACCATACCCTTAAGTCAAAACGCAAGAACGGTTTCACGCTAGAAATAAAATTGTAATAATAAAATGTAGTTAAAACAGAAAATGGCCAGTTTAGTTTTCGGGAGTGGCAACGCATCTATGATTGACTTCAAATAGAAGATACTATTTGAAGTTGCTTACAAATGTGCATGGGTAGCAGTTACCACTTATTAATCTTATAAAATAAATTAGAAGGCGTAGAATCGTCAAGGGTATGGTTTGATCGATGAAATACCTCCACTTTACCTCTTTTATAAAGTGCACTTCTTGTGTGTCGGTGAAAAGATCAGGGGCTGATTTTTTTTATACCACTGAAATAGCAAACGTGAAGCGGTTCACCCGTTGGTAAGTGTTCACTGGCTCTTGGGCATCTGTAAGCAATTTCATAAAGATGCTCAGATGGTACCCAAGTTGGGTTCCATCTGAGAACAAGCGCAGACGCAGTGCTACTCCCGAGGACTTAAATAGTCGCCTCATGTAAAAAGGACCCTTTCATAGTCCACAACAACTGCTTCAGGTACATCCCCGGTTGAACAACACTGGTTCTACCTAAATTTTACAGTAGAATTAATCACATGCAAGGCGAACATATCAGTGCTTCCGAGTGGCAATGTACCTACTTATGTTTATAATCGGCATTAAGTAGAATAATTCTTAATGTAGTTGATTACATTTACTTTTTTTTAAATCTGACTGAAGTAAAAAACGAGTATGCAGTTCACCTGATGGTAAGTGGTCACTGCCACCCATGGACATCTGTAATCAACTTCATACAGAACATGGGTTTCATCTGAAGTCAATCACAGAACTATGAACTATGAATCAGAGCACTATGACGGTCGCCTCATGGGAAAGTGTGCTGGCAACCACACCCTTCTATCGAAAAGCAAGAAATGCTTCACGCTAGAAATACGAAACTATGATGCCAGATGCCGAAATTCATGAGTAGAAGTGACTTACTATAAGGTGGACTGCGAGATTTGTTGCTGTATTCCTATATAAACAATCTGCAAGTAGAAAGAAATATCTTCATCTTAAAATAATAGAAAAGGAATCCTTATAGGTATAAGCTAGAAATTTCTTTTACCCTACCTACCCACCGACCTTCATAATATATGTTGCAGACTGTTACATAATATGGAACTTTTTGCTACAAATATGATAATGCATTTGTCATTCATTACGAAAACTAGCTTTGAATTTTGAAAGTTATTAGCAAATAAAATTAAACGTAACTTTAGGTTGTTATTCATTAATACAAGTGTTATCTATGGAGATTGAATTACATTGTATGTGGGAAAGTAGGTATAATACTTTAGTGTGAAAATAAACAGGAAAGGCAACATTGTTGCAGTGTGTGTTCCACTTAGATTGTACTTCCAAAGTTGCTTATAATTCGTAATCTGATACAGGTTGTTATTAGAAATGGCTATGGCGTCGCGTTTAGTGATAGCGTGGACATGCTACATTTTATTGTGCATAATTATAAATGTACCTATACTACAAGTATTATATTGATCGTAGTTTGAAATAAAAAAAATAAAAAAAAAATACAGGCACCACCAGGCAACTATGCAGTGCCGGATAAACCAGCGCGGGGCCTGTAGCAAATTCTGTGAGGAGGCCCATAGTTTGCCTTAAGTAAGGGTATTGAATAAAACACATTTTTACTAGTAAACTTTTCTTTATTTAATCTGGTAAAATTTTGAGATGACACTTTCTATATCTACTTTCTATATCTTCATTCAGTTTCAAATTTGAGGGTAGCAAAGATAGTAAAATATAAATAGCAAGTAGGTGTTGGGCCGCGCGGCCCCTCTAGTCGTGGGGGCCGTAGCATTTGCTACTCTTGCTATGCGGCTAATCCGGCACTGAAACTATGATACCTAACTTAAAGTATCTAAGTCGATTCTGGAGATAGGTAAGAAGGAGATATAAAATAAAAACATTGATATTATTCTTAATTTAAAATTTTCCTACTATTCTCCTCTTAGAGTGAGAGGGGTTAAAGCCATAGTCCACTGCGCTAGTCAAGTGCGAATTGATGAAATCAATACTTACGTTTGAGAACATTTTTATGCACTCTCAAACGTGCAGGTTTCACGATGTTTCTGTTCATCATGAAAGTAAATGATAATAATTTTCTAATACGCGTCGCATACGCTTTTCGTGATTAAAAAATTGAAGGTGCATGCCTGGTATTCAAACGTCCAATTGAGAAACGTCTGATACCCAAATTTCACATTATTGTTTCAAACCATAATGCTGCACTGCTCTGCTCACTTCTAAATCGTACATTAACCTAAACGGTAACATTAAAAATATGCTAGTACTATATTTTTGCAGTACCCATTCTTAAGAGGGTCTATTCTGTCAAAAAATAGAATATATATTTTAATTTAGAGGGCAATTATTCATCTTCAACAACACCCAGAAAGAATCAAGCTGTTTACCGTAAGCGTTTGCATAATTTCGTGAGTTTATCTGTTTTTTTTAAAACGCCATCCTTCTCGAGCTCATGTATATTATACAAACAAAACAAACTCATTACACTCAATCATGACCATCGGAGATATTTGCGTGATCAGTATAAAGCTTGCGTAACAAAGCGGTGTGCTGGTCACTCGTGTTGGGTCAGGGTTGTTATCTGATAAGTAGTAGAAGAGTCGTCAAATTCAAAATTATGCTACGAGTAGTTATTTTAGTTCATCTTTACTAATGTTTTCAACACAGCTTTTCTTCTATATTAAGCTAAATACTTAGTTTCTTTTTTACCATTGACTATGATAAAAACTATTCACATGTTCGTGAGTACCTCTTGACAATTTATGTTGTTTATATACAAGTAGGTATACAGTTACATAATTCGAAACCAAAATTTAGAGCGAAAATTTCTTTGGCTTTATTTGTTTTTATTTTTTGTACTAGAAATATCAATTTCTAGTTAAACAAACTATCATAAAAGAGTACAGTTTTGCGTTAACTCGAAACCTTAGTATGAGGTAATTTGGTTTCGTCAAAAAATAATTGCACACCACCCATCATTGCCTCTCTTATAATAATAAGAGGAAGAGATTTGAGTACCTATATGGGAATCTGAATGAAACAATGTCTACGTTTATTCTATTTAATTATAATATTTATACCGTTGAAAGCATACAATGACGTGCTTTTAAAGATATAAGTAAGATTAAAGGTATAAGGAACATTCAAGAATTATTTTATTTTAAAATAGCTTTCATAATATATAGAAACGGCTTTTCAGTAGCTGATTATTGAAATATCTAAATTTGTATTTAATATTCAATTTATACTCATATATTTATTTCAAGGCAAATTTGAATAAAACGAATCGTTAGTTAGTTTTTTGATACATTTTATAAAACAAATTAAGACAAAAAAAATAAGAGCCTATTTGAAATGATAAAGCACTACTCTACTTTCAAGGTGGTAGAACCAGTGTAGTTCGACCGGGGAAGTACCACCGCCACAACTATTTCTAGCGTGAAGCTTTTCTTGCGTTTCGATAGAAGGGTGTGGTTGCCGGCACATTTTCACATGAGGTGACCATCATAGTCCTCGGAAGTAGCACCGCATTTGTGATTGACTTCAGATGAAACCCATGTCCTGTATGAAGTTGATTACAGATGTCCATGGGTGGCAGTGGCCACTTATCATCAGGTAAACTGCATGCAGCTAATTACTAGTCCTCTCTTAAAATATTGGGGTTAAAACGAAATCGTTGAACAAACTACAATAAAAATCTTGTGGTAGTGGTAGGCATCGTAAAACTTTGCTTACTTTTGTAAGAATCGGTGTAGAGTCAAGTGGCTTACAAGTCAGTTATAAGGTTTAAATGTACAATTAGTAATTCGTTTTGTCCATATCTTACTTCATGTGTTCCGGTTTTGTGCTTATCTCTTTTACCTATATAATGCACCAACCTATCAGATCGTATTTTTAACCGACTTCCCAAAGGAAAGAGGTTATCTATTCGTCACGTATATTTTTATTTTTTTATTTTTTAAAGATTATAATATTGACTCATGATTGTACTTTAGTCACGGAAATTGTAATGTACACCTATGAAACCACAGACATGTAGAATATTTCAAAACAATGCTTATTCATTTTCAACCGAACATAACTCGCATATAACTGACTGATTACGCTTATACCTATCATTATTATTATCTTAATTAATGAAAAAATTCAGTGTTATCATCTTTGTACAGATTTTCCTGTAATAAAATGAGTATACTCGATGGTACCTATTAACCGTGGAGTATAAATCTTATCTTTAATTAAATTTAATATAAACCTATTTTAAATCTGTCATTAACCTCAGAAGTCGCAAATTTCAGTCATAAAGTATTTTAATTGCCATATTTTTGCTGTATCCATAAACGTGAAAAGTAATAAAGTCGAAAAGATTTTTGGTATCGAAACGTCACAAAAGAAATTAATTAATCTGGGAAAAAATACTGCTCTCTCTGGAGGTTGTACTTACGTATAATTTTAAGTGGAATTGTTCGAAGCCTCAACATCGCGGTGCTAAAGCCTTCGTAGTGGGAGACGGGGGCGTGGTCGGTGAGGCCACGCCCCGCTAGACAGAGAGGGCGATAACGCCGCCTACCAGCTTCCATTCTGTACCAAATATAAAAGCGGGCGCTGAAAATTCGTGTTTCCTTTCCTTTTTCAAATTAAGGCTCAAAGTCCTGTAAACATTTTTTCTGGAAGCATTCGCTTCGTGGTTATGTGGAGAGTACAATCACGTTCATGCTTCTCTTCTTATCTAGCGAGTGCTTATTATAAGCTGTAGTTGTACATAAGTCGAGGTTGTCATGCAAATGGAAGCCTGTTAATGAAGTCGACGAGAATTATGGCCATTGTTACTGCGGGTCCGGCAGCGTAATGGCCCATTTTGTAGGCGTACATCATAATAATGTATGGCACAATTATTCCGACAATTTTATTGGACTCTACATCGGAGTCGATACACTAATATATTATATGTATATCACGTCTCTTAATATGGTTTACGCATTCTTTATAAGAATTTGTTATTCTCAGGAATTTATTCATACTTCTTATAAAAATTCTATGTCTGTATCGAGCTGGCTTGTCCCAATGGTCAACGATTAGACATTACAAGGAATTAAAGTGTCCCTTGGTAATTGACTAAGATAATTTGATTTGATGAATTCCAATATTTCGTTCTTTATGAGAAGACTTTCTTCATAATTTTTAGGTAAATTTTGCAAGTTTTATCCACTAAATAATAAATATAATATATGTACTTTAACGTATCTAAATGTACTTTCTACAAAACATTGTTGTCTCTACATTGTTGTCATGTATTGATTTTATTAATGGTAAAAATATCTACAGAATTCTAGAATTCCTGCGGGAGATTTGGACTTCCTATGTCATGAGAGCTATAATGCACACAAACTCAGAAAATGCACAATTTACAAGATCTAGAACAGAAATCTAAATTTCGATCGAGAATCGAACCTGGATTTCCGTATCAGATCGTGTAACCACTACGTCGTCGTCATCTTTTTATTTCTCTGATAACAGTTGAGCTCATTGAGTATGTTTACACACGTGATATTCCTAAGACTTCTTACGCAAGTTCGAGCCATAAGTCTACCAAGACAGACAATAAAAGGCAGGTTACTCTAGCGTAGAAGGGCCACGTGACCGATCGCTGTATCCGCGCTATTTTCGCGACGCTGGTAGGTGAGGGTGCGATGGCCGCGTTCTGATGAGCAAGCAGAGCTCCGCTGCGGCGACGCGGCACATTTTTCTAGTGGCAAGGTCGAGTTGCCAGCGATGACGTCACGATCCGACTCTACTTTCCATTTTCCGAGGTAAACGTAATCAGTTCGATGGGATTATCTTTTGTCTTAGTGATTAGGGTGTGTAGAATGACCTTTTTTTTTTTATCAATTGCTTAGGCATCTACCAGATGTATTCACTTAAATACCACAAACTTATTTGATTCCCAGCGACAATAGACATTGAATGAAAATATTAATTATTTTTCTATTATCTAACTACCACACTTACGTCTGTCGGAGATGAGCTCGTGGACTGAACCCTTCACTTTTATGTTTGATTAGTAAATTTAGTCTGTTTTACCATAACATTCTCTTGACCACCGCAGTGCAGTCTGCTCTAGAATAAACGAGATTATATTGCTACTTTCACCTTTATAATAGCACGGAGAGTACTGTTATCTCGAAAATTGTATGTGTAAACAACAAGTTTTAAGATTTATTTAATACTCTTATCTCATACTTAATCGTTTTTATCTTGCAGACATAAATTTAGCTTAAAAACGTTAATAAATTTGTGTTTACTTCAGAACACCTGTTATATCGGAGTATCAAAGGGTTGAAGGTGGGCGTAGAACGCTGGCTCCAGCGCTGAGCCAGCAGATTGTCTACGCAGGGTCGCGCGGTCGATATTCCCGCAGTAGGGCGTCAGACGATTTCAACGTCTTGGGAACATCTCCATGAATTGAACTGACTACTTATAGATACAAAAAGTATTAATAATTATTCCAAATATTTAGACGAATATGGAGTTTTTGCAGCCTTAATATGTTACTTTGATGTATTTTTCTATACATGTCTCATTCCACTAGTTCTAACTACATTTTGCCCTGTAGTAATTGGACATGAAAATAGTTAAAACATTGGACTACAAATCATACCAACTTAGTACTTTGGGCACTGATTAATGTTTGTTGTAGGCAAATATAACCTGACTATTTATGATGAAATATTCACAAATTATCAATAAATGATTAGATAAGTCTGAAATTGAAATGACTAACGATTAGTTAAATTTAGCGACTAAATTTTAATCTTATAACTCTTTCTTTTAAATCGTTACACTAACAAGCCCAAACAAATGAGATCAAAAGAAAGAATAATAGCTTTAAAACTTTGTAGTATAAGCTACGTAAATTTTGATATGTGATAGAACCAGGATGGTTCGACAGGAGAAATTCCATCATCTATTTCTGGTGTGAAGCAGTTCTTACGTATGTAGCAACGATGCAAGTGCTGGGTGACGTAATGAAATGAACATCTTATTCCTCAAAATCGGTAAAGTATATAAAATATATCTAATACCTATATTTATTAGTCCACTAAGGGATAGCAATAGCCATTTTACATTAGATAGACTGCATGATCTTATAAAAAAGCAGTTTTCATTTACCTAGTATTGAAACAATGCACGGTTTACAAATAAAAGCGTAAGTTAGTCATAAGATTGGAGTAAGCAGCAAAACGGCTGATGGTGAACTATGGAGCTTGCAAGTCTGGATGGCAAAGTGCGAGATCGGCAGGGTCGCGGCCGATGCTCCCACTCGGCGAATCAGTCACTTTGAGTACCTATTAATTTACTACTTTGTTTTTATAATTATGCCAATTATATAGAAATGATAAATAGTGTATTCATCTGTTCAAATGGATTAGTAGTCAGTTTGTTGTATTTATTATAAATTATTGCTGTTTCCTATGATAGATTACAATTATAATAGATATATTAAGAAAGAAGAATTAAATCCTGTGCCCGTAAAAATGTTGATGAAATGAAAAAGTTTTTTTACTTCTTAGTCTATACTTTATGAGGAGTACTTAATTGTAGATTAGCTTTTGGCAAAACACAATTGCCAAAGGCTATGAATAATTGATGAAAAACTAGGTTATTCGTGTTTCCATTATGTCTATCACGAATATAAATAGCCTGTGTGATAATCTGGGTCATAAACTATGTGTGAGTCAAATTTCCGCGATAGGTTTTGCGTGAAACAGTAATAAACACTAATACATCCCTAAAAACTCCCGTATTTATGATGTTAATCAGTTATGATGTACCAAATTTGTTTTTTATATCAATTTTTGAAATGTTACACGCCATCGTGAAATCTCAAAATTGATTAAAATAATGATATAGATAGTTGCAAAGAGCCCATCGTTTTTCCGTAAACACCTGTTATGTGAGGTTAGTTAACTGAAAAAGGGCTGATGGTGGCAGGAGCCGCTCCGGCTGAGGCAGCAAGTGCCAGCGCGGCAGGGTCGCGCGGTCGATACTCCCGGACTGGGTCGACTTGCGGATTTTATATTTTTTTCCGTTCTATGTAGCGTTTGAAAGATATTAGCAATCATTTGACGTAATACAAACCACTACTATTCTGGGCTTAAGAATATGAGTAATAAATGCTTGTTTTCTTTAATAACATGATAACAAATGAAAAACGTTGACATAATATACTCGTATATCATAAATTTTATAACGTTACTTTTAATGATGGTACAAATAATATTTATTAAAAAAAACAATACCGAGTTTAGGGTTTTATTCAAACAGTTTCCAAATACAATTCAATTAACGCAAGTCCAGTTTAAATGATCAGCACGAAGTTATAAGTCAACAACGCTCACTGTGCTCATTACAATTTATAGAGGCTGAAATTCGCTTTTGTTTCAGGCGTCGAAAATTCAAAGGCTTGTATGAGATGTGCGGAGGAAGGCGGGGAGGCAAGGATCGCTAACTAGGCAGTATTGCCAATCGATAGGTCGTTACTTGAGCGGCGCGGCCCGCGCGCCGGCCACGCGCTACTCATCACTTTAGGTGCTGCCACGTCAGACTCTCCTTTTCTCGATGTCCTTCAAATTAGCTTTGTAGGTCAGGTTTTCGCTAGAATTCACTCCACGTGGTGTTGTTTGTCCAGCCACGCTTGTCACGGTAGCCACCTGCGGAATTTGTTTTTGGATAATATATTCCAAAGATTGTTTATTTTGTTGGTTATGCAGCATTTTGATTATTTTTACATGTTCGAGTTCATTTTTAATTAACTGTATAATGCGTTAAAAACTTAAGGTTTGGTGTTGAAAATATTCGGGTATAATATCTATATATAGAACAATTATATTATCAATGATTGATAATATAATTGCATCATAAAAATTAGCTTACTATCATTCTTATATTTGATAGAATAGATTATACGTAACGTGAACCAGAATATACCGCATACTAATAATTAACACTGGTCAATATGAGGATGGGAGAATCCTGTTGTACCTATGTATAACTATGTTCATACGTTCAAACTAATAACTAATATTTTTAATGAATTGATAAGTTTATCCCTTAATGAACGCGTTATTAAGCAGCGAGGTGAATTGCCTTTCAGACTTTCCCTATTTGTACCGAGAGACCCGTTCCCAGCAATGAGACCTTATGTTATTCCTATGCCTTAGTGATATGTCTGCGGTTGCATTTAAGTACACCACTTAATAGTAGCTATACCAGTTTAACTTTGTGTTCATGTATTTCATAGTAGTTCTTTCATCTGCATGCCTGTCTGCAGCTTCTAGAGCACTTTTTTCCGAAAATGTCTACCTATGAAGGCTGAAAAAGCGTGTCTGAATTATTAATGAGTTGTCTGTCGCGAAACAATCCGCGATGTTCAGTTGCGTGGAGGGAGCGACTAGTGTTTACCTATGCAAAGTTTGAAGTACATTTTACATTCGTCTTCCCGCATGTGTTTTATATTCGTTTACTTCAGTCGGCCGAGCTCGTAATCGGCGCCGTGTTTGCGAGGGGAATCTCTGCTGACGGAGCCCCACAAATATATGTCGTAAGGTTTAATAGACATGTAATGGATATCTGGATGACGTTTTAAGGATTTGTGCAAACCGAATATGTCATTTCTTTCCCGTAATTGGAATTTTATTTGCCGGATTTTTGGATAATGCCCGTGTCCTTTCGATTCATATGACGATAAGTCAGGAGGTCTCTATTGTTATCGGGATTTTTGTGGTTCAGAAAGGATTTTATGTATCCGAATGTTTTATGGAGATCATTATTAAGCGAAATGCGGGAGCTATTGCATAATTTTCTATTCTTAATAATATTTGTATGTGTTATGATAACAGGTTAATATTGACACACCAGACGATAACTTTATACTAAAGAATAGCACCAAACTTAAATATGTTGGGGTTGTTTTTGATGTGGATAAATGGGTTGCTAACACTGATGACGGAGTAGGAACGCATCATGTAATTAATTTTACTAGTCACCCGTCGCAACGGTAGAAATTCGATTGAATTAAATTAAAAAAACTAAACTTCATATTGTCCATAGTAGCACGTATATTTTTTCAAATTCAAATTTGTTTTTTCTTTACCTTTTAAGTTATTCTTTTATATATACATATAGTTACAAAATAAGTTATTTAATATATTGTTATTTGAAAATTAATAAAATTACTTCTCAATTCAAATAAATTGCAATAATTTTCAAGTTATTTTGAACGCACCCGTTAAAGGTAAAAAGAAGTTTAATTAGCTAAGCTGCATTTATAAGCAATAGCAGGTATTTTGACAAAGACATCTGACATTTTTGACATTATGTGTTTTCAAGACATTTATTGTTCTATTTCATATATTATGTATGTGCTTGTGTCAAATGCAAGGTAGTGTGTGTAATATGTTTTTAGTTGATTTTATGTAAGTATTATGCATTATTTGAAAAAAATATTAGCATTGTGCAATCCTTCTCTACATCAACTAGGTAACCTTGCGTATCTTCAGACACCTCCGTCTGCGGCAAGTATCTTAAAAACGGATTACAAGTTTATGCTTCGTATATCAATAACGTTAATATATAGATTTTATATTTAGGTATAAGTTAGAAGTAACAAATGAGCAAATGAGTATGCAGTCCACCTACTAGTAATTTTCAGTTGCTGCGTATGAATATCTTTAATAAATCTTTGAAACGATTAGAATCCAACCTAGGTTGGGTCACAAATCCGTTACTAGATAAAGTTGGAATGATACAGATAATCATGTTTCGCTTACTTTTCCTATCAAACCAAAACATAGCAGTGCTTAATACAATATTTGTTATTAAGCAAATATAAATTTAGCGTCTGGGCCTCCGGAGTTCTTCAAAATTCGAATACGGCATCGCTTAACTATCTAGTATTACCTACTTCAAGAGAAATAGTGGCCAACGTGGTGGACAATGGTCTTAAACTCATTCTAAGAGAAGACCCGTGCCCAGCAGTAGGACAATAATGGGTTGACAATGATGACGAATGTAACACACGCTTTCTACACTCATAGCCCCGCAGTAGGATTTTAGCCTGTGTCGTGGGTACCATGGGCACACACAAGACGAATACACAAACACCCAGACCCAGAATATGAATCTAAACTCATCATTAAAATACCTGTCTGGTCGGGAATCGAACCCGGGACCCATTGCGCGTCAGACCGGTATGGTAACCGCTGCGCCACGCGGGTCGTCGTGTGTGACTCTAAGATAGATATTTTAAAAGTTCGAGTAGACACAAACTCTGTAGGTACTATTTAATTTATACTATTAAATTTCTCGATATTTGAAAAAAATGTTGATCACTGACGCTGCACATGCGCAGTTTTGCAGAATATTGCATTAATTTGTTTATTGTTTATTTACACTAACCTGAACAATATATTATTGAATAACAAATATATTGCTTATATAGTAATTTTAGTAAACTTTTGGAACGACTATAATCTACATTGATTTAGCGGAGCTTTACAATTAATCGTAAAAAATAAGCGTCTATACGCTAATATAGCAACTATGCTATTGTGGGCACTGGCAAATAGAGGATTTTCATTGGGTTTGAAATAAAAGTTTGAATCTTTATTATGCCATGTCATATAAGTGTGCATATGTAGGTAATTCGTAGGTTCATTCAAAGTTTCGTACGTATGTAGTACTTATATTTATAACAGGATTAAGTAAACCCTATTTGCAAAAAATCTATAAAATTTAATTACACAGTGCTTTTAACGGTTTGTAACGAAAACGTAATGTAACAGTGAATTTGAACTTTGGAACGGATTCCAATCTCCGACGAGTATAGAAAAAGGACATTAAGACCTTTAAATACTAGTTCTATTCAAACAAAACCTGGAATTTTAAATATGGAGTGGTTGTAGACGTGTGATCTAAGTGAATTACCGCGCCCTCGAGAACGCGTCGAGTGGCGCGTCGCGGGCGCCGCAACTGACGCGTCAAAGGATCTTTATAGTCAGATAGTATGGAAATATCAACCTTGGTCCTTGTAAGTAAATAATTTACTAGAATATTTCATTTAAATTAATTTTAATGTTCGTTGTCTTATTCATTGAATTATAATAGACTAAATATATTTTTTGTAAGCGTACATTACGTATAACACGTAGAGTTATATAGGTAATTAATTAAAAAATAGGCAAACACATAGTGCTTAAGTATCGTTATTCACTGATGGAAACTCATTTACGTTTAGATAAGAATTAAACTATTTGATGTGATTATGTAATATTAGCAAGGTACAACGCTTTACGAGATTAGAGTTCGACCTTTGATCCACTACTAATAGGTTTAATGGAATATACCTACTTAATGTGACAGAGATAGCACGGAAGTTAATAACTGCGGTACCTACGGCATCGCAATCACGGCTGCTATCACAAAACAAATAACGTAATTTAGGTAAATTTTCTTCCTTAATAGATGTTTTTTTTTATAACATACATAGATGTAGCAAACAAGCATGCAGTCCATTTGAAATCAACCCCAGATAAGATTAGTATTATTTGACGTTCAAGACATTCTTATACGTCTTCCTCAGCACACCATTTAGAGTACAACACAGTACCGCTTAAAACTGATGTTATAAGGCAGACATACGTGTGTGGTGCTAACGGGTGACGGAGCGGTGATGTCGAATAACAAAGGCTTCTACCACCATCAAATGTTTGTAACTCTACTTTCAAATACAAAAAGACTTAAATACGACAGTTCACCAAGTACCTAGATTCCGCCTCCATACAGTTTAACGCGATGGAGTATGAAGTCCCGAGCGGGTGCACGCCGCGGGGCGCCGCAAACGCGATTGTAGGCAAACGAACCGGCACATGCCATTAGCGCGCCACCTGCCTGCTCTGTGTCAACCTCAAGTGTCGGTTGATACCCTTCAAATCTTTTATAGAAAGATAGATGGTCTTATGCTAAAAATTTGGATGGTTTTCATACGGATAAGTGGACTCGCTGCGGTAAGCGGAGATACGTAGAATTCGCAACACTGATTAGGAAATATAAATAGCGTTTTTATAAGATTGAAGTGGCAAACTAGTCACTGCATGTGGCATCTGTAAGCAACATCGTATAAAGTAGTCACAGATACGCTGCATTGCTGTGGTTTAAGATTACTACTTATCCCATTATAAGAATTAGTTGACATCACACCACCACTGACTGCAAAAACTGTTTTACGTCAGTACTTCATGAAATGGTGGTACCCTTTCAGTCGAATGATACCTACATATTGTACAAAATATTTCTTTTTTTGTATTTGTAGGTACACAAACTATCTAAAACCCTTGTGTATTTGTACATGTTTAAACCTAAAGCGTTCCAATAATAAGTATGATTTAGGGGAACAAATAGTTTAAGTAAGTGAAATCATTGTAAGTAATATAGTCATAGTAGTGCATTAAACTTGTATACATCTGCAAGATTTGATTACCTGGAAGTAGTGGGCGACGGTGCAGAGGAAATGTTTTGTCTCTAGCTAATCGAGTAAGTCTGGAACAACATCCGGGCTGACTTCATTGATAAAATATAATATTATTGTGTTATGAAAGTACTAGGAAAAAAATGAGCATGCAATCTGTCTTGTGAAAAGTATTTACAGCTAATACTATTTTGAACACTCTAAATTCACATACGTTTTTAGGGAGCAGATCAGTTAGCTTTAATGCTTGGTAGAGTTTTGAGGAGAACCATTAAAGCTACCTCAGTTTCCAAGCTATTTTTAAATGGATAAACCGCAAAAAATATTATAATATTTTAATGACATACTCTTCTATGCACATCTATTATTAATCCCGGACGGGTTTGAAGGGCTCTCGAAGGTCAGTCTTAGTGTTATGTTTTTACTTTTAAGGGCTAATTCTGAATCACCTCATATAAGTGTAGTGACAGACACTTATATGAGGTGTTCTGAATTGCCCTTTACATACAACCTAAGTAGTAGTAACCTAACAGTTGTAATATAATTCAGAAATATAGTAATCCAAAAATACTTGTGTGTGTGCTGGTGTTACCTGCAGAGTCGACCCAGTATGTCTTACAATCATCAAAATAGGTACATACAGTCATACGTCCAAAACGCATGAAAACGTATTATGACACATGCAGTAGTTTTACAGTTAAAACAAGTACACAGCTTTAGGTTACCGTGAATTGAAGATTTGTCTTTTTACCCTTTGTCTTCAAAAATAATATTATAGCTAAATACTGCTACCATGTATTTGGCAGAGAAGCGTGAGTCGAAATACCTAAAACTTTGAAGAGTTCGACCACCTTAATTGATGTCACATATTTTGCCTTAATAGCATCTAAATGTAAGAGAATATTGAAAGAGGCACAAGTAAACAAGTAGGTATGACATGCATACTAACGTGACAATTTGATATAACATCTTCCGGAGATCGCGGCCTCGTTTCTTGCGTAAGAGTAGCGACAATGTGTGTTTGTTTAAATTTCTATATAAATCGACTATTGGTGCCACGTTTGTTTAGATATCTACCTTGTTTATAATACTCGCATTGGCGATCTTACAGACTTTAATAAAATCTTGAAAAAAAACCTTGTTAAGTATAATATGCGTATGCCAGACGTGTTCCGTTTTACTAACATTGAAAATTCTAAAACCAACAGACATCATTGTTTTGTCTGTTTTTTTTATTAAATTTAAGTATCAAACGAGCATGCGGTCCACCTGATGGTAGGTGGTTACTGCCGCTGTTAGACATCTGTAAGCAACTTCGTATAGAACAAGAACTTTATTTGAAATCAGGGCTACGTCTGAGGTCTAAGATTATGTAGATACTTATAAGTGACGACTTTTGACGACCCGCGTGGCGTAGCGGTTACCATACCAGTCTGACACGCAGTGGGTCCCGGTTTCGATTCCCGGCCAGACAGGTATCTGAATGACGAGTTTAGATTCTTTTCCTGGGTCTTAGTGTTTGTGTATTCGTCTTTGTGTGAGTCCATGGCACCCACAACACAGGAGAAACTCCTACGGTGGGGCTATGAGTTTAGAAAGCGTTCTTTTTTAAGTTTAAGTGCAAGCAAGCAACCACACCATTCTAAGGAAAGGCAAGCATTGCTTCACACTATAAATCGCTCTGGCGGTAGTACCTCCCCGGTTAAAGTATACTGGTTCTAACACCTCAAAAATATAAGTTTAATGAATGTGACTCTGGTCAATGCCTTCCTTCTGAAAACTGAATACAAGGGGCTCAACCATGTCGGAATTTCGTACTGATATCTTTTGCACAATGGATTTAAAACTTAATTAATTTACAATGAAGTATAACTCATTTACAAACAAATATAAATGGGAACACAAATAAACATTGTAGAATTAAGCTATCCATTTTAGAGAACTTTCGTCGCATAGTGTACTACTTAAGTCCTCACTCGTGTTATAACAACATTAAGTTACATTTAATCGTCACACGGTGAAGAAGCTCATGCAGGATCGTATTAACGAAAACAATGGCGGTGCGATCGAGTTGCACAAACTCAAGGTGAACATTTCATAACATTGACGCCATTGGCGTCCTCTTATTACAGCGGGCAGTGTAATTGAATATAGATACATTGTTTTGAACACTCTTAAGGCTTGATTTTTTCGCAGTAGGTACATAACATAGCGTAACAAGTAAGTAAATGTAAAATAACTGGTATATTTAATTGAAACAGACTAGTTACACGTCGCATCGGTCGAAATTCGATCGTAATTTAAATTAAAAAGCTAAACTTCGTATTGTCCAAAATAGTACGAATATTTCTCAAATTTAAATGAAATGTAATAATTTTCAAGTAATTTTGAAGGCGCCCGTTAAATATAAAAAGAGATGTAACTAGCTAATTGCATTTAAAAGGAAATAGCGGTATTTTGACAAAGACATCTGACATTTTTGACGTTGTGTTTTCATAGTAAGACATTGAATGTTCTATTTCGTTTATTATTTATGTGTTTGTGACAAATGCACGGTAATGTGTGTAATGTGTTTTTGGTTGATTTTATGTATTTTAAACCGTTCTTTGAAAAAATACTAACATTCTGCACTCCTTCTCTACGTCCACTATAACCGTGTAAAATTTCATACTAATTAGTCAGCGTTATATTACTTAAAAATGCACCACAAGTTTTCGCTTCACGTATTATTATATAGAGATAGGAGGATATAAGAGACTCGTGCAAAAAATCTTGTCATTTGAATAGGCCTATCAGTCTCACTGCTGCACATGAATCTCCACTGAGAAGTTCAGGTTTTTCTGAGAGCTCTAAGATGTGTAAAATTTCCTCACGATATTTTCTGTCATCGTAAAGTAGTAATAATTTATTTCTTATACGCACATAATTTTTGAAAATCTGTGGTGCATGCTTGGATTTCGATGAAAGGGCGTCTGTGATTGACTTCGGGTAGAACCCATGTTTTATGAAATGCCATTAAAATGTTATTAATCTTTTAGGATTCCACTCTTTCAGAGAATACATACAATATAAACTTATGACTCAAAACTTTAAAGACTAGTCTTCAAAGACATCTTTCACTATTACGTACTTTAATATCGGTAATTACTTTAAAGATGTCTTAAAGGTAAATTATGTCTGAAAATAAAATATTCTTGTCTTTTACGGGTTAAATAGATTCTAAAAGGTGGCACAATCAGTACGACCGGATAGGTACTACCGCCACACTTATACGTATACTTATATTTTAAAAGGTGGTAGAACTAGTGTAGTTCGCCTGGAGATGCATTTCTTGCGTTTCGATGGAAGGATGTGGTTGCCGGCACACTTTTGTATGAGGCGACCTTCATAGTCCTCGGGAGTAGCAACGCATCTGTGATTGACTTCAGATAAAACCCATGTTCTATATGAAGTTGCTTACAAATGTCCATGGGCGGCAGTGACCACTTACCATCAGGTGGACTGCATGCTCGTTTGCTACTTCAATATTATAAAAAAAAACTTGCATGTGTAAAGCCATTTGAATTGATGATTGAACACATGAGCTTACTTTTATTCTGTATAAAGTTCATTACAAATGTCCATTAGGGGCTATAACTGATTACTATCCACAAACTACTTAACTGTTAGAGACGGACAACATGTTTGATGACTACTTTTATATTATAAAAAAGTATTATTGCGTAATATTGGTAGTGCAAGGTGTTACCAGACCTCAATTTTATTTACATAAAAACGTTTAAGTAAGTTGAAGTGAAAATTTATTAAATCCGTTGAAGATTTGCTTACATTTAAATAAACTAAGAAAAAAAAATTGTGCCGTAATTGACGATTTCGCTACATTGTATTAACATGTCCTAGCCAAAGAGGGTCGATAAAGGACGAAACCAATGCGCACACCATTATCAAATCAAGGATAAGTGATTAATGGAGATGAAACAAGTGTTCAATCAACGTGTGGTCGCCCCCGTAATGGTACAAGGTTCGCGGTGAGCGCCGCGTCGGGCGTTCGCAAAACAATCGCCGCTAATGATCGTGGAAATGTTGTAAACTTGTTATTTACAGTCTGGTAACGTTTTAGGTAAAATCTCCTTTTAAATGCAGCTTAATCACCTTCAATGGACATATATGGTTGTTGCGTCCTTTGCGTTTTCTACCGAAAATTGTAAAGAAATTATCAAATCGAATAAGCTCACTGGCCAAAAGCTCATGTGCTATTAAAAATAATTTGAGAAAACGATAGCAATTGCACCCGTTTTATTTATATTTTGTAAATAATGCAATGTTTATAATATCGATAGGACTACACAGATAGGATCGAGGTTATCTTTTATTACGTTGATCAGAAGAATATTTCATTGCGATTCGAATAGTTACAATTTACAATACATTGTGTTACGATGTCAATGTAAAAGTACTTACGTTAACAAAATCGCGTTTTATTCCATTTAATAAGAATATACAAAGGTTTGCCATCACCGCAAGAATAAAGAGCCAGCTTGCAGTAAAATATTGCCGTAATTTAAAACAACATTGCAAAATATTTAACAATAGGTACCTACTGTATGTAGGTAAATGTGTCTCAGAGGTCATTCACCTCAACATTGCTTACAGTTTATGAAATTGGAAATTGTGGAAGAAATAAATGCATAGGTAGTTACAATATTTGAAGTTATAAAAATATGATTAACCTTATTAATACTTTCTATAGTCGATCAACGACGCCTGTAACTATTATTTAGCAGGTAAATTAATCGACACATACTCTACCATTTCTTTTAAAATAAACTTTAGTGTTACATATAACGTAGTGTTATTCATTTAAACGTTTTTTGTACTTAATAAGACCATTGCTAATAGTATATTTACAACATATCACCTGACATGAATTTATAAATATAAATGATAAAATATATATTTAAAGTAGGTATCACTTTAGTTTTGTTAGTTGCGCTCTTACACCGCCTAAGGCTTGTAAAAGAAAGGGTTTAATTAATTATATCAATCGAGCCATAGATAGATAATACGACATAAGGATAACAGCGCTTAACCAGACTAAGCAAGGTAAGTGCTGGCGTTGAACTAACTCGGCCGCTGGCTAATCCAATCACGTAATTGGACTTACCCTTTTTCATTGACCGGGTAATGACTCCACGCTAAGCCTGGACGGCTTCAGCATTTTCGCTGTGAACTCTGTTAGACTAAGTTGATAGAATCAGTTTTGGATAGAGGATAATCGTATCTCCCTGGTCAAAGCATAGTGGTATCTATTTCTAGCGGGAATCAGTTCATGCGTTTCATTGGATATGTTTTTATTTTTTTATTATCAACTACGACTCCACAGACGGATCGTCCGTGCCCTTTTTTAGCATGGTTTTACTGTTGTCTTCGCGTCATTGTCACAGCTCCACTATGAGCCTTCGCCGTCGACATCGCCCACAGCTAGGTAACAGTGTAAGCTGGGTCCCAGCTGTGTGCGGTGGCGGCAGCGGCGACTTTACAGAAAACCTTATCTAAGCTTACTATGTACGATCAATTTTTTTTTTAATTTTTCTAATTACTTTGCGCAGTGGCAATATCGTAACCAATGAGGTTAATCTGAGGTGCGATCATTGCTAGTTGAAAAAAACTTCATTGGAAATTTGGAAAAATGTGGGTATAGCCTGTTTTAGATCTATCGCATCTATCTGTAATTGCCTTCTAGCAATACCTCTGTTCGATGTGGAAATGGCTACAGGTGTCCATGAGTGGCAGTGACTTCTTTTAATTAAATAGACTGCATGCTTCACAAATTTGAAAAATCATGAGATTTAGAGAAAACACTGTAATAGTTCTTCAATTAAAAGAAGCATACAGCTTTTGGCTTTGTATATAAGTAAGTACTTGGTGACCATCCGTTACATATTTGTCGATATAATAAAAAAACAGATACGTTTTATAATTTATAATAGTCACAAATGTAATAGTTAGCAGTAATTACCGGAATTATCACGCCAGAGCCGTCGAGCCATATCATCAGTTCGTTGGGCGGGCGGCCGGTGACAGTGAGGCCTCATTACTGCCAGATCATTGCAAGGGGTGTTACGGCTTTATGTCGCTAATAATTACACGATAATAGGAACGTTTAATGCCATTTGATTGTGCATTAAATGCAAAAGTAATGTGTTATAAGCAAACGGCCAGTAATTATACTCGTAGTAACTGTCAGGTGTATTTATATTTTTATAGTCTCTTTTTTATAATATTGAAGTTGCAAAAAAGCTGGCTGCTGGAAGAACTTTCATTTTGAAATAAGCAGTCCTTCCTACTGTATTTACATTATGTCTGTTTTTATGTATTATCTGTGTACAAACACTTATAAATAAAATAAATTTATAAAGGACATAGGTAAGTGGCCACTGCCGCCCATGAAAATCAACGTCGGGTAAGATCAGGGTCAGTATTACCTGAGTTTAGTTGCAGTTGCGTTGATACTGAGCACTAAGTTGAAACGCATCAGATAAGTACCTATAACTTATTATCCGAATAATAATAAGCAGCCTAAAGCTTTGTCTACATATACCTACTTGTTTTGTAGAAAATTGTTATCAATACGCATATCATTTATACTAATATTATAAAAAGGAAATCTTTGTATTTTTATATGTGTTTGTTATGAATTAACTTAAAAATATTGAACCGATTTTTAAAATTCTTTCACAATCAGAATGATGCATTATCTTTGAGTAACATAGGCTATTTTTATTACTAGAATACATAAGAGTTATCGTCATAATTACACTTAATTGTTTAAATATTCAAAAATTACGTCATACGTATTAAATTAAAGTTAAGTTGATTATATTATATAATTCAATAATTTATTTTAAAAACTAATGACTTCCTGCTAGGATTATTGGTTATTCTGATTTCCATACAGTAAGGGTAGATAGATAACTTACGTTAGGTATACCATTCTGTGTCAAAAAGCCCCTCTAGGGTAGTTCACGATGACTGACAAATTGGGTTCATTTAGTCCACTGTCACTTTTGAGTTCCCATTTATGAGTATCAATTTATTGTTTAAGTACCAAATAGGAATTTATGAATTGACTCGTTCGTTTATTGGTTATCGCATTTATTTGTTTATAAAAATCTTACCTCAAAATACTGCTGGACAGTTTTCTCCTTTCAGACTGAAAAGGGTTTATCAGGCCATTGTCAACCACGACGGCAGCTGACTGACAAATATTTTGGGATTTGTAATTACAGAGCTAGATTAGAATCATATTCCCATTCAAAACAATACACTGTCGCTACTATTTCACAAAATCATAATACAATCAGACTAATCCATTACTAAATTATCTTACAAAGCAGCGTAATAAATACAGATATCTGTCCCTTAGTATTGACGGCGAGCGGAGACAATATTTACTGGGCTACTCCCCTGGTCCTGCCGAACGGAAACTTATAGTTTTCTTGAGGCGCCCGCCGAATAAAATACTGCTGCTGAGGCCATAAATCAGATGGTGTCGCGGTCGCAGCCGGCGAGGAGCCGCCGCCCAGCTCTCTCTGACGCTCCGCTACATTTTAATAACAGGACTCCTCCGCTATAAATGGTCACTGACAGATTTTATTTCAGCCCATATATTACGTCCAGTCGTGCGCGTGAACTTTTTATTAATATTGGTTTAGGACTCATAGGCATTTAGATTTTTTTTGTGTTTGAGACATATATCATTACTTTAATAATGTTTGGAAGGTCTCGGACTGTATGGAATATTAAATATTCCACTTACTTTGTATCTCAGTTTACATAATAACGTTTATATAGCTTTTTTATTTTTTGGTTTCATCTATGTATAATAAAATAATAGATAAAATTGTAAAATTAAACTTAAATTGGAATTAAAAAACACCGGACCATCAAAAAAACATGTATACTGCTACTAATACTTCTAGCATTAACTTGCATAAGACACCACAGACACAGATATAGACATACAGACGCATACGTTAAAATTATAATATCTCTCCTTCTTCTTTGGGCTAATACCAAAATACGACTTGACTCTACATAGCAAGTCCGACGATTTAATTTACTTATTTGTTAACATAATTATAGATAGATAGATAGATAGATAAAACATTTATTTCATAACTTGTGATACAACACAAAATACATATACAATAATTCCTTTTATCTCTAATAATTTCCTTTTATCTCTAATTTTTCGACCCGGCGAACTTCGTTCCACCTAAAAGTTAAAAATCTAATGTTATTAGTGTTCCTTCACTATATTATGTGTTATTCATAAAAATATTCCTTTTGAATCACTCTATCTATTAAAAAACTGCATTAAGCGTTAACTACGCTAAATGCAGTTAAAGATCTAAGCATACATAGGGACAGACAGCGGGAAGCGACTTTGTTTTATACTATGTAATGATGTATAATTATGATTGGGTAATAGATGTTTTTGCGCGTGATGCGTCTTAGTGTACATTCGATTAATTCATGTTATTTAGTTTATGAATAATACTTTACACAATACTTAAATATTATTCGCCTACATTTGAGGAAAAACTGCACTTACGTACGTACTTCCTGAAGTGTATTTATGAGAAGTCGGAAATGGAAAGATTCGATAGGTGATATGTATCGGCGCGGCCGCGGAGGTTTATGGGCAGTTTTACGGTCGCCGCCAACAATAACGGTGACCGCGAGGGTGCAAACGCCGCAGCTGTTTTTTACACGCTCTACAACCTTTACCTCAAAATGTAGAAATGACAAAAAAGCTATGAGATATCACTGCGATATGAAGATTTTTTTGGGGGTTTTAATGAAATATTAAGATGAATATTCGCTTATAGACAATTAAAGTTTTTTTTAGTGATACCTTATTACGCTCTCTATTTATTTTTGTAGATAACGTTAATCTTAGATCTCGGAACATCCAAACTTAAAGATTTGCACATTATATAAAAAAAAGACGCTATATGATATGATGATGAAAGATAAACGCTAAATGAAGATTTTGTGGTTGTCGGCTAGCCTTCATATGAAATGACCACTTTAATCCTCGGTAGAAACACAGCATCTCTGACTGACTTCAGATAGACACCCTGTTCTTTATGAAGTTACTCAAAGGTTTCCATTGATCATTTATCGTCAGCTGGATTTCATGCTGGTTTGCTACTTCGATCGTATTAAAAATAAATAAATAAAATAATTATAACCTAGTGATTTGACAATTAAAAAAGTTGTTACAACGGACAGATATTTTTTAAAACCTTATTTCCATTATTATACAGAATAACAGTTCTCCATGCAACCTATGTGCGGCAGTGACCACAGTCATTGCAATAAAAATATTAAAAACCGCATAAGTAAGAGGCGGAGGTCGGCGGCAGTTCGGTGCAAATGTCGCCCCGGACACTCACATTATTCCTAACTGCCCCTGCCGGCGGCCTGCGCCCCCGCTCCTATTATCTCAATACTTTAGATAGTCACCGGACATTCTCCAACTAGAATCGTTCACCAAATGACCGGCCATTTGACGAGATCCGATTAGTCATGATTGAGTTTGTGTTGTATTATAAAAATATAATCCCTCTTCGACTTCGTGAAAAGTTCTTTTCGAGTGGAAACTAATACGACTACGGCGAACTAGATAACTTGAAAAGGATTGAGTTCAATCAAAGACGGTCATTACGAATGTCGTACAGATGCAGGCTTTGAAGGATTCAAGAAATTTAATCCGATAGAAAGGAAGGTTTTGCAAATTAATCCAAGGGATTATTTCACTTCAATGTTTTCGAATAAAAATTTAATGGACCACTATTTGTGGGGAGGTTCAAATGGCACAGATGGACCAATAGTATATTTGACGATCACTATGGGAAATTAATACAGTATAAGTTATTATTAGATGCATGAATTGTTTTTGTTATAATTTTTTGTAACTGTATACGTTATAGTACCTAAGTATTTCATTTGTTCATTTATTTCATAGAGCAGTGATAGTTGCTGTTGGCACTTAATGGTTGAAACTTGCCCTCTCAATCGGGAGGTCCGAGGTTCAAACCTAGGCACGCATTACTAATTTATGTGCTTATTAGAAAATTAGAAATTAATTATCACTGCTTTTCAGTGAAGGAAAACATCGCGAGGAAACCTACACACCCGAGAGTTCTTTAAAAAAAGTCCCCGGAGGTGTGTGAAGTCCACCAATTCGCACTTGGCCAGCAGCGCGGTGGACTACGGCCTAAAACTCTCATTCTGAGAGAAAACCCGTGCCCAGCTGTGAACAATAATGGATATTTCATTTGTTTGTTTATCGTTTTATCCTTCATACTTAATTAACAAAGGTAAAAAAAAACATATCGGTAGACAATAGATATGACTAGACTAATTTATGTTAATGACAATTAGAGATTCCAAGGATTAAGTATACAAAAGTTATGTTTTTTATAAGATATAATAAAATATAACTTATAATGGCATGTTATCCATGCATTAGATATACTCGTACATTTGTCTGCAGGTCGATTTGATAGCTCTCTTCATGGCATATGGATGTAGATACATTATGCCACACATCTTTATATTATATAAATAAATGCGCATTTTATTTCATTCTTCGAATCGTATCAAGACAGGATAGTGCAACAGGAAACTGGTGCAAACTGCTGACTTTTGAAACTTAACACGACACTGAACACAATGGTTGTTGCCGATTGAAATCCGTTTTAATATGATAACTTACAATAACAATAAAATAGGTATCTACCTAACGCACATTTTAAAGGCTATATTAAAAAAAATTTTAAACAAAAAATACAACCGACTTCCATGCCACATAAAAGTAAAAAATAATTTAAATACATGTTGGTTTAGAGCAAACACAGTTCTTAGTACATAGTCCCGAAGTCGGCGCTCATATAAGATACATGTAGTTTCGTCATGATCCAGCAAAATATGGTAAGCGCCGACTTCGGGACTATGTACTAAGAACTGTGTTTGCTCTAAACCAACATGTATTTAAATTATTTTTTACTTTTATGTGGCATGGAAGTCGGTTGTATTTTTTGTTTAAAATTTTTTTTTTCACGCTTTTCAGTCACGATAAAATCAGTAATGGCTGTTGCTAGTCGTCCGCTAACCGGATGAATAAAATTAATTATTCGTCCGATTTTCGGATGAATAAAATTATGTGCTGACGTCATCATAAAAAAATAGACTTCTTTGACACAACCGGTCGGGGGCGCTACCGCGCCCCCTCCCTTAGATTCTGAATTGGAAAAATCTGTTCGAACCTAACCTAACCGAATAAAACAACTTTTTCTGAGTAAACATTTATTTAAAGAATAGACCTATAATTATCAATATTTAAAGTAGAAAAAGTAATATAAACCTTATAACTAAGAGTATAATTCAACTGATACTGATAAAAATAACCTATCCAATTTAAAAAGGTTGGTAGTACTCTTGCATCTTTCAGGTAATTGTATTCAAAGTGGAATTTTTGATCATAATTATATCCTCTCCGAAACTCATTGTTGGTATTGTGAACAACAACATTATGTATACGTAAGCACAATATGGCCGATGCCTACGGTTTAAACTTGAAGGACCCCAGCATTATCAGGGTTGAGGAGTTGAAGGTCAAAATTATCATGTCATATCTTTGCTTAGTAATCTCATTACATATACGTAAGCACCATATGGCCGATGCTTATGGTTTAAACTTGCAGTACCCTGCATCATCAGGGTTGAGGAGTTGAAGGTCAATTTTCTTATCATACGTCTTTGCTTTGTAAATATATTACATATCCATAAGTATCAAATGGCCAACGCCTATGGTTTAAGCCTGAAGTACCCCTGCATCATCAGGGCCGAAGAGTTGAAGGTCAAAATTATCATGTCATATCTTTTCTATGTAATCTCATCGCATGCACGTAAGCAACAGATCCCCAACTTCTATGGCTTGGGCTTACAGTACCCTGCATCATCAGGGTTGAGGAGTTGAAGGTCAACTTTTTTATCATATGTCTTCGCTTTGTAAATATATTACATACCCATAAGCATCAAATGGCCAACGCCTATAGTTTAAGCCTGAAGTACCCCTGCATCATCAGAGTTGAGGAGTTGAAGGTCAAATTTTTCATCTTATATCTTTGCTTAGTAATCTTATCAGATATACATAGCGATCATGTAGCTAACGCCTATAGTTTAAGCTTGAAGCACCCCAGCATCATCAGGATTGAGGAGTTGAAGGTTCAATTTTCCACCGTATACAACCATTTTTCTAATGTTTTACCTTACATTTTTTTAAATATCATTTTGAATGCGTAAGATTGAAATAGCTAAGTTTTATGGCTTAGGCATTCAATACCCCTGCATCATCAGGATTGAGGAGTTGAAGGTCCAATTTTTCGCCATATACCTTTGCTTAGCAATGTTATTACAAATCCGTGAGCAACAAATGTCTAACGTTTATGGTTTAAGCCTGCAGTACCCCTGCATCATCAGGGTTGAGGAGTTGAAGGTCAAATTTGTCATCGTACATCTTTGCTTTGCTATCTTATTATATATCCGTAAGCACTAAATGGCCATCACCTACGGCTTGGGCTTACAGCACCCTGCATCATCAGGGTTGAGGAGTTGAAGGTCATTTTTTTATAATATTTCTTTGCTTAGTATTGTTATAACATACCCATAAGCACCAAATGGTCAATCC
Organism: Spicauda simplicius; assembly: GCA_949699795.1. Classification (NCBI taxonomy): domain Eukaryota; kingdom Metazoa; phylum Arthropoda; class Insecta; order Lepidoptera; family Hesperiidae; genus Spicauda; species Spicauda simplicius. The sequence goes on from OX453064.1 coordinate 10,737,315, forward strand.
CAATGGTTTAGGCTTGAGGCACCCCTGCATCATCAGGATTGAGGAGTTGAAGGTCAAATTTTCATCACATGTCTCTGCTTAGTAGTCTTGTTACATATATGTAAGCACCAAATAGCTAATGTTATAGTTTAGGATAGCTGTAACCCTGCATCATCAGGATCGAAGAGTTGAAGGTCAAATTTTTCGTCAACCTATATAAGCATAGATATATAATACATATTCCAAGTTTCATAAGAATCGATTCGGCAGAAGCCGAGTTATCTCAAATTATCTAAAAAACTTGAGGAGTGGTGGTGGTTTCCACCCCATAACTCAAAGAGTTAAGCATCACAGCATACCCATGTCCAAGAGAAAAAGTTGCGTGACGAAATTTCCTATCAAATGAAAGAAAGAAAATGGAAATCGGTTTATAAACACCCAAGTTATTCAAGATTTTAAGAAACCGACATTTTCCAATTTTCCGGGAAAACCGCCGGAAGGTTTTCATTTTCCTCAATATGGGACTGCCTGTGAAACTAGTCGCATACAATGTCGTATGAATCGTGTCGGTAGGTCGACGATTTCTAGCCATTTCGCCCGAACATACATAAAAAAAAAAATAAAAAAAAAAAAAAAAAAAAAAAAAAAAAAAAAAAATATATATACATGACGAATAGATAACCTCTTTCCTTTGGGAAGTCGGTTAATAAATAACAACGTAATGCGGATAAACATTTTCGATTTTTAAAACAATTACGTGTTAAAAATGTCTCTACAAATTATTATTTTGATTATTATTATAAGAAATCCATTAATGTCCAACAATAGGGCCTCGGTGATCTTTCGTCATGAGAAAGAAGGTTTCAAACCTTACCCACGTTGGATAGGTAAAGTTTAGTAGGATCCTGGTTGTTCTTTCAAAGTTGTCTCAGAACGTTTAACAGAACAAGATTACTAATTAGTACGCAATATAGTAATTAATACGCACATTTCAATAAATCCGCATAATCTACTGTATGCCATATTTATTATAATGATGGTCTTATACATTGGACGATAAAGTGCGTATGTCACGTTATCTCAAACATTTTTTACATTTAAATGGAAGATATAAGTTTTCAGTGGCAATCAATAGCGCGATTGATGGGAATAGGGAACATCGTTCCGGTTGGTTGTTCTTATCGGATGAGCCGATTGGGGAACACTGTTCTGCTCCATTATACTTTGCTGTAATCCTGCACTACTATAAATTATAAAATAAAATAATAAAACTTTACTTATTCTATTCTGTAGGTATTATTTTATTATTCAATTCCACAGCAATACATATGTAATAACTATAAATGTACACAGTATGTAACCCGCGGCTTCGCCCAATCAAGGTAATGAGTATTTTATGTTGTAATCTACGTCATGATCTGTCTGTTTGTAATTTTTCAGTAAATCCAACCGGTAGTTTTTGCGTGAAAGAGTAACTAATACACATATATTTTTGCAAACTTTTGCATTGATAATATTATTAAGAAATAAGCTAGTAAGTAGATTAAAACTTAAGCTAAAAAAAAACAGTGTTTGTTTGTGTGTGTTCTCTCAGTATTGCTTATACGTGCGTGAAAGAATAATAGGCGTTACAACCAGTCCCTGTAGGATTAGAATAGGGCTACGGTATCTCTTGCCTGACGAAAGAGGTAATTAAAAGGGGCATCCAGGGTTGCTGGCAGCTAGAGTGGGAGCTCGAACCATCCAGCCAGGCGATCCCGGGAAGGACGGCGGTATGTGTGATCGTGTACTTTCGTAAAGACTAGACGGAGCGGTGGGCCAAGCCGGGTGGCTTGGCCCACCGCTCCGTCCAGGTGGTTGCCCCATCGGGCTCCTCCCAGGTGGGTACCTGGGAGGAGCCCGATGGGGCAACGCGGTCAGAGAATTCCGTTTGCGTTCCTTTGGAGATCCCGGAGTCCTCTTTGCAGCGCCGAGGACTGCCACCGCACCGGAGGGGTTTTAGTGCGGTAAAAATCCAACATAACCCTGCGTCGTTACTACGACGTTGGGTATCTTTTGAAGGTTTCCTCTTCGAGAAAGAAAAACAGGCGTGAAGCAACTACACTTTAGGTAGGTAGGTATAGACTTAATGTAAGTGCACCTGAAGTACCTATTCGAATTTCAATACCTTCCGTATATTCATTGATATTTCTAATTGTAACGATAACAAGTAAGTTTAAACACGTCGGTGTTGTTTTATCGGCAGAAAAATATTATCAGTTTTCAGACATATCATTAGAGCCTAAATTCCAACTTATGTCGCACTACTGCTCTAATAGACATAAAAGGAACTCAATAGTTTCTTCTAAGGAATTACCGATAACAGGCGAAGACAAATTACTGAGACTAAACACGATAACAGTCTTGTTTAGTTGAGAAGTTTTTATGGTTATCCCCAGGCTCCACAATATGTATTAAGATCAACACTATATTATTATGAAGCGGAAAAGTAGTAGAACGGAGAAATATATCGACTACGGAGGTTCCACCGCCACATCTATTTCTAGTGTGAATCAGAAACTGCGTATCGTCAGAAGAGTAGATATGCAAGTGGATCTAAATATGATGTGATTATCTTAGTTATCATAAAACAGCAACGGCCCTGGGATTCAAATAGAACCTCTTTTATGTGGAAGTCACAAATGTTTATGAACGACAATGACGATTTAGGTACCACTGGGCAGATCTTGTATAAATAATTAGATATTGTACAAAATGTGTTAAATTTTATCTTGATCGGATCGTTCATTTATATTTTTGTCCTGTTGTGTCGATAAATGTTGAAGTCAAATAGAATATTTAAGGGATATTATATGACTATTGCCTCTTTCCTCTCTTTGTGTATATAATATAATTTCCTACATCAATAATTAATAATTAATTAAGTATAAATTGCATCAAAATCAACACAATAACATGTTTAGTATTCATACAACTACGTCTAACTTAACAATTTTATTACAAAAAAAAATAGGGAATGGTTCGGATTGATAGTTACGAGTATATTCGGGATTGAAGAGATCGAACCAGACATAAACTGCAAAGAGCGGATAGGTACAAAGTGCTCGGTGCTTTTAAAATGACATTAGCGTCATACTGAGACGTGCTCCATGAGCGGTTGCTGGGAGCCTCTCCGCCGGCCACGCTCCGATGAACCCTGATCCTATCATAACGCAATCGCATATCGATTGCTTCGTAAATACGACATGGTTCTATCACAATGAACTAAACAATCTCAACCTTAAACGTTTCGTCATAAAATTGAATATGGACCACTTCACCATTTACCACCATGTGCAAGCAAGCTGCTCGCAATCTGCAGATATTTACGTTGATAGCCTTCCAGCAAAGAAGTGGAGTAGATACGTGAACTCGATCAGGGACTATAATAATGTAAAGCTCTCGTTATTCTTTTGATAAATGTTACAAATGCTATAGGTACTAATAATTTTATCTATTACACTTACCAAGATTGTGTCAAAAACGCTCGACTGTATCAAAATTACCATCGGAGTTTTAGGTTAAATTTAGAGATACTTTATTATAAGTACCCATCAATAATAATTTTCTATACATTGTTTTATTATGATACAAACTTCTGGTACGTATAATTGGTTTCTAACAGTTATTATACACCAGCCCACATAAATCTTTCCAGTCTCAATACTAATACACCTTAAATAAGCCTTATTTGGAAAATATCGAAAAAATCCACAAAACCCATAATATATCCCCTTAAGCTTCCGTTCAACGATAATCCCTTTAGCGAGGGAAAAACTTCAAAAGTTAGTGCGGGCGTCGTGGGGCGCCGAATTTTTGATCTCTATTAAATTGTTTCAAATCGTTTAACTTGTCGCGGCTCAATCAGTGCGAGGCGAGGCGAGGAGAGGGCGCCACAGTCGCTGTTTCACGCTCGCTGCCTCGAATACTGATGCTGCGTTTCTGTGCTCACGCCTCGCGCTGTGCCTTCGTTGGGCTCAATGAGCGTAAACTTTCATATATTTTGCAGTTTGATTTGTATCAAGCTTTGTTTTAAGTGTGGTGATGGTTTTAACAAAAGATGTGGATACTTGAATCGTTAGTTACTAGTATTTTTTGTAGAGACGATTTTTTATTTTGGAGAAACGGAATACAAATGAAATCACAACTTACCGTCATTATCTTACTTAATTTTGTTTATATGAGTATATGGCAATACATATATTTTTTTGGGTTAATATTGTTGTAAAATCAGAAAAAAGATATATGTGTACACCTATAAATTAGTATTTCAACCATTTGTTGATTGTCATGCCCCACATTTGTCTTAGGAATACATTTAGGGTCGTATCCTATACTTCGATACATTTTTAATGTGTTAATATTTTTAATAAAATAACATTTTCTAGACGTAAATATTCTAACCCCTTACATTGTGATTACATAAATATTTATATTAAAAAAAATCGTTATTGTGACATTTGCCAATTAATATTTTATCTGTGGCATTATATTCGATAAGCATAAATCCTCAGTAGTTGTAGGTGGAGGAAGGGACATCACGGCAAAACTGATTTATTCACTGGTGATATTTTATAGCGCAGTTTATTCCGGCCGTTATTGTATTAGGGCGGCTGTGTGTTACGACGCCCTTGCCTCGACTTCGAAGACGATACTTTATTAAAGTCTGTCTCATATGTTTAAAAAGTGGGAAGAGCAACTTCAACTCATAGAGAACTTATTGTAAGGTGTTAACTTAATGTTTTGACTAAAATAGTATGCCCCATTTGTCATAATGGCGACCTTTTAACGTAGAAGGTTGACAAATTCGATTCTCGGCCCGGCGGTAATGTTCCTACCTACAAATCAAAGTAGTATCTGTTTTTTGTTCGGTTATTTGCGAATATGTATTCTGTGTATGGAATCCACAAGAAGCACATCGTCAGATATCAATAAAATCATGTTACTTAATGATGTTTAAATAACGTCCACACTGTTAGATAGTATTTTTAACAAACGTAAATATAGATTTTTTTTTATAAAGTAAACCACTTTATCAACAAAAACTATAGCAATCTACCACGAAACGTAAAAAATAAAACACTCGCCTACAATATTATTCCAACAGTCTTTCAAACATCGATTAATAAACATTGTAACGCGCGCTCAATGAAAATATATTTCCGACTGTCCCCTAATTGTAAAATTGCGTGAAATTAAATTTGGAATATACTTTTATCCCTCTGGAGTTTGACAAATAGCTGGGAGCGGCGGTGCGATTTAGTCACACTGTAATTGGTTTTTTAATGCGGTACTCGCGAAGTACCTTCCGCTTTATCAAGTGAATACATTATCAAATCGTTAGGTCGCGGTCGGTGCGACCCCCGCGCCATGAATAAGAATCAAATGCGCCGTCGCTCACACCGCCACCGCAGGGAGGGTTGCAAATTAGTGATCCGGTGATTCTGAGTCGCGGCTCCTCTGCACATTTAACGGTTAATAAATACAAATTAAAACATTATTGTTATTTTTTATGAATTTCATAGCCGTCTTGCTAATATTTTTGCAATTGGATGCGTTTTGTTAATTAAAGTTGATGCCAGGGTGGCGATCATGTAACGACTGTCTAATTCGTTATTTTATAAACTTTTTATTAGGATTAGATTCATGATTCCGTAACTATAATTATGAAATCGCTGTCGCGAAAACAGAAGTGTTCACACACCACCCATTCAGCATTTGGGGTCCAATTACGTATCTGTAGAAACACTAAATCTTGTAAAAATAAAAATTATAATAATAATATATAAAAATTATAATGATAATATATTTTAATGAATCAACATTATTTATTTTTTATTTTTACAAGATTTTATTACGTATCAATAATATCTAATAGCAATTACAGTGACACATTAACATATTGGCTATCATGGTTTATCTGATTTCCTACCTTTTTCGCTGACATCACACAGAATTATTTACGTAGATCTGATAAACTGCAAGAAAATAAAGTTTTCAAAGAATCAAAGACAATAAGAAATGGACTGACATAATAGCATCTCTAAATTTACAAAACACTGAGTGATATGGACAGGGGTTCGGGAGCTGCCTGATAGTGGAGATGGAGGGCGTCGTAAATTTGACAAGTGTATCTACATATTCAAAAGGGAACCGACTTCCTGATAGTCTTTAGTATTTTTTTAATGTTAAGTATTAGTTTTAAGTTTAAGGCAATAATTATATTATACGGTAATGTACCAACATTGGCATAGCATTGTCTACATAGGTACATGAGTAAGCGCGAGTAACTACCTTTTCATTTTGTTAGAAAAATATCACCAAATATATGACAAAGAAGGTAAATATGATTAAGAATTTTTCTAGGCGAAGAATTGTCTTTATGTACTTATCTAATAAACTTACAATTAACTATCTAATGTTACACTTACATTACACTTTTATTCAATCTTAATAATGTTTATGTCTTATTATCCTGCAATCTTTGCGCAGTGATCTCTCAAATGTAACATTAAGTAATACATAATACAATACAGTTCTAGCAAATACAACCTTCCCGGGGCGTAAGCCTGGAGATCTGTCACGCGGGTTACATTAGTACGTAAGTACCTACTACAGACTCTCACAAAGCATAATACTAATTTAGAACTTAACATAGAATTGATATAAAAAGAAGACTGCTTTGTGATGAGAGAATAAAACTTTATTATTTATTTATTGATTAACTCTATGCAGTTCTGTCTATCGATTGAGATATTTTTCGCGATTAGTACTCAAATGCTTTGTAATGGTTATTTTTTGGTATTTTACACAGAAGCTCATGATTTAAAATCAAAAATAAACTTCAGCAAAAATATGAATGTCGTCAATATTGAGATTATTTCATACTGATGTATAACTGCAAGAGACGTGGAGCTTTGGTCCCGGCCCTATCGAGACTCCTGTCACGTTCGGGTAATGTTCGAACTTCGATCCTGCTTCCTACCTGTCGAACACTACTCAGCCTTTGTTCACATCGATTGTATCAATAACGAGCCGATTGGTCACTGGCGTATCATTTCCACTCGTAAAGCTGCCGTGTACATTTTATTACCTCACCTATCGGCGTGCAAACCTTTTTTCTTGCTTCAAACGTTTCAAATACTGTTTTAGTTCCTATATCGTACTAGATAAAATTTTACAGTTGAAAATGGAAGACACGCAAAAAGCGTGGCGCGACTTTTATCCTTCACATAAAGATGTCTAATAAAATAAGTATAGGGAGGAAATCTACGCTACATTGCGAGCTTGTCTTCGTGGTTAAGTGGCCCATTCGCGTGCAAACGAGCGTGCACTTAAAAAATAATAAAACCCCTTTAGTATCCATGCAAAACGGGGTGGGGGTGCGCTTAATAAAGAGCCTAAACGACAATGTTAAGTTTTGGAAAGTTCAAGTACATGCTTCCGATTTTTAAAATATAGATTTTTATAGGTAATTAAGTGATCACCCTATCAAATACCTTGGAGTTATTATTGTTCATTTTTATCTGTTTGAATTGATTATAAATTTTATGAAATTCGTGTCGATAACTATATTTAATAGGAATGTAAATCTGATGGGATTAGACAACATGTAATAAGGTCCACATACATGGAACTATTTTATAATATAGCGTTTCTACCATTAGGTAGAAACTAACGAAAATGATTTGTATTTTCACATTTTGTAAAAATACAAATTTACTTTTTCGCAAACCGAACGGTATAGATGTGGTATGCAAGCGGCGTACGGGGAGCCGGTTCGGTGTCCGTGCCTGTGATTGCATTCACTAAAAAAGTGGGAACGTCTGTGTGCACAGTATATTAGCTGACCAGTTTTGGTTCAATACAAATACCCTCTAACTAACCCCAGTTTTTCACACTTTTATGTATCTACCGCGTGTATTGATTATACACGCGGTAGATACTCGTATGTAGATGGGAATATTGGGAATACGCACTTTAATGTGTAAAAACTCATAATATACATTAAATCTCCTACAGTAAGTAAGTTAACTACTGTTCGTTATCATCGTCAACCAGTTATTGTGGACTGGCTTCGGATCATCTTTCAGATTCAGAATGAGAGAATTTCAGGCCTTAGTTCACTGCGCAAAGTGTGAAATGGACGACTTCACACATCTTTAAAAACTTTTTTAAAAGAACTCTGAGGTGTAACAGTTTCCCCACGATGTTTTTACCTCACCGTAAATTGATTAAAACAAAGATTGAAAATTGTATATAATTTACGGCGTTTAAGAAAGAAAGAAGAAATGGGGATTTTTTTATAACATCATTTGGTTTGAAAAAAAAAACTTGTTTAACAGTAAGTAGTCAGTAAGTTTAGGTTAATGTTCAAGTACTTAATTGTTAAGTATAATGGTTACATCATATTCGATGCGAAGTAATTAATTTTCACTAATCTTTACGACATAAATTACTGCAAGACACTTCAGATGTTGCGCTACCTTTATAGACAACGCAGTAGGTACACATGGAATAAGAACAGAGTAAAAATCCTTTTAAAAGGATTTTGCCCGCATTTTCTTTATTCTTTCATCGATAGAATCGGCGCGTCTATCTAGTTAGCGCGGGCACACGGGGAAAAATGAAATATAGAGGCAATCCAAATAGATTGTTATCTACCCACGTGTTTACCGGCGGGCGCCGCGGCACGTTCGCGCTAACAAGCGACCCTCTCGTATCTGAAACACGGACCCGTGGTGACAGCACGAGACCCTTAACTCAGATCCCTAAACAGTGCGACACAATTTGAGAACAATGTTCGTGACAGGTGTCCGCTGAAGCAAATAATGCTTCTGGATTTTTATCACTTAATACCAGGTCGAAACTTGCCCACTCAATCGGGAGATCCAAGGTTCAAACCCAGGCATGCACCATTAGTTTAATGTGCATATTAGAAATTAATTATCACTGCTTTTCTGTGAAGGAAACCATCGTAAGGAAACCTGCACACCCGAGAGTTCTTTAGAAAAAAAAACGTCTCGGAGATGTGTGAAGTCCACCAATTCGCACTTGGCCAGCGTGGTGGACTATGGCCTAAAACTCTCTCATTCCGAGAGAAGACCCGTGCCCAGCAGTGGGACAATAGTGCGTTGACAATATATACTATTCAGAATGTCAATATCCTACCATTATTCACATAATATACCATGCCGCATACTATATCTACTAATCAACTAATGAACATAGGTCGGTGGTCGTAAAAATTTATACGAGATATTTCCGCTGTATTAATTCGCCGGCCGAAGCTAAAACTATAAACGGTGGTTAATCCCATGTATCATAGCGAGACGGTCATTGATTCGCCGCTATCGGATGGTCGCGGTGACTTATTGCCGGTCCCCTCGCATCTCGCGCCCATTAGCTAGCCACTGCGTCCAGCGTAGAGTAAGTTACACGCACCTAACACACCTCATCTTTCTTAGTTGACGCACTATCCTTTTCGTGACTAATTGGGCGTAGACGCAGTAGATTTGCGCTTATTGCTTCGTTTAAGATAAAATCTTTTTCCATTTGTTTTATAAACCTGTGGATTATAAATATTTTTTAGTCCAATGTTAATATTTGGATTTTCTATCTCTATTATGAACGCAATTGCTGCATTGTAGGAAGACAAAACGTGATAAGAGTATTACATTTTCAACATTAGCATAATTCTTGGTGCCGGTGCAAAACAGATAGCGTTAAGGTGCTTAGTTAAATTAAGTGAACGCTCCATCTACGAAACCGCTACGCGCTGTAGCTCGTAGACTTGAACTTCGAGGTTAACTTATACTTAAAAAGGATAACTTTTCTATAATGTTTATTAATTATAAAGATATAAATTAAATATTTAAGTTAAAGACCTATGTTATTTATATTAAAATATTTGTATTTTGTTCTGTTTTTTCAAAGGCGCATTACAATTTGACTACTCCTAAACATGATGTAAAGAATGTGTCAAGTAAAGAAAAACATGTGAGAATAACACAAACAAAAATTTAAAGACTTAATTCAGGTGTATTTATAGACATAATATTGAAGGAATATAGGCGTGTGCAGACAACGATTGCTGTGATTGGATTAGGTTCGCCTTGTGCTGACGAGCCCCTTGGGACCAGCTGGCCCGCGGCGATGCATTGACACGACGACGCTAATACTACCCGCCCGAACTTACGTCCCAATACAAATAAAATGTAGCAGTAAAGATTATTCGCTCGGACAGCATAAACTCAAATGAAACTCCTCCGTTTTTTATTATTATTCCCCAATATTATGACCATCGTAAAACATACACGTTCACAATACCGTTGAAACAGAAACGTACCTATTAATAAATATTAATCTTTACAGATATATAAGGAGTATAAATGTCAAATGTGTCCAATTAATTACGTTTAGATTTCTATACTGACCGCAACTAGTGAAACTAGAAATTATTAGGTGCAATTACGGAGCTTGTTGTGCGTGATTGGAATTCACACGAGCGTGGGGCGAGGGTCCGACGACAAATTCTTACAAATTAATACATCTCAGAGCCTCTGTACCGCCTCGCAACCGACTGCGATACGTACGGAATACTTTATTATCATTTCCTAATACAATTTTTATACTCTGAAATTGAGTGGCAATATTGACAATGAGTGTTTTTGCTCCAAGGGATTTCCGCCATTACCCATTAGAAAGTGAATGTCATTGTCCATTATCACAAATATCACATCTGCTTTTTTAATTTGTACTGCTATTTGCTAATCATTCCAAGACATCTAAGGTCAACCAACCTTTGCAAATGTAATAAATTTTACCTCTTTTTTCTTGGAAAATACTGTTCAGCTCGATAGGTGCAGGTTAAATGAATCTCAAAAGCACCTGTGACCTTGATTATTATATGATTCATTAAGTCAGTAAAACAGATTAGAACTAGTTTAAGTGACAACTAAACCAAAGCCCGAACATGTGAAACCTTATCATAATCAGTTACAGTAGGAACTTGTTTTTGTTTTTGGATTTGTCATATTGAGCAGCATATCTTGGATTAAAACATCGCGCCGTGGCGGAGAATGTTGTCTGTAATCTTGACGTAAAATCTGCAGCGTAAGCGCTGGTGCACCGTGCGCCCGTCGCGCTTTCGTTTCACACTCCTTGTTTCGAGAGCAATCGAGGCGCCAATAAAAAAGGCGATCGTCGCCCCGAGCCCGGGTACCGACTTATTTACAGAACACCCTGCCATCGCTATTTATTTTATTGACTGCCATTTGCTCTGACTTTTATCGCTACCTACTTTCCGGATAAAACAACAGCAGGTAAAATTTGGCCAGTCCAAAAATCGCGCGAAATTATTTCAATAATGTTTATACCATTTATTTGTATTATACCAGTTATAACATCTTTAATTGTATAATAAATTATTGTTGGTTCATGAAGATCAACTACTCTTGCTAGAGTTTATTGTGTTCCACATACATACCTTATAGCAAAGCCTACGTGTAGGTCACTACTAAAAAGATTTAAAGGCTATTTTGGTAACCGAATCCTCAATTTCCACTCTTAAGGGTTGATAAAACGACTATTCAAATTAAAACCACAATATTAAATTTTAAACATGTCTCAAACATCTTAAGTTATCTGCCGTCAAGGTACTGATGTTATAAATACAATAGTAACAAAAAAAATTAAGTATTAAGATCAATATTCAGGTAATTGTTTTTGTTAAAGGACTAAAAAGCAGGCTAGCAGGGCACTGGTCGGGCAAGGGGCGAACCCCATTTTCCACACATCATTGCATCGGTCGGTAGATTTATTTGCATGCGGGCCGCTGACCAGGATCCATTACAGCCATTACGCTTCTATCTGATCAAGCGTCACAAGAGTTATGGTGTTCTTGTTTTTCCGAATGTAAGAAAAATGCTAACAAAGAGAAATAACAGAATACATATTAGGAAACGGCGTAGAAAGGATTGGATACAGGAAGGATTATGATTTCCGCTATATTTCTTTTTATTTTAGTGCCGTTTGCAATGGTCGAGCGACTCAGTCAATGTACATTAATGTTTCCGGTAGGAAATAATTTTTGTTTTTTTTTCATTATTCTTAATTCAGAGATGTTACAGACCAGAAAACCGGGCCTTGTCAGGCCTTCAATTTTAATTTTGATTCCGCATATTTTCAGAAAAATTATTCCACTATTTTAGGGTCTTAAGATCTATTGCACTCGCGTGATTATAAGATAGAACGATAATACAAATTGCCGAACGTTTTCCTGCTCAATCGTACATGCATCACACTCATTAAGAGGTCAAACTGGAGAAACTTCTCAAACTTATGTCAATGCCGAGGGAAGTTTGTTGGCAAGTAGCTATTTATTACGTTGCATTCGGATTAATGCTCCGCGCGGACTCTTCCTGCCTGTGGCTCAATACTGATAATGAACGGGGCGGAAACTATAAATTTGGTTAGTCGCGAAACTTCTTTAATGGAGAAGAATCAAGAAAGTGAAATAAACATTGTGAACTATTAGCCCCTTTTCCAGTCAGTAGCTTATTCATCCGTATTACGACAGCCGGTCTTCCGCGTGCCATTTGAACCTGCTTAGTGAGGTTTCCGCTTAAGCGTATTAATCTGAAATTAGGTCACAGTTTAACACCGTAGTGTTAAGTAAGGGTCACTGCACGCCTCCGTGGCGTTTCATTGATGTTTATAGGATAATTAGAAACGGAAATCTTTATTAGTACTTTTTTCCTTCATGAAATTCATTTAGAAGCATTTGTAGCCTCAATAAAATAGAAAAATATATAGGCATATTATATTTCAATCAGATTTAAAACTTTTTATTCTAATATTGTAGATAATAGTTTGAGTTTGGTAATGCACAACAATAGGACAATATAAATAAAAATAATGTATTCTTTCAAACGACGTATTTATGCAAGTAGACCTCAATAATAGTTCTTGACCGTGTAGGGGCAACTTTAACTGAATGCCGCTTTATTATTTGACTATAAATACAAATGCCAGGGATGTATCACTATATCGACAATACGACAATTACATAGAATAGCGATATTTTTGCTATTAATTTGACCCAATGGATCATTTATTATTCTAGATAATAGAAAATGTTATTATACGAGTAGTTATGGCTCGTCGTCTGGTGGACACTAGCAACCGTCAGAATAGGCTGCTTGTAAAAAAAATTCTTTATAAATAAAAAATGTGCCCTTAAATTTGAAGCTTTTTAGGTTATGAATTATCATCCAGATAACAACTTTGCTATCGTCTGGCACATATTTAAAACCATTAAAATAGGTTGGCGATTTTTGTACACTTAAACATATTATGTACAGTACAATATATTATTAGACTTGTAGGAGTAGGCAATAAATATACTATTTTACATTCTAAAAATTCTGCCAGAATGGCACTTGCCGATTTAATTGATATTACATATTTTAAAAAGATCTTTCATTGTTGGACAGGGATTACTCTAATGGTTCAGTACCTCGTAAATGACAATAGAAGAAATAGACGTGTCTAATGTATCCAATTTGCAGAGTCCGACCGAAGCTTCGGCTTCCGCTTCAGTATCAGCCACCTTCGGCCAATACATCCACCTTTTGTTCTGCCATCCACACATCACACACATATCATACACGACACTGCGCTGGAAATAGTAATGCGTTGGGGTAATCACACACTCGGACATACCTTGCCTATGAAGTTTTGTTCAAAATTCGAATTATTTTCAAATTTTATCATCTCTATGAACTTGCAAAATACTTGTAATCACATCTAGGACTTATTTTCGCATGGTTTTTAAACCTTCGGCTTAGGCCAAAAATCTACCTTCGATCGGACTCTACAATTTTGCCATTGAAATTAATTACAAGTAGGAAACTTTACCTTCACACCTAATATGTCAATCAATCCACATAATCTACAAACAAATATATATCATACTATCGATACTGCACTACACTGTTGGTCATTCGTATAATACGATCGCGACAAATCAACATGCGAACTGCAGTAGGGCGGCCCTGAATCGACACGCAGCTGATTTACGATTTACGGCTAGTTATCCCACCCGTGGCCGTCTTCGTTCTATCATCGTTTATTAGATTTTTTTTATACGACCCGTGTGGCGCAGCGGTTACCATACCGGTCTGACACGCAGTGGGTCCCGGGTTCGATTCCCGGCCAGACAGGTATCTGAATGATGAGTTTAGATTCTTGTTCTGGGTCTGGGTGTTTGTGTATTCGTCTTTGTGTGTGTCCATGGCACCCACGACACAGAAGAAAATCCTACTGTGGGGCTATGAGTGTAGAAAGCGTTTATTTATTTATTTATTTATTTTTATACAACAGCATATAATATATATATTGTCAGGATATTTTATATATAAACAGGTGTTTTTAATGAAATATCGTTTTGCAGAAAAGCATAGATGTGTGTGTGATTGATTTCAGATAGAACCTATGTTATATATGATGTTGCTTACAGATATCCAAGAGCGGCAGTGACCACTTACCATTAGGTGGACTGAACACTCGTTCGCGTTAATATAAATTATTTGCGCATGATTTATTTATTTATTTATCTAACCATTTTAGTTAATATTTGATTACTACAATAAAATTCTATTAGTTTTTTTATAACATTGAAGTAGCAAATGGGCATTCAGTCTACTTGATGGTAAGTGGTTGCTGTCACTTATGGACATCTAAGCAATAACAGATGCTTTACTATAATCAAACATTTTTCTTGAGGACTATAATTATCGCCTCGTATAAAAGTGAACCGGAAACCGCAGAAATAGATTTGTCAGATAACAAAACAATCAAACAGGTCTTGATATCCCTGAAGAAAAAAATACAATTTTGAATTAACTCTAAGCGTATGATACCAAATTTAGTACCAGTTATATAGTACATATCTTAAAATCCTAATTTTCATGAAACATTAATATTAATCGGCGTTAAAAAACAACCGCAACCGGGTCACAGCCATTAAATTTAACTTCTCTTTGCAGAGGACATGTAATCGGTTGTTAACGTTGGGTGACCGTGGTAAATCTCGAGTAATCCGGCGCAGAACAAATATAGTTCGAAGCAGATAAGGTGCGTCCGGCCGCGGGGCGCTAATGTGCCATTTGTATGATGATGTCGGCCGCTTGGAGAGTAGCCGTCCCTGGGGCTCGGCTCCTAAATGTCCTCTCCTAAGTGTCAATGTGATACTAACGATACCACCAACGCTTGGCCTATTCCATATATTAAGACGTGTAAATATTATGTAACTGTGCCTAAGAACTTACATTTTTCAAGTTTGTTAGTACCTAAGTATATCATCTTTTACTAAGTCCGATATATTAGGTACGAAGTAGGTAGGTCATTTGACTTATTGTCCTATATCAAACGTTTAACGAGTTTATAATACCATTCCATAAATAGAATTAATTAATCTGCATACACATAAAGAAACTATAATAATAATTACCGTGGACGTAGATAGGTAGGTATCCATTGGACGTTCAGACTGAACCTGGTAACGAAAAAAACTTATGCAAAAGTGAAAAAGAAAATTGGGTTGAAACAAACAGTGTCTGAAAATGAACGGACAGTGTAAACAGAGGCAGCAATATGTGAGTGTTTGTGTTGAAAAAATGAGAGCTGCGGCCAGTTCATTTACATGGTAAACGTGCGCTTAGAATGGGTCGTCACGCACTCCCGCAAGACTGACCTGCGTCATTAAGATCGCGATTAAATTAGATACGTAAAACACGATTTGCGTGTTGTTAAAGAGATAAAAATGTTCTTATAAATCTGCCTATAGAAATAAGTGCCAAAAATGACAAAATGCATGTTTTATAGGTTCGTCAGGATCTGATACTCTGTGTCCTCATTCTGGTTTTCTTCCTATATATAGTTCGATCTATTGATCTGTAAAAGGTAGCAGATTTTTTTTACAAATGTATTTATTTTTATGATTTGTTACAATATCCGTATTACCACGGATATACTAACAAATCATAAAATGACTAAAAAGTAAGGCTGATTTATAAAAAAATACCTACAATAAATGCCGTTGTTCAAGCATCTAACAGTGTTTACTTGCCTATAGTACAAGCTTTGAAAAGAAATAACGGTTTAT
Source organism: Spicauda simplicius (assembly GCA_949699795.1). Taxonomy (NCBI): domain Eukaryota; kingdom Metazoa; phylum Arthropoda; class Insecta; order Lepidoptera; family Hesperiidae; genus Spicauda; species Spicauda simplicius. Next base: position 10,753,501 of record OX453064.1, read on the forward strand.
AAAAGTGACAACATATTTTTTAAGATAAGGACACCTAGCTGTATGAAAGAAATTCATCTGAGGTATGAAATTTAGGTATAAATACATAGATAAACGTCATAGCGCCTACAATGTATAATGTATGAGCTGTAGTAACGTATACGAGTTGTTTTAATACACCTACCTATTTTTTGTGGCCTATTGAATTACGTGTTAGGATTAGGATTAAATACGTTTACTTACAAGCACTGATCCATGGCCATGAAAAGCCACCAAATGGTGCCCGTGCGTAAATAATCCTCTTATATAAGAACATCGTACCCTCGCGTATATTTATTTTCACTAACTACATTGCTTTGATGTCAAAGTTATCGTTTTCTAGGTGGCATCAAAACATAACTTCTCTTCCAAATTATCAATTTACATATTTAAATTCAGGACTTCTATAACAGCAGGCTCCATTCACACAGTCCAAACCACGTTAGACTACAATAGTTGAGTATTTTTTTGCAGACCAAGAGAGTAACCGCCTTTTTTCGTTGACCACGACTGTTCCTCCCCCTTCACAAAAACTATTGTAACGGCTATGAAAGAGTGCAGTAATTGATGTACTTTAAATTATACTTATCAAGTATGGAATATTGATTAGTCACCTAGAGGTATATTACATCGTTTTTTAATTCAACGCAAGTCGTGTAGTGGATGAGTCGGCGATAGGTAAGCGCGTCATTAGCGTTTATCACTTCATTCCGGATGAAAAATCTTCAACAGCCCCCAGTGCCTCTCACGTGCGCTTTAATGATTTATTAATTTTCACCTCCATAAATATGCTGCAAAGCTGGTCCATTAACTTCTATTTAACAATGTTGGAGTACAATATTTCACTTTTAAAACTTTGCTTTAAATATTTTCACCTAAAGTATTACCTAGATACAAGTAGACATGATATCCAACTTATTATTAGCCGATCACTCACCAGCACCGTCTCTGTATCTGTACTCATTACTGATAATAACAAGTTTATATCAAAGATTTTTACCCGACTGCGCCAGGAGTGTAATGTTTTTCGACGTATGAATGTATGTAGATATGATTGTACCTTTGTATATATAGGTAAGTCCTATTTCTTCTTTGGGATGTGCTGCACGCTAAACGATTTGACGAGCTGTGACGCGACATACGATACCTATATCATTGGAATCCTCTCAATTTGCAGACTGGTATAGGCTGTATAATTTTTAAATATGGGACCTTCAACCAGATAAAAAGTAGAGAGGGTGAACGGTTTTTTATTATCATAACACAATGGGTATCAAATAAAAGCTTTTAAGTAAACTACTATAAATGAGTATACCTATGTATATAGTTATTATAAATCGCTCTTCTTGCTATTTTGAGGCATATTTCACAAAAAAAAAAAAAAAACAAAAAACCTCAATCGTAGAAAAGCCTATCTATTGAAACTGAAGTTAGTCAATAAATAGTGTTTAGGCAGTCTGTTTGCTTTTTAATAAATTTACAATGTTAATTACTTCGCCAGCCAATTCGCACTGGTGGGTTATGCCTGTATATACCTGTGTCCAGCAGTGGGACGTTAATGTGTTATCACCACACCCTCAAACTTCCTTACTCCTGAACAAGATTTGATTATTTGTTTTGCATTTATAAAGTTCTAAAATAAAAAAAAAAACTTGTTATTTATTCATCTCCTTACTATATCTATCTTTGTAACTAGAGGTTAGTTTTAAATATAGATAGAGGACATACGTAGTACTTCGTAGGGATACAGTACTAAGCAAACACGATCGTTGTTTCCGGTTCCTATATAATTAAATTAAATTAATCTGAGTAGGTTTCCTTCACCAGAATTTCCCGTACTTGTAAAGTACCTACACAAAGTCGCATATTTGGAAGATATATGTGGAGTTTAACGGATATCACTTTTACAGCTATTATCAAATTGATATAAAAAACTATTAATCTGATATTATAATGTAAGAACAAAAGAGCGTTCAGCAGGCCGAGATGAGTATCGATCGCGCACGCTGCTGACTCGGCAGTCGCACGCCGACGGGGCGGAATACGCACTGCCAGCCCTGGTTATCATCCACGATTACCTTTGCTTCCTACTATACATTTTGTATTGAGTGTTCGTAACTTGTCGTTTTTGGATGTTTTGTTGTAATGCCTAGAACCCACTTATTTCTTAGTATATCTTCTTTTTTTTTTATAAGATCGAAGTAGCAAATCAGCAACTGCCGCCGATTGACATCTGCAAGGAACTTAATACAGAATGAATATTCTATCTAAAGCTATTAATAAATACGTTTTTACTCCCGAGGTCTAAGATGGTCATCTCATATAAAAGGAAGCTGGCACCTCTTTCACCGAAATGCAAGAATTACTTCACGATAGAAATACACACCTATTTCTAGCGTGAAGCAATTGACCGGAGAAGTCCCCTTTCGAACCATATACGTTCCACCGCATTTCAATGTCTCTCGCCATATGTCATAAAGGCCTCCAAATTATTCATCTTTCTTTTGAAAACTTCCTAAAAGACCTCTGATGGACTTAAGTAAATAATTTTAGATTTTATAAAAGTATCTGTGAGCGGCTAATGTTGCGTGGTTATTTCTGAGAACAGTAAATTCAAATCCAGAGACAACTTTGATTGTTACCTGGTGTTTTATGATAGAAACAAGTTAAGAAGGTCACCTCATATAATAACCACCTAAGTGCGATCGGAATCGCGCAAGAAGGTTACGTTTGTTGTATTTGATCCCCCTTAAATATTTGTTTTATTCTGTGTTTGTTGTTATAGCGGCAACAGGAATATATCATCTGTGAAAATTTCAACTTTCTAGCTATCGCGGTTCATCAGATAGTCTTGTAACAGACAGATAGACGGACAGTGGATAGCGAACTCTCAGTACTAGGGTTCCGTTTTTACCTTTTGAGTAGATACGGAACCCTAAAACCAGGACGCCATCCACGCTTTTCCAACGATGTAAATGTGGCGGTGGTACCAACCCGGTCTAACTACACTGGTGCTACCACCAGATATTTTTCTTTTTCCATTTCACTCTAGATTCTTTCAGAATTTTAATATTGTTTGTACTATACAAACAAGTGTTACCTACTGTCTCCATCTCTAGTCTTGTCCACCTGATACTGACTGAAAGACTTCATGCATTCTAAAGAACATAAAGACAACTGGAAATGGTAAGTAGGTAAGTACGTGGAGCACTCTAACCAACGTTAAGCGTCGTTACGTATAGGTACTTTATCATAGTTCTTCACCGTCGTTATTTTATTACAAGGTCCATCTAAATAATTACATAAAGGAATTATTTGCAGAGAATTGATATCACAGCAAATCACGCTATTTAGAGGAAGTGGAAATAATGTGCAATATAGGCCTGATTGATAAATATAATATAGCTGAGCGAGAACATCAGAAGGGAAATTACATTCACTATTAGAAATCACATCTGTAAATGCAAGGTGTGCTTACAAATGTGATTTTTTTAGTTTGATAAGCCCAAGGTCGCCACCGTTAGGGGAAAAAATCGGGACGATCGGGCCAAAGAATATGATCCATGGAATCTATTTGTATTTATTTTATATAAATATTTTTTCCATACATATTTCTTGATGTTACGACCAAGGTTTCAAAATTCTACGTCATTAATTGTATTTATTTATGAAGTTTGAACAAGAAATATGTGTTAAAAAAAAAAATTTAAACAAAAAATACAACTGACTTCCATGCCACATAAAAGTGAAAAAGAATATAAGTACATGTTCGTTTAGAGCATACACAGTACTTAGTACATAGTTCTGAAGTCTTACTTTTATGTGGCATGGAAGTCGGTTGTATTTTTTGTTTAAAATTTTTTGAAGTGAAACTTCTTTATCGGGGTTGGAAAAAAATTAGTGTAACATTTTTTCGTTACGCGCCATCTTTTTCCGTTACGCGCCATCTTTTTCTTATCCCTACCACGCGTGATATTAGATAGATTATTATAGATTAGATTATTAGATAAAGTTTAATAAAAGCCTTTTATTAAACTTTATCTAATTTAACTTTATTTAACCAATTTCTGTAAAGTTGCATATAGTAAATTATTTTTTGAAAAATAACGTCATAAAGAAGTTTCACTTCTTACGAGTGTACCTACGCTAGTACACGCACACATTTTTTTTTCACCCTTTTAAGTGATGATATACTCACTTTTACAAGTATCACAATAATTTCAATGAGTTTACGTGGTGCAGAGATAAAATGAAAAGATTAATTCAATCTCAACCTTACATGACAAATCCCACCCCAGCATCATAAGGGTTGAGGAGTTGAAGTTCCAATTTTTTGTTTTATGCCTTTGCTTAGCAATGTTATTATAAATCTGTGAGCAACAAATGTCCAACGTTTACGCTTTAGGCCTGCAGTACCCCTGCATCATCAGAATTGAGGAGTTGAAGGTCAAAATTGTCATCGTACATCTTTGCCTTGCTATTTTATGATATATCCATAAGCACCAAATGCCCATCTCATACGGCTTGGGCTTGCAGTACCCTGCATCATCAGGGTTGAAGAGTTGAAGGTTAAATTTTTGATCATTTACTTTTGCTTTATATTGTTATTACATACCCATAAGCACCAAATGGCCAACCCCTATGGTTTAGGCTTGAAGCATCCCTGCATCATCAGGGTTGAAGAGTTGAAGGTCAAATTTTTCATCATATGTCTTTGCGTAGTAATCTTATTTAAGTGTCTGATAATTTGGCTCGGAGACAAAATATGTAACTGCTCAACCGATGGGAATAATTGAGTTGTGTTAAAAGATATTTTTTGTAGGTTCTGATGAAATTGCAAAACCAGTTCATATATCCTATATGATATTTACAGCAAAAAATAAACCTATACCGGACTTTACACCGCTCAATATAAACAAGGATATAATACTGAGATCGAATTGTGAGAAATATCTTGGACTTTGGATAGATGATAAATTAAGTTGGAAGCCACATATTGATCATGTGAAAAAGAAAATAACATCAACATTAGGTGCGATACGTAACATAACCAATTTTATTCCAAACACTGTGCGAAACCTGATATACAACTCTCTTATAAAATCGCATTTAGAATACCTAATAGAGATATGGGGATCAGCTGCTGCAACAAACATCAACCCCCTACAAAGAACTCAAAATAAAATTATAAAAGTATTATATCATTATCCCAAGTTTACTCCTACCACACAATTATATCATAAAACTAAATTACTAAACTTACGCCAATTATATACCTACTATACTTGCATTCTTATTAGGAAAGTGGTAACAAATTCCATCAAATCTGATTTAAAATTACATCATAAAACCAACTCGCATAATTTAAGAAATAAAAGCAAGATCGTATTACCTAAGACTAGAACAAACTATGGAAAGAAAACGATACTATTTGAGGGAGTACAGCTGTATAATAATTTACCTAACCATATAAAAAACTGTGAAAATATTAAAATGTATAAAAATAAATTAAAAAAATTTGTATTGTCTAGAAAAATGTAATGTATCTTAAGTGAACGTACTACATAGACATTTCTAATTTTTACTGCTCCAGAGGCAAAAGCTTTTTGTAACCTATTTTTTTTTCTTTTTGTATCTCATTGTAAATGAAACTCTGTTTTGTATGAGAATAAAATTCTTTAAACCTAAACCTAAATTGAATTACTTACTTACTAGCTATGATCAGAGAACATACGTGCATATAGAAATGAAAAAAAAACTTTTGTATAAAAAGTTTAACCGACTTCGCCTGTCAGCCTTTTTATATAGGATGGGTTAGGTTAGGTTGGAACTTAAAAGAAAACGTCAAACTAAACGAGCAGGGCGCGGAAGCGCCCTGTGAGTGGGTGCGCTCATTTAATATGAATTATAAAAATATTGTAAGTTATGGCTTAGGTTATGTTCAATTTGTCATGTAAGGTTGAGATTGATTAATATTTCCATTTATGTATGCACCATGTTATCTCATTGATCTTATTGCGATACTAGTAAAAATGAGTTTATCGTCACTAAAAAGGGTGAAAAAAAAAATTTTTAAACAAAAAATACAACCGACTTCTATGGAACAAAAAAGTAAAAAATAATCTAAATACATGATGGTTTAGAGCATACACAGTAGGTACTTAGTAGTAGTCCCGAAGTCGGCGCTCACCATATTTCGCTAGATCGCGACGAAACCACATGTGTCCCTTTTTAGTGACGATAAACTCATTTTTACTAGTGTCGCAATAAGATCAATGAGATAACATGGTGCATACATAAATGGAAATATTAATCAATCTCAACCTTACATGACAAATTGAACATAAACCTAAGCCATAACTTACAATATTTTTATAATTCATATTAAATGAGCGAACCCACTCACAGGGCGCTTCCGCGCCCTGCTCGTTTAGTTTGACGTTTTCTTTTAAGTTCCAACCCAGAGATGGGCATAACTAGTTACATAAGTAATCTAATTAATAATGAAATTACAAAGTAATTAAATTAAATGTAATTGAATTACACAGTAATCAATTACATTGTAATTGAGTTACTACCAACGTACAATGTAACTGATTACAATATATTTAATTACAAAATAATTTAATTACAACATAACCTAATTACTTAGTAATCTGTTTAATTGTAACCTTAACTTTGCATGTGAAATATATTTATTTGTTCTATCTGTAATGTTTTTTGTTTACAATGATAATCAAAACAAGATGTATTTAATATTTCAACAAAACATCTGATTCACATGTTTTTTTTAGAAATGAGCGTATATAACTTTTTTTAATTTTTTTTTAATATTAAATAAAATAAAAATATAACATCTTCGCTTAGTGTAGTAGCGTATGTAGGATTGTAGGTAAAGCAGACACGGTCTGCAACTTCGGCAAGTACGAATTTAAGTGCAAACGTTCCAGTCTAATACTGATTTAATTACATTATAACAGATTACTTATGTAATCTGTTATAATGTACAGATTACTTATGTAATCTGTTATAATGTAATTAGATTAACTTGTAATTAAATTATTTGTAATTAGTTACAGTAAATACTTATTGTAATTAGTTACCTATGTAACCTGTTACAAAGTATTTTGAATACTAATTACAAAGTAACTGTAACTTGTAATTGTTAATTCAATTACTTTTTGCCCATCACTGTTCCAACCTAACCTAACCCATCCTATATAAAAAGGCTGACAGGCGAAGTCGGTTAAACTTTTTATACAAAAGTTTTTTTTTCATTTCTATATGCACGTATGTTCTCTGATCATAGCTAGTAGCTTTGTTTAAAAATTTTTTGTTATCGTTGAGAGTTATTTTTTTACTTTGTACCTAATAAAGTTGAGAAAGTTTACTGCCATATAATACGTTGTCACTAGCAGTTCAATGATGTATCATTGAAATCGACTCAGTTTTCAGATTGAAATAGGCTATATAGATTTTAAATATAGGGGGAAAATGGGGGATAATTTTACAAAACGCCCAAGAGAGCATGTACCTTTTTTTTTGTTTTCGAGGGGGAAACTTTCAAAAAGTACCCGACGTCGTGGGATCGACGCGGGTTATGTGGGATTCTTACCCCACTAAAAGCCTCCGGTGGCCGACCTCGACGCTACGAAGAGGACTCCGGGAACTCCAATTGACCGCCGCCGGTGTCCTCAGCGTGTGCCCCATCGGGCTCTTCCTTGGTGGGCGTGAACTGCTCACCGCACCTACTGGTTTTTACGGCAGCATGCAACCACATTCCCGGGGTCGCTTGGCCGGACGGTTCGAGCTCCCACTCTTCCCGCCCGCAACCCCGGATGCCTCTTTTAGTCGCCTCTTACGACAGGCAGAGGGTACCGTAATTAGGGTTGCCACCATTTTTCCAGCGAATAAAGTACTTTGGCTATAAAAGGTATAAAGAAAAAAGTACGTAGCTTCAAAATAAAGTACAATTTATCTTATTCCATATTTTAGGCTCCAGGATATTTGTAGAATGACGCGTGGTGGTAGTCGGCGAAAAGAAGTGGTAAAAAAAAGACACTAAATATAAACATATACAACTACTTTCTAAATAAGGTAGCTATGGAAATGCTTAGAAATGATACAATTTTTTTTTCACACAAAACTGCTTATAATGACGCTTTTTTAAACTCAGATCATGCAAAATAAAATATTTTCGCATACTTTATTTTTCTGATAACGTATAAAGTACAATTGCTCGAAATAAAGTACAATACTTTTTAATAAAGTACGGGTGGCAACCCTAACCGTAGTCCAATTCTGGTCCCGGAACTACAGGGACAAAGAGAGCATGTACCTACAAGCAGAACCCGTGACTTCATTCACACAGACTATATGATCCATATTGAATCACAAGCCGAATATTACGTTTCATTAAATTTGCATCAAGATTGGCAGATTTCAGAAAATAATTTCAACTTTTACTTTACCCCCTTACAAATTGATTTTCATTTTTTTTTTTTTTTTTTTATTTTTTTTTTTTATAATTGATTTTCAAAAATTGGTGAAGTAGAGTTTTCAATGTATTAGCCCAAAGAGCTAAATACTGAGTGTCATTAAGTTAGCATCAAAATTGACGGACTTACATTTAAACGTTCCTCTCTATTTTCTTCCCAATTAGGGGTAAATTTACTGAAATCCGGACTGTCCCAGCAAAATCGAGTTAAATGTCGCGCTCAATGTTCAATTTTTCGCGGGCTTTTTCATTCCTTTAGATTTTTTGTTGGTGTTAATATTGTACAAAGATTTATCTATCTGTAAGTCCAAAGATGCGTTTTTAAATATAAAAAAAAACTAAAATTTAATTTTATTTAAATAATCAAATAACATAATATTTTTTTCTATTGAATTCGGAAAAAGCAATAACAAAAATTGAATGAATCCTAACAAATGACAGTGCTATGTTTAAAGCAATTCATGGCAAAAAATACATTATATTTTAAAAGAATTGGTGGCAGTACATTAATTAAAATGAATCAAAATAAATAGTTCGGCATTATATTAGATCATCCTTGATATATACTACAGATCATGTTTTAAAAATAATAGACATAATTGTCAAACGTCAAAATACTGTGATGAATCTGATTGTTAGGAATAGTAAGAACAAAACTCGTTAGAAAGTGTCAATAGAATAATTGGGAGTTAACGTAATAAGTAATAAATGCATTTAACAAAAGAGCTTTAAAATTGCTCATAAAATCAGTGATACACTTATGAAGTCATTGTAGGCACTACACATCTCATTTAGTAGTTAGCCTTGAAGTAGATGTCATCTAAATGAGTGTTGTTTATTTTACATTTTAGTGATATTAGTCGTAATTTCGCGATTATATGGCTCTGATATTTGACTTATGTGTTGTAACCACTGTGAAAAGGCATGTTTTACCCACGCATTCGGGAGAAAGGTGCCAGTTTAGTAGTTGTCAGCTGGACTTATCTGGTCGTGCTGTGCGCTGCATCTACGGCGCCCTGTGACAAAACGCGCAGGGTCTTTACCGAGCAAAGCGGAATCATCACCGATGGACCCAGTAACTCTAACTACACACAAGTTAGTCCACTTTGGAATAAACTACGTTTAACTGCAGATCAGGAAGTGTTAATTAAACTGCTGCTATTTTCAGGATTCACATTGCGAATGGCTAATAAAAGCGGCCAATAAGAGCCAGTATATAACGCTGAGCTTTATTCGTATGGGCACAGAATGTTCCTATGATTATGTATTTGTGTATGATGGTGATTCCTTTGATGCCCCATTGCTGGGAAGTTTTAGTGGGAAAACAGAGCCCCAGAATGTAACTGCTTCTAGTGGATATGTGAGTACACTTCTATATTTATATACAGCAAATATGCATCTATGATTTCGATATTAATATAACTCAAGAGTCTTTTTAATTGTCATCTAAAAATCTTAAAAACATGTGATCATAATTTACCTAATACAGGAAAGTAATAGTATTGTAGGGAGTTGAAATTTTGGACCCTATGTAAACGTTACATCATAATAGTATATTATATCATAATTACTAATAATTATTTGATTGAATTTTTTGCAGATGTTAATACTACTGTATAGTGATACAAATTATGTTCTCGATGGATTCCGAGCCACTTATGCCATATATAACTGCCCCAACAACTGCACGGGCAGGGGCATGTGCATGTCCAACAAATGTTTCTGTGTGGGGAGATGGGGCGGGCCAGACTGCAGTGTGGAACTTTGCCCTAACGCTTGCTCAGGAAATGGACAGTGTAAAGGGGATAGGTGTTTATGTAAAAAAGGGTATGTTTCTTTCAAAGTAAATATTTAATAAGTTTTCCTTGATTTATGAAGATTTTATAGTATTTGAAGTTATCTTTGAAATCATACTAATACATGCAGTTTACAAAGCAGGAAACTGCGTTCTAGGCTGTTGAACATTACCAATCCAAGGTTAATTGAATTGATGACTGTCCTCTCTCATTACAGTATTAATTAAAAGTACTACAACATATAATTTAATGAGGTAAATCTTCTTTGTACAATGTACAAATGCAATTTAATATCTTAAAAAAGGTTATATAGAGAAATTCATTAAAACAGTATGATTCATTTGTGGACTTTGTACATTATTGAATGGAAATAAATATTTTTTTCATATGTTCATTTATTTTCCTATAACTTTGTATATCAAATTGCAAATGCATTAAGCTGAGACTACCTCTCAGCTTTAAATAACGACCTCAGTAAAATGTACCACATAAATATGTTTTTGGACCTGGTACCATTTTATAATTACCAGTTTCAATAATCTATCAAACAGAGACTAGAAACCCTGTGGGGTGTGAGAAAAATAAAGGGTAATTATTGTGTTTTTTGATTACATTAACTGCTACTAAGCAGTCATCATGAGCATCACATTCCTAGCTTGTTTAGTTAAAGTTTGACAGACAAGGGAGACAGGCCAGATTACTGTGAGTAAACTTAAAGAGTACTTTATAAACAAGTAGAAGGACTGGTGGAAACAAATTATGCAACAAAGCAATGTAATTGTTAATAAACTCATGAAATCATGCAAATAAGAAATAAACGCAAGCAAATATTACGACTGCAATAAACCCATTTACTTGTTATGCTAGCTTGCTAAATGTCTAATTAACTGTGGACAACAATTATTGTACCTATATGTAACTGTAGATAAAATGCTTTGTGTTGTTTTATATTTATTTATAAAATAAAATTGCATTGTTACATCACTCTTTAATTATACATATACATAATATTTATGTACTATTTGGTTGCTATTAGTATTTCCAGTATAATTCTGCACTTTAATTAATTGCATAATGCTACTTTTGTTTCTTTGATCCTTACAATAGGTATTTGAATGTATGTCATTACAAATTAAGGAGGTTTTATCTGTTAACAAATTGTTGGGTCGACAGATATTATGGAATAAAACGGGACTTACAGCTGTAAAGATTTTTTTACGAGTCAATACTGAGTTGTGCACACTATATCCCTTAATAAGTAGGTGTAAAGTTTTATATTTACATTAGTTGTTAGTACTCTCTTGTCAGATATGAAATACATGGAATTTTTTTCCTTTTACAAATGCTGAAAGATTTTATACACAAGTTCAAAAAATTGTTTTATGTTAAATGGTGTGGTATAATTTTGTATTTTAATTGCATATTTATTCTCGTTCTGTATTTAATACCATACTGTCACTTACTGTACTATTAGACACTAGACTAGACTTTACTTCTAGACCAAACTATTGCTTTATAGAACTGAAGGAAGACAAGAAATCTTCCTATAAGTACATATACTTTGATATTGAGATTACTAAACATTTCTTGTGATGTATGTTATTTATAAATTTGGTTACATATTATCACATCATAAAAGCCACAGCATTTTTTCTTTTTTTAAATGTGGCTCAAAAAACCAATATGTCTGAAACATGTGTCATGTTTTTATACATGAATATCACAGTTTCAATGTAGTGATGACCATACAATTTTATGTATTGTAAACAGCCAATTACATGTTTATGTCATGTACTATCATTGACCTTATCTTAAGGTCAATGGTACTAATAATCTGATTGTATTATTGATACCTACATGTATAATTTGTTATATGGCTATTTTGTTTCAGTTTTTCTGGAGAATCATGTTCATTAAAGCAAAATGACAAGGAAGGAAATAGTTGGCATTGGCTCTCTCACACGGAAAGCGGCATGACAAAGAGAGCTGCACACTCAGCAGTCTACGTGAACCACACTGACTCTCTATATGTTTTTGGAGGATATGATCTGAATAAAGTCTTAGGGTTAATGGAGATTTATAGGTAAGCTTATTGTGATGTTCCTTATTATAGGGAAAATATGTACTTTTGAAGGTCTGTGAAATTTATATATTCTGCTACTATCAGTCACTCAGTCAGTCACAAGTCTCAAAAAATTAAGGATTTGAAAATGATTATTTATTGTTTTGTTTTGGTATTCTTTCAGATTTTCTACTAGTCAATGGTATGATGAAAATGGAAAAGTTTTACGTCGATATCCTACAAATGAGGAGATCGATAAATCATTGCTAACTTTATTTTCCAAGGTGAGAGTACAAATTATTGTTATGCATTGAGTGTTGTGCATTTGCCAGAAAAACTATTAACACTAGAAGACCTTCAACACTTTTTATGAGATCAAAGTTGTATTGTTTGTTACATCCAGCATGCAGTTTGTGAAGCGTGACAGTAAAAAGTAATGTTTACGTTTTTCGTTCATTTGTTTTTCAGGGCAACATTGATGGCAGCGTGCAAATTGGAAACAGGAGCTCATTATTTAATTTACTTTTAACATCTTTTTCTCATCAAGACAAGACAACATTACCACTTATGTATTCTCATCCATCCACATCGTATTCTGAAAGCTATTTACAATTTACCGACAGACCTGAATTTTTAAGTTCCTCTACTAAAAGTAATTTCTCAAAACCCGAGCCGAGATACGGTCACTCGGCTTGCGCATACGGCAGTGGGTTCATTTTGTACGGCGGCAAATTATCAGATGGCAGTTTATCATCTGAATTATGGTACTATGACGCCGTTTCGAACAGTTGGACCTTGAGGGCCGTAAATTCAACTTTCACTCCGCCCGGCTTAACGCGGCACACATTGACCGCTGTAAAGGATGAATTGTACCTGTTTGGCGGGAGCACTGTCGATGGGGAGTTTTCTTCTAGGTAAGTATCAACATTTACTTGAGACAACATACGTTAATTGCTAAATGTCCTTTTGAAATTACTTGTTTTATTACGCAGTATATCAAAGGAGCTAAGTAAAATAATATTATGATTCATCCAATCAATCATACTAAAAACAAAAAAAATGAATATTTCTATAATCTTCATTAACTTCATGTCAGATAAACGAATTTTTTTAGTAAGTTTCGTTTATCTTGCACAAAGTTATTATTTTAAATTAGTAAAAAGATTAATATGGTTAGTCTGTTGCGTTGACTGCAAATTATTTTATAGTATAGAACTTGGATTATTCAAACATTTGTTTTAGCTTATACAAAATCCAGCTTGGAGATATAAATACGGAATCATGGGAAAAGGTACAAGTTCGAGGTGGAAAGGAGTTGGATGTCCGGGTGGTAGCGCACACGGCGGTGTATCACCAGCACTCGAATTCTATTTTAGTTTATGGAGGCGTCGTTGCTAGTGTTGCCAGGTACAATAAATAATATACTTGTACAAAATACCTGACTGTCACTAGAAAAGAACTTTAAATACTTAACACATTTTGAGTAATTATATCTAAGAAACGTTGCGTTCACATCGCACTTAAAATACAAGGTGGTAGAACCAGTGTAGTTCGACCGGGGAAGTACTACCGCCACACCTATTTCTAGCGTAAAGCATTTATTGCATTTCGATGGAAGGGTGTGGTTGCCGGCACACTTTCACATGAGGCGATCATCATAGTCCTCGGGAGTAGCAACGCATCAGTGATTGACTTCAGATGGATGGATGACCCATGTTCTATATGAAGTTGATTTCAAATGTCCATGAGCGGCATTGGCCACTTACCATCAGGTGGACTGCATGCTCGTTAGCTACTTCAGTCATATGAAAAAATAAAAAAATTAACTAAATTAAAATCGATTCATCTCTTCAGAATTTAGAAAGTTGCGGACGAACAAGAACTACATGTTAAACTTCTAACTTTACCCTTTCACGATTTGGAAGTTGTTAAATCATGTTATATTATATTTAAAAATAACAAGATAATTGAATGTCTAATTAATGGATGGATTTTTTCTTGTAATTTTAAGGTTTTCAAAGCTTTCCGATAGAATGTTCGAATTCGATCTGGACTACAAACATTGGAGCGAAATACATTACCCAAGAGCTCATTTACGTGACACCTACGTACCACGGGAAAGGGCATTCCACACGTCTACAATCATAGGTAACTTTTCACTTTCTCAAAAATTAATAATACTACTAGCTGAAGTATCCGTATTTCTCTAGTATCGGATAGAAAATAAAATTATAAACCTAGTATATTCCCCAAAAGTTTGATATTTCTAAGGTTCTTTTTTATTTAACGTAGAAATATGATACTCTGACACCAAAGAGTGTGACGTCATTTAAATAGTCGCTATGTTTAAATAGTGCATAATATAAAAATTAAGAGTAGCCTAAAAGTCGACCAGGAAAATAAGTCGCATACATGCAAAAATTTATGTAAATCAGACCAGTGGTTGTTGCTTGATTTAGTAACAAACAGACACACATAATCTCATTTTTGTATATTAGTATAGGATATACATTAAGCAGATAAAAAAATGAATTAACTTTTCAATGTTGCTTTTCAGGGAACTATTTAGTTGTATTTGGTGGATATTCACATCGTCATAATAGGGAGGAGATCTGCTATGACAGTCAAATGTATTTGTACCATCTCGGTTGCCATTCATGGATACCGCTGGATATATTGGGAAAGACGCGAAAATATTATCCAAAAAAGCAGGGCGTCTTCGCCCATGCAGCTGCTTTGAAACCACCTTCTACTTTGCTTATTGCTGGAGGATACCATGGAAATGTAAACGGTATGTAATAACCGAAACCGATATTAATTTATATAATTAACTAGGTGACCTGGCGAACTTCGTTACGTCTAAAAGTCAAAAATTTAAAATGATCAGTGTTCCATCGCTATTTTCTGCATGTATTATACATAAAACCTTCCTCTTGAAACACTCTATCTATTTTAGAAAAACTGCATTAAAATTCATAGTGTAGTTATAAAGTTCTAAGCATACATACGGACAGCGGGAAGCGACTCTGTTTTATACTATGTAGTGATGAATATGCCGATTGTCAGTTTTTTTTTAATTTGGAGATATTAAAAGATGTTATCCACTTGATGGTAATGGCCACTGCCGCCCATGTAATCAAACCCAGATCAGTATTTTGAGATTGGTCATTGATGCGTTACTACCCTTGAGAAGTAAGTTGGAAGTCCTCACATATGTATATATGGTGTGGTAGAGGGCACAATCATAACTGATCATTTTTGCCCATGAACATCTGTTATCATCTATTGGTTTGGAGTTCTAAATGTCTAAATAGCTGTCTTAATTTTAATGTAACTCTGCATAGTACATTATCGGAAACCAATGACAACTTTAAATATACGTCCGTTAGCATAAAACTTGTTTAAATTATACCAACAATTTGCAGGTGATCTTCTCGCTTACGTAGTTCCAAGCTGGCATGCTGGCATTACGAACAAAGATCCGGAGTCTGCCTGCCCTAAGCATAGATCTCAGCCTGAATGCCTCGCCGATCCTGAATGCGGTTGGTGTTCAGCTGATGACGTGAGTTTATTTTCCTTGTATTTATACATACACAAACACTCCGACTCAGAACTAAAATAATTTAGTTATCTGCCTGGACGGGGATTGAACCGAATCGTATCAAACCGATATGGTGACGGCACCGCCTTGAGGGTCTTCTTAAGGGCTTGTCCATATGTTTATTACGTTTGATCTGTCTGTACAGCTGCTCTTGAAAATTACTGCAATGGTTTGAATACTTAAAAATAATAAATGGTATAATAAATACCATACAGTAGTAGATATGTAGTAGTAGTAGATATATAATTCAAAAAATGTTTAAATGCTATTAGTAAAATTTCTTCTCGTGAATCATGTAAACCGTACTTTATAAGATTTAATTTACTTATTTTTCCGGCCTTATATATATTTGAAGTAGTAAAATGTGTGAAAAGTAATTCTTCAGTTTTAAAAAACTATATAAAAATGAAAGACATAATCATGTACTATGCGCACAAAAATAAAAAACTGCGCTATTTAAAACTAATATGTTTAGCATGTCAAATAAATTTTGCAACAAGGTGGCGCTTGACATAAAAAATTGAAACCAAAGTGAAACATTCAATAAAGAATTTAAAACATATCTTATAAACAAATGCTTATAACATTGAAGAATATCTGAGTGCCACTGTCTGAAATCTACTAAAATGTTAAATTAATTCGATACTTGATCCATGTTAATATATTTCAAATCAGGCATTCTCTTATTAATTGTAATATATTATCAAGACATTTATTTTATTTTGACGAAAATTCACAATTGTAATATACCTAATATAATAAGTAATTGACTTAGTAGAATATAAATTGTAAATTGCATGCCCAATAGGAAATGTAGGACTCAACACGATTTTACACCTTATTTCCAAAATAAAGATGATTTAATTTGATATAGTAGATGCGTAGTCGTAGGTATAGTAGTAGAGTATAATTAATGAGCGGTACGTTTTTTTTACTAGATTTGCTACGGAAGAACAGTCGGATCGAATTGTACGACTAACTTACAGTCCATTAGATGTGGGGGCATCTGTCCCGCGCTTGGTGATTGCCACTCCTGTTTAATCCACGGGCCACCGCTGGACAAAAAGAACACTACAAGGACGGCTTTGTCGTCAGTCAGCACGAAGTTGGGCTTGTACCAGTGCAGTTGGTGTGTCCAAAATGCCCGCTGTCATCACAAAGACGGTAAATAAATGATGCGTTGCGATATAAATATATATTCAAAAAAGAAGTCATTTAAATTTCATGTGTATTTGCTTTTTAGATAGTTATGGCGTCTGTGGAGAAGATACACCTTCTGAGAATCCAGGGTGGTGGGGCACGACAGGCACAGAAGTAGCTGATCCCGAACAATGTAAAGTTCTGGATAAGCGACCAGGTCTTACCTTCTTACGGTATCAGCAACCGGCGGATTGGAATCATCCGGACGGAGTGTCGGTTGTAAATGCAACTACAGTAGATTGGGGGACCGGTGGGACCAGCAATCATATCTTCCGTGGTACAAGTGAGGCCAGGCTTAGGGGTTGGTTGCATATACCACAGTACTGGAACGGAACTGGCGAAACTATACACATCTGTGCGGGCTATTCGAATTTAACGCTAACTTTAGGGGATCGCGATGAACCGACTGCAAATATCTCCGCGGATCCCTCTGCCTGCGCAGCAGTTAACTGGCCAAACCTATTCCCGGGGCGACTCTCCGTCAACATGCATGCAAACGATTCCTTGCACCTAGGTCCGTATCCATCTCATCACCACGCGAAAATGGAACTACTTCATAACAAGTCACAAGAAAGTGCAAAGGTAACTTAGCGTATTAATATTTAAAATACGTGTAATAACCTTAAATATTTAGTTTTTCATAATATCTGACTGATTGTTTTAGGTGTTCACGTTTGAATTCTTGGAACCATATTCCGACGGTCAATGTTCGAACTACGACAACTGCCTCCTGTGCCTGGCGGACGCGGCGTGCGGGTGGTGCGAGCTGACGAACCGCTGCGAGCCGCGCCACGTGGACGAGAAGACGGCGTGCGTGGCGGACGGCGAGTGGCGCTACCTGACGCTGCAGCCCGCCGCCTGCCCCAACTGCTCCAACTACATCAGCTGCGAGCGCTGCGTGGCGGGCAACTACTGCGAGTGGTGGGGCGAGGAGGCGCGGTGCGCGCGGCGCGGGCGCGCGGGCAGCGCCGTCGTGGACGCCAGCGAGTGCCCCGCGCCGTGCCGCACGCGCCTCGCCTGCGAGCACTGCCTCGACGAGCGCGGCCGCTGCGTCTGGTGCGAGGCCACGCGCCAGTGCTTCAGCTTCAGCGTCTACACCAGCGAGTACCAGTTCGGCCTCTGTCGGGAGTGGCTGGACCGAGCGTCGATCCCGACCGATGAACCTAATGGGAAAGTCAATCAGTGCAAGTCGTGTCAGGCCAACGTTCAATGCTCCACTTGTCTGCGGAGCATGGGATGCGGGTGGTGTCATTCACATGAAAATCCCATCAACGGCGTGTGCACGGAGGGCGACTTTACCCGGTCCCACGCTGATTGTGCGTCCCTATTGAACGTGACCGCAGCGGATGCCGGCTGGGCGTACGCGCAGTGTCCGGACGTCGACGAGTGCGGGCTCGGGCTCCACGACTGTCATGAGCATGCGGTTTGCAATAACACGCATGGATCGTACACCTGCAAGTGTAGGCAAGGATACAACGGGGACGGAAAAAAGAGCTGCCTGAGAACTTGTTACAATAACTGTGTACATGGGTATTGTCTTGGGTATCCGCAATACAAATGTAATTGCGACTTGGGCTGGACCGGTGCCGACTGTTCTATTAACTGTATGTGTCACAACCATTCCACATGTAAAACTGGTGTGGGCCGATGCGACGAGTGTCAGGATTGGACGGAGGGAGAGTTTTGCGAATCGTGTAAACCAGGTAGCCACGGCAACGCGACTACTGGACAAGGTTGTCGACGATGCGACTGCAATGACCATGGCGACGAAACGCGAGGTATTTGCGATGTTACGACAGGTGAGTGTATTTGTAAAGATAACACAGAGGGACAAAATTGTGAACACTGTAAACCGAAATTTTATGGTGATCCACGGCATGGAGGTCGATGTTATTATCAATGTGAGCCAAGAGGAATGTTGAATGCTTCCCAAACACAGGGAATTGGTTCATTTAAGACAGATCCAGATATTAAGTCTGTTGGCCCTTCTAAGGAATGTCTGTGGATAATTTCTGCAGAGGATGTTAAAGATTCAATCGTCCAATTTACTGTCAATTCCTCTACTTTCAATGTGCCATGTGATCAAAATGCAGTATATGTTTATGATGGCTTAGGCGGTGTACCTGATGTTAGTAATAATCAACAAAGCCAACTCTTGGGAGTGTTTTGTAATGGAGCGTCTTCTGGTGTAGTAGAAGCTCGAAGTGGAAATTTAACAGTTCATTACAAACAAAATCAGCCCGATCAGGGATTTGAAGGAGTATACAAGATTGTAGCTTGCGACAGTTACTGTCCATGGCCGAGGGTTTGTAACAAGAGACACTGCGTTTGCCGCGAAGGTTTTGGGGGACCAGATTGTAATGTGGAAATTTGTAGAAATAACTGCAGTATGTACCTCAAAGGAGGAGTCTGTGATACGAGTTATGGACGATGTCTATGTAATGATGGCTTTGGTGGTGACGATTGTTCAATTAAATTGGACAAGACTCAATTAGTCTTTACCGAATTATTCAATTCGGATTTCCTTTCGGAAGGCTTGGACCATTTACGAAAAACATTACCAAGATTCGGACACAGCTTGGTTGCCGATAGGCGTGGCTTGTGGATGTTCGGTGGATACTCGCTTTCGCACGGGCCTTTAAACGATATACGGTTTTACGATACGAAAAATAACACTTGGATGCAAGTCACCGTAGAGGCTACCTCAGATCCAAAGATGCCGGAAGGGCGTTACTTTCACGCTGCAGAGATCTATCACTCGAAACAAAACATCTATATCTTTGGTGGTTTAAGTTTACAAGAGAAGAGTGAGCAAAATAAAACTCTAGGTGATTTCTGGCAGTTTAGCCTAAAGGAACATAGATGGAACAATATCAAAAACAAGGAAGAACAACCGCCTCCTCTCGCGGGTCACACATTGACTTTACAAAAATACCAAGATTATGAGAGTTTGGTGCTTATTGGTGGCTTTTCTTTAGAAGAAGGTTTTATGGAAGATGTTTGGGAGTTTGATTTGGATAATGACAAATGGATCAAATTGAATTGCGAAGGTGCTCGGCCATTCGGGCTTATCGGCCATAGCACAGTATACCACCCACCATCACAGAGTTTGTACGTGTTTGGAGGAATCATATACATGTACAATGGAACACAAGTATCAAATAAACTTTTCTCATTTCACTACCCTACAAAGACATGGAGCGAATTACCAGTGTTCCCCGGTATGAGTGGTTACGATAACTTACCTCAAGCAACGTATTTACACTCAGCAGTTACAACAAACGATTACATGATAATATTCGGAGGCAAGACGGTTCCAGATAACAGATCCAATTCTCTGATCGCTTACATTTACAGCTGCAATCAATGGGTCAAATTATCAAAAGGTATGTTTCCTGTTCTTAAGACTTATCATTTCTTGAGTTCATTCGCTATATAACTTTTATTAAATTTTAGGTACAAGCCTTATAGATCATCCTCCGCCACGTACTATTGCTCATGCAATGGCGATCGACGTTGAGACTGAAAACGATTGGAATGTTTACGTAGTTGGCGGCTGGACGGGGACCGCGAACTGCCAAGTGACCCGCATTACTCTACCAGAAGATCTATGTTCCCTGTGGAGTTCAAGCAAAATTGAGTGTCGAAGTCACATGGGCTGCAGCTTTTGTAATACTGGCAATTTTACAAAATGTTACTCAGTGGACAAGCCTGGATGCGAAGGCAGCGATAGAATATCAACAAATGCTGGAGCAGCCTGTGACGCTGAATTAGTGTCGAGACGATCCTGTGAGAATTTCACGACGTGCACATCATGTTTGGCTGCTTGGCCCTTGTACCCGGAGGAAAAACCAGCGTGTCGGTGGTGTGAATCGTGCGCTGCAGCAGTCGGTTAGTATGTACTGACCCTCAATTTTCCTAAAAAATAAAATACTGACTCTCTGACAGATAACAAACAGGTAAACTGTTAGGTACTAAAGCATTAATTATATTTTTTATATGATTAAAGTAAAGTATGACAAAAGTTGAGCAGACGAACGTGCAGCCTGATGGTATGAAGTCACTGTCGCCCGTGGACATGCTATTCACCAGCACTAAGATGGTCGCTTAATACGAGAGTGAGCCGGCATACAAAGTTTTCCACTGAACCGTAAGAACAGCTTCACATGATGTTAATAGGAACTAATGTTGTTCTGTGAAATATTGTTCTTCATTCGAGATTATTGTGGAAAATTGTAAATATATTGATTCTTTGTTTAAATGAAAAGTCATATAATTAATTTATACATTTTAGGTGAATGTGTGCCCACGGATGAGTCTTGCACTAGCATGAAGTGCAATGCTGGAACAACTTACATCAGTGACGTGGGTCAATGCCCGGAACTGAGATGCGTAGCGTCTGATTGCGAGAAGTGTGTCTCTAATCAATGTTCTTGGACAAGACTTGTCAATCGGGAAGGTAAAAACATAATGGTTTTGTAATTTTCTTAATATACAATTTTATAATCAAGTCTGTTTAATTTGTAACATACTTGTTTTATTAACTTAGGGCAAATGGCTAGAATAGCAGAAGATCCATCAGAATTTTTCAATTGGAGTTGTGCAATTGTTGAAGAGCCTGGTCGTACAAGCCTCCGTGCCTACGCGCTCAAGTTGGGGCATTCGTACTTTGGTGGATCTAAAGACGAATGTCCCAGTCGATGTCACATGTATGATGATTGCCAGTCATGTCTAAGTTCCGACGGCGCGGAAGGTGGGGCATCTGAATGCCACTGGGCGAGCTATCTCGGAACCTGCATATCGCCTGCGTACCAACCAATATATTGTGCGGGCGGGGTTTGTGGATTGGTTCTAACGAAAGCTGACAAGAACAAGTGTCCAGCGCCGTGTGGAACTTTCGAGCAATGTTCGGAATGTTTGCACCACTCACACTGCGGATGGTGTGCAATCGAAGGTGAAAACGGCGAAGGCGTGTGTACCGAAGGTTCCATCGACTCACCGCTCGATTATTCGATGCGAACGACGTGTGCGGCCGTGTATAACAACGTACACCAAACGAACAACACCAACGATACATTCTCATGGCACTACACACGTTGCCCGCCTGAAAACGAATGTGAAAACAACCACCACCAGTGCAAAGCGGAATCTGAGGTAAGAAAAGAATACTTGTTTTACATTATTACTGATGTTATACTGTAGATTATTTATTCTATGATTTTGTTAATTAATTATGAATTATTAGATTAGAAAAACTATATCCACCATAGATTCAGTCATTATTGTAAAAATATTGGTAAAATAATTACTAACTGTTGAATATTTGTAATGTACATGATTTAGAAATTCTGTGTAGGCAGACACGACTGTAAAGTTTATCCAGAGAAATATATGAAATATATTTGAGAAATCGACTTAAACTATATTATAGGTGTATTATATAAATTGTGCATTTAGCAAATTGTGCAATGATAATTTATTAATATGAAGTTGTTTTTCTATATAAAAGTGTTTGATGTACAGCAGTGATAGCCTAATTGTTGAAACTAAGCCTCTCTTAATGGAGTGACCGAGGTTCAAAATCAAGGCACGCGCCACTGATTTTACTAAAATGATTTGCTTGTTAGAAATTAATTGTTTGCTTTGCAGTGTAAGAAAACATTGCAAAGAAACTTACAGATATGAAAGTCCTTTAAAACAGTTTTCAAAGGTGTGTAAAGCCTACCAATTCACACATACATACAGGGGCGAGAGTATACATCTTACACTCCGTAAGAAATTCCGTGCTTAGCAGTAGTACAGTAATGCATTGACGAATTAGTGTTTATTCTGGAAATTCCCACTGTCATATATAGCAATGCGCGGTTCGATGGCTTAAATGAACCCTTTACATTAGGAACATTTATATTTTTCACATACGAGTATTATCCACTTAAAGTGCGTTACAATCATCCGCATGACAGGTATGCCGCGACCTGCCCGCGGGCTACGAGTGCGCGTGCGGCGCGGGCCACCGGCGCGTGGCGGGCGCGTGCGCGGCGGTGTGCGCGCAGGGCTGCGTGCGCGGCGCGTGCGTGCAGCCGGACGTCTGCCGCTGCGACTTCGGCTACGTCGGCGCCAACTGCACCATCCAGTGCCAGTGCAACGGACACTCGCACTGCGAGGGGCCGGACAAGCTCGACAAGTGTATCGAGTGCCATAATAATACTATGGTGAGTCTCAAGACGGGCATGAATATTGTCTCTCTTTTCATAGCTTTAACACCTTGAGTCTATGGGTCACCTACACTGAGAAGTCGTTGGGGGCCCTGCGCATCCTATACAACAATAGATTTAGGACGATGTTAGGACTGCCCCGGTTCTGTAGTGCCTCTGAAATTTTCGCACAAAACTGCGGTATTGATGAGAGCTGTACGAGCTGTTCACAACACCATATTCAAGGAGGTCGGAAATTACACCTTTTTATTTTATACTAGCTGTACCCGCGGCTACGCCCGCGTGCAAATCAATGTATCGCAAAGTTTTTCCCGCGCAAATCTCCACTCAGTGGGAATTCTACGATAAAAGTAGTCTACATGTCGTTCCATAACATTTTCTATAGTAAAAAACCCGTAAAAATCGGTTTAGCCGGTCATGGATTACCCGGACAAACACAGAGTGAAAAAAACGAATTTTAAGTGTGTATTTGTGAGTAGGTGCATATTGTTATGTAAAATGTTATGAAAATAAGACGAATCAGAATATCGTGAACCCCTTTTCTGAACCAATTTACAGTCTTAGTGGTCACATTAACAATATCGGAATACAGATTTTTAAACAACGCCTCCACATTTAAACCAAAGCGCATCGATTATAAAGATGGATTTTAACTTTTAAGAATTGAAAAATACAATTTTAAGTAATTTTGGTCCTTTTAAATTTCTGAGTAAGATTATATATAGGTGAACCTACTTTTATTAACATTAATTTGACAACCTTGACGACCCGCGTAGCGGAGCAGCTACCACACCCGGTTCGATTCCCGGCCAGACAGGAATCTGAATAGATTCATGTTCTGGGTCTGGGTGTTTCTATATACGTCTTGTGTGTCCATGGTACCCACGACACAGGAAAAAATCCTAGTGTGGGGCTATTGTAGAAATTGAAATTGTAGAAATTTTCTATTTTATTGAGTGTAGAAAGCGTATTTTTATTAAAAATAAAAGTTTGTGTGGAGGAGTACCGGGAGGCGGGTTGAAGGAATCCAAAATTTTGTTGGCTAATGTCTTCGATCTCGATGGCTGTATCTACAGAATCTTCATCCCAAATAGTCAAATAACAATCCCGCATTGAATTTCCAGTATTCCTTTGATTTGAAATATTAAAAATGTTAGAGAAATCGTTGCTACAAATCTTGAGTGGACGCTCAAAGGCGAATAGGCAGGCATTATGACCGCTTTTTAAAAGTGTGGGCGCAACGCTGGACGACGCCACGGCAATAGCTATTTTTCTATCAGATCTTATATTTTTAAATTAATTAATAGTAAATTTATTAAAAACGTTTTACCCGTGCCCCCTAGTGCATCTAACTAAAACTAAAAATCTAATGACAGTATCAATGATTCGTAAACTAATTTTGTTTCTACTAACATTTAAGCGGCGCTCAGGTATGTTTATAGTTTATCTTTATTAAGCCTTGTTTGTGGTTCATTACATTAAAATTTGAATTTGTCGGCAAGGTAAATCCAAATTATTTGGTACTTTTACCTGCCAGAGGTTAAACCTCTATTAATTTCATATAAAATTTGTGACACATTGATTCCCAGGCGGGCGAAAGCTTTGCATTTCCGATACTAAATAATATTTAAAAATGAGCTGGTTATTAAAAAAAAATACTAAAATTAGTATTTATGAAAACTACAGATTATAATAATAATAATAATAATAATAATGTACATAAGACAACTGGATTCGAACCCCAGACCTCGCGTTTCTAATCCGCCCGACTTGGCATCACACGGCTATCACGATTTTAATAACATAATGCGAAATTCACATACTTATTGAGTTAAGAACATCATCTATTTTGGCTTATTTTGACACACTTTGTTATTCTAAAATTAATTTAAAATATGTTGTTATTTATATGCATGTTTTCTATAACATTATTTATAATAAACATATCATAAATATAAAAAGAACAATAATGTTGACCTTGCTCGTTTGTTATAAGTAATAGAGCCAAGTGTTCATCAACCATGCTTCAATATTCATAAATGCAATTATTTATCACAAAAGTTGCAAAAGCTTCTTTATAATAATAATTCATGATATAATTGTTATGTCTTATTTAGATACTGATCGACTTATTAATGTTAGTATTTTGCTTAAAAGACTATCAATTGTATTTTGTCCTTAATATTTATTTTCGCTAAAAATGTACGGGCGTGGTCAATAACATAACTTTATTTATGAAATAATTATTAAGAAACTATTTAAGTAACATAAACATGGAGTGACAAATGGAGTCGATAATTTTATTTTGAAAAAATGTAAAAACATTTTATCGCCTTTGAATTATTGGATTCGAATAACTATTTTACTATAATAATAGTATGACGCGCTATCTGTTATCAATTGGGAATCCCTGTACTCTAAGAGCGATTTTACATTAGGTCGCAAGCTGCGCGGCCGCAGCGCGTCAACGGATGCTTTTTTATTATTGAAATATTTCATAAATTCGTAAATTAAATTAAAATCAATTTGAATCACATCTATTTTTATGATAATTGATAGTTACAAATTTATACGTATCATTTTTGAATGAACTCAGAATGGCATCCGGGCGGCCATTATGGCTACTGTCATGTCACACTACTGTCATGTCACACATATTTACATTAGAATTTAACAAAATAAGCGACAATCCGAATTTTACGGATATATGTTGTCGACTCGAAATCAATGTTTTTTTATGTTTTATTATTTAGATAAGGTTTTAAGTAAATCTATCGTACCCCTTGACGGACTTGTCAATATGGGACTTTGTCAAAAACGAACTTCCATACAAACATTTATGCCCAATTTTAACGCTTTCAACCCATTTTTTTCGATAAAAAGCAGCCTATGTCCTTTCTCGAGTTCAAAACAATCTGTGTGCCCAATTTCATAAAGATTGGTTCAGTTGTTTAGTCGTGAATAAGTAGCAGACAGACAGACAGACAGACAGACAGACAGACAGAGTTACTTTCACATTTATAATATTAGTAGGGATTTCTTTACACAAGTGTAAACATATATAAAGAAAAAAAATATTGCGTTATCATATTTATTTATTTAGGATTAAGAAATGGAAACAGAAGAAATATTTCACGGTGTGCAATTTCATCTTTTCAGGGAAGTCAATGTGAGAAATGTAAGCCAAACTTCGTGGGCGACCCCACCGACAACGGTCAATGTATACCGTGCTCCGTATACTGCCACGGACACACGACGGTGTGCACAAACGACGCAGACGCCTTGCAGAGCTCCCGCGATGGCACCTCGGATCTCGACGAGTACTACCGGGAGGGCGGCACGGCGGCGAAGGCTCGCTGCGTGCGCTGCGCCAACAACACGGACGGGCCGCGCTGCGAGAAATGTATCGAGGGATACTTCCGAGGATCCGAAGATTTTAGAGATCCATGTCGACCGTAAGTTACACAGTACCAGTATACATCTTTTATGAATACTAAACGTTTAGCCTTTTAACCACTTGTGTCGCTTATTAGACAAATATTTCCGTGCCCATTTTGCCAGTCTTTATTTATGACTGAAAACTAGAGCTCGTTTAATCTGTTTTTTTAATGTATTTAAGCTGTATTCTATCAAAAGTATTTTAATGTGTTAACAGTTTAAAGTAATCATTTACAAATTAATACACCTCAGTACATTAATTAGAAGTCCTAAAAATAATGTCCAAAATTAAAATTTTAAAGGAAAATTGCATTGATTTACAGCGCTGATGTCGCCGAAATCAAACAAGCGGGAGGGATATATGCCAAGAATTATCTATACAAAATCGCTTGTTTGACTTGATGAAAATGCTCACACTGCGTGCTTGCTCAAAATTTATATCCCAACAATAAGGAATATGCATAAAATTTAAATTGGTCTTAAATATTTCTTTCTTAAATCGTCACATTATAATGAAAATGTTTTTCAATTTACTTATTATTGAAACCCTTCTTTATTGAAAGCGCTTCCCGCTGTCTGTCTCTATATGCTTAGATCTTTAAAACTACGTTACGGATTTAAATGCAGTTTTTTTTAAGAGACAGAGTCGTTCCAGAGGAAGGTTTTATGTATGATACATGTAAAATATAGCGGAGAAACAATGATAACTTTAGATTTTTGACTTTCTGGCGGAATGAAGTTCGCAGGGTCTTATATACTATCTTATATACATATATACTAGCAGACCCTGCGAACTTCATTCCGCCTGAAAGTCAAAAATCTAAAGTATATATATATAACGTGAAAAATAAGGGGAGTAAAATTCAAACTTCCAAAACACGTCACGATTATCCGAAATGTTTTTTAGCGTACACATTACACTATTGAAATGTTTCTCATCCTCTAAATCATCTTGCCCTTGAAATCAGAAATAAATCAGCTTGAATCAGATGAATACTTTGGTCGTAGTCATCGAATGTCACAGAGGAAGATGATACAGAAGTGCTATATTCAGGGGACAATTTTCTTTATAAAACAGTTTTATAGAATATAATTTGCTGTATTATCTTTAACCTGAATACAATCTTCAATCATCAAAAATTTCGGTAAACCATCATAGGAATAAGTACATAAGGTTTCTGTATAAAAACTTTTGAAACTAACCTAGTTTAGTTTAAAACAGAATTTTCTACCGTATAACAGGTAATGCAAAACCTACTTCTGACAAATTCACACTAAGCTGTACATAAACATAACATACGTTAAAATTATCTTCACAACCATATAAACTCAATAGTGGAGATATGTTATCCCTTTTCACCATCTTACACCATTGCTTCTTTCGCTTCGCTTGAAGTACGAAGAAAATACTTTGTCGGCTGTATTTTCAGTAGTGTCTTTGCATTTCAGTACTATAAATACTTGTACGCAGCTTTTTAGCTGGTTCCATGATGGGTATTACAAGTAATATTGAGAATATATGTAAAATATTTTTTATTATTTTTACGGCCTTGGCTTCATGCCTTTCGGCATATATGTGAAGGAACTGAAACGCATAAACAAAACAAACATGAGAGTGTACGGGACATGTTATACGTCGTCATCCAAAGCCCGCCCTAATAGTCGGCGTTTGTGCGGCTCAAATTTATTCAATAATTTAATTTTAACTCTGTAAAGTAATTTTAATATTTTCATGCGTATTTATATTTTTCTACAATATACAGTAAATAATTAATTTAGAACATAAAAAAAAAACCTACAAGAACTGGGGCTCGTACTGGGGGCACTATAACTGATATAAAGTCGGGAGGTCAAAAGGTGTTTATTTTACATAAACGGATGTAAAATATTCCCAAATTATTTTTAGTTACAACGTAACGCTTGGTGGGCCCTTTCTTATAATATTTCACAATAATATAATTTACGTTTGATGCAGTAATAAATACATACACGAAGTAAAATGCAAGTGTACCACATGCAATTCGTAATAAGAGTCGTATTTTAACATGGTGGCTTTTAAACTTTTAAATTTGACTGAATACGAGTAGTACCACATATTCATTTTAATGATATATGCTATATTCGAGTTAATAAATTACATTCTTGTTCTAGAAAATTTAAAATAATTCATCAGAAGTTCTATAAATCACCTTTATTTCCAGTTGCGAGTGTCACGGTCACGGCGACACGTGCGACCCGGTGACGGGCGAGAAGTGCAACTGCGGGAACAACACGGAGAGCGACGTGTCGTGCCAGACGGCCAGCTCCAGCAAGAACTCCGCGCAGGAGTGCTGGCGGTACCAGTGCGTCAAGTGCAAGGACCTGTACATGGGCGACCCGAGGAACGGACACCAGTGCTACAAGACGCTCAATATTGAGAACAAGCTGTGCTTTGATGGAAAGTCCATTGGTAAGCTCAAATAAGAATAGTAAGATAGTAATAATATTCGCCAAAATTACAATACTATAGTTGTTGTACTAAAGTTTCGTATTCACAGACGATTTTTTTCAATGATTTAGCAGCTTTACATTCCATTATAGCAAAACAATTGCTATAACTTCGCAATGGATAATTATTACATGATACTTTTAATTTTTTATTGTTGCAATAGCAGCTTTTTACTGCTGGCAATGCAATCCAGAATATTCCTTTTTTAAAACCGTTTTTTATTCAGAGTTCTTTTTTTACTTAAGTGATCACATTTGAATGTTCAGAAGAAATTGCTGAATTCACCTGTTTGTTTTCAGATGAATGCAAAATCAAGCCACGTCCACTCTATCCCGGACAAACTGCCTTTGTTGCCATAAATCCGAGATATATGAATGTGGATATACGACTAATAGTGGATGTTACACAAGGAGCCGTTGACATATACTTCAGTCCAAACGACAGTTCCTACGTTGTGTCCGTAAATGCTACGACGGGAGCGCACATGGTCGGATTAGATCCGATGTATTATAAGCAAGAATCGATGCGTAATATGCTGACATTTGACAAAGTTCTCCAAACTACTTGGTACAATGTGAAAACACACTACATTTTGGCGGACTATGTGGCTGCAGAATTGGCTACGTACATAACAGTTGACAAAAAGAACGCTCTTGTTCGCATACGTAATCTTCGACGACGGCTCATTTTGACTTTACCCCAAAGCAAACATGACTTGACACATACTAAGTTCTACTTAATCATACGGGCAAGGCACGTGCACGAGGGTGCTGCTAGCTTCGGCGTTATTTTCTTCAGACAAGATCAACTGCATATTGATTTGTTCGTGTTCTTTTCGGTGTTCTTCTCATGTTTCTTCTTGTTCCTGGCGGCGTGTGTGGTGGCCTGGAAAGCGAAGCAAGCGGCCGACGTTCGCAGAGCGCGGAGAAGGCATGTTGTCGAAGTAAGTAAAGTATAGATTAAGAAATATACTAGGTCGACATAGAAATACACACTGTTTTATATGTTTTATACATTTTTTTGTTAAATATGAAGAGGTAAAATTAAATTTTAAGTAACCGTCACTAGCGTATCGACATATTAAAGTCATCCAAATTACCTATTTAAATCTCTTGTTAAATTTTGCCGATTTGCCTATATAAATAATTTTGAAAATGGATACGCTGATATTGGTGAGTTTATTCTTAAAGATGTCTTACGAAATAACACAGCTATTACGCTGTACCAGAGAGTTGTAGTTAGACATACATAATAAATAACGTGCATGAATAAGTTACGATGGTTCCACCAGATGTTGCACATGGCGAAGCGTCCGTTCGCGGTGGTGCGCGTGGTGCTGGGCGCGGCGTCGCCGGGCGCCCGCCGCCGCGACCTGCGCCCCGTCGCCATCGAGCCCACCGCCGACGCGCGCGCCGCCGTCACCTCCGTGCTCGTCAGGTACACACTGTCCATATTTCAATTCAATTCCAAATCTAGTTACGAAATTGATAACCATATACATAATAAATACTGAAAAAAAATATGGTAATATGAGATGAAAGAATAGAATAATTAACATAATCATGTTATAAAAATATACCAGGTAAAGGGGTTATAATTAATACAGAAAATGAGAACAAAATATTCTACCCGAATTGCAATTTACCTTTTAGGACTAGAATACGATTTAAATTAATCCAAAATATAGTATCATATATATTTCGAAACCAGAACATATACCGACAAACCACAATGTAGAAAAAATGTCGCGAGTTAAAGGGGGGTAATTATAGAAGTTTTTTTTTAAATGTTTAGTGGAATAACAGTTGTCTTCTCCTTAAAGACTTTTGCTAGTATACGAATTACGGTATAAATTCAATGTATGTTTTAATTTTAGGGGCGGGGGTAACTGAACCTCTTAGCCATGTTCACAATGTCTACGACATCATAACTTTAGTACAATGTATAATTTCCACGATATGTGCAGAATTATCTAAATTAGCAATTTATAATGTTTTTTAATTGGCAAGTTAGAATATTATATGATTGGTGACTTATAATACTGTAACATTGGCGATTTATAATATTGTATGATTGTCGAGCTATAATACGATAATATTGGTGTGCAGGTTGCCGGGCGGAGCGCGCGCGCCGGTGCGGCTGGCGCTGGCGTCCGCGCTGGTGCTGGTGGCGCGCGCGCCGCCGCCGCGCCCGCGCGCCCGTCTGCGCCGCCTGCCCTAGCGCATCGCGGACACCATCTAACCTACACCGGGTACGCATGTTTATGCAACATATAATACATATTGATACTTTTAATAAGTTTGAAGCAGCTAGCGTCCATTGGGCCTGATTGTAAATGATCACTACCGCCAATGGACGTCTGTAAGCATCTTTGTACAGCACTAGGATTCTATCTCAACGTCATTCGCTGATGCGTTGCTAGGGAGTAATAAACTCTTGCCTCACCTTTAAACGAGAATACGATGGCTCTTAAAACTGTTGTTATTAGGCAGGCGAGTCGATGGTGCGCCCGAATACAAATTTCGAATGAATTAAACCACCTATGGTTTTAAAGTACGGATAACATTGTCGTTTTTTATAAAGTGTCGCATCACTTTCATTCAACCTATTTTTGAAAGGGGTATAACATAAGACATTTTATGAACTTCGAAAATATATCGCTACGAGTGAGTCAAAGCTTATCATTGCATTTCATTTTAATGGGTAAAATAATAGTTACTACATTACATAGTAAAGCATCTGAGATAATAATGACTGATTTAACCCTCCTCTCCTGAATCTTATATTTTAATACTACACGATGACTACTATTTGTATGTTTTTCTTATAAAAGGTGTTATTGCTCGTCACGAGAACGCCGCGCGCCCGCTGCCGACGCCGCGGTCCAGTGCCCTCCCACCTCTGTAAATTCAGTGTACACAAGCAATCTATTTGATAAGCAATTGTCTTTTTGGTTTTTTATATTTTGGTGCCGTATTTTTATTGTAAACTTATTTTATGAAAATATGCAATTTTAATGGGTGGCCTATAGCCAGTGGGTTACTCAAAAAATAAGTCAAAACGATGGTGTTCGTTTATAAGGTGGTAGAACAAGTAGTGGCTCCACTGAGATGGTAATCTACTAGAGTGAAACAGTTGTTGCGTTTCGTAACAGAACATCTCTGTCCGCGGTAGAAGCACCACATCTGTGACTAACTTTAGATAGAATAGAACTACTCTTTTATATGGAGTTGCTCACAGAAGTCCACGCTCAGTAGTTTCCACTTTAAATCGGTGGACTACATGCTCGTTTCCTACTTGAATCATATAAAAAAACTGGCCAAGCATTTTCTGACAGCTTCTGAAGTTCTATTAATCAGCTATTTGACAATTTAAAAATACGATTATAAATTTTAGTCCCTCTTTATAGTTTTACCTATATAAATATTACTTTGAATTTAGATTATGGATTCAGTTTGAAAAATTTTACTGTTGTCAAATAGCTATTTGGGTTGGTCATATTTTTAAGTAATAATCGATACGCCAATTAAAATATAAGTAATGTAAGTGTATAACTATTTATATCAACATGTTAGATGAAATGTGTATATTATAATTATATTAGTCCATTAATTAACAATTTCTCTGTTAATGTACGGCCGACGTGAGTAATGTTAAAATTCCATTTCATTAAATGCCGCTCACTTATTTTAAATGGCAAAAAATAACAATTTTCTATGGATCTAATTTTTATAGAACGGCATCTCTCTATACCTTTTCCAATGCACAATTGGAAAAGGTACAGAGAGATGCCGTTGGTGAAATTTCTTCACAGTCAGAGTAAACGATATTATTGTAAATTTTAGCAGTTATTAAGGGCGTGTAGTTTGCAGGGAGTTGCGTCTTCTTAACATTAGTCACCAAAGGGATTCGATGAAAATTGCTCATACTCTTTTTCTATATGTTTTATTATATTATAGAGATCGCAATCGTATCCTATTGAAACTATGCCATATCGTTGATAGATACAGAGCCAAAGGAATCAAAATTGGTGGTAAAATACGCGCGGGTTGTGAATAGCCAATAGTCGCAGAAGCTGTTGTGTTATTTATTTCGAAATTTTATTAAGTAATGTTAAATACATAATTATGTTATGGCTTGTTATTGCTATATATGTTTAGAAACTAAACGATGTCCTCATGGTAATGTTTATTTACATAGTTGATATGATAAAATAATAATGAGGGTGGGGAATAGGCTTAGTTTAGTTAAATCTGTTGTGTTTTAAACCTATGAATCTCATGAAATATGTTATTTACCAGAAAATGTAAATTGTATCAATATCATTTTATTGTATAATATGTCTGTAGTCTTTAGGTTTCTTATATCGATGTTAAAATATTTTGGATCTGAATTGGGCTCATGGATTATTGTGACATAACCTAGTGAATTTTAAGGATACTGTTTACATATTTTATTAAAATCATGAAAACGTCGTATAGCGCTTCAATGTGTTGTCATACGTTTTGTTATTTTGAAAGTTATTTGCAAAGATGGTCAGTGTAAATAGCCATGTTATTATATAAATACAATAACCAATGATTTACTAACAAACTTATGTATCTGTTAGTGTTGTCTTCATTGTTTCAATGCATTTCCGTATTAAATCGATATTTGTGAATTTAATACGTCAAGATAACAGTAGGCGGCAAACGCATTAGCATGTTCGTTTACTCAGCGACCTCTTCAATCAGGCACTCATATGTTGTTTTGCCCCGAACGTTTGATTCTTTACTTTTCCGAAAATAATTTTACGTGTGCGTCTCGTTAACGATTGTATATGAGAAAGGAGAAATCAGGATTAAGAAAATAGATTCAAGAAATCTAATGAGAAAACTGTACGCGTGTTTGAAGATAAAAGATTAAGCCATTTTTCATGTGTCATTTGTTGCTTCATAATGTCGAATCTAGACGTATATTTTTATACCGAGAATGTAATATAATATTTTGTTTTACGTCGAATAGATTTAAAGGGTTTATTCTTGTATTATTAGTATACAATAATCATGGCTCATTTTACTGATGCACTTGCTATATTATATAATTAAATTGTTTGATAAAAAATTTGGTCAAGTTATATGTGATAAAAGTTTAGTCGAAATGGCAGTTCTGTTACATTATTCAATTGCTCATGAGTAAATCAAACAGTATTGTTAAAAAGGATTTTTTCTATTAAACAATATAAGTAGAAAATCATGATATATACATCATTTAATTTTAAGCTTGAACTAACCATCGTATATAGATATTAATTATAAGAGAGTACTGATATTATTACTATTTTACTATTATTTGTGATCAAAATATATACCAGACAGAAAGGTATATGAGTCCACAACACATTCCATTTGTATATATTAATGTATACTAAGTAAAAATGCATAATATGAACTATTTAGATTGGGCCTCAAAGCTTTAAGATGATTATAAGTAAAAAATAATTGCTCATTCATTTTAGATGTCTTGGTTTATTTTTAGTAATGCATTTATTTCTTTTCAATTATTATATTAGCAGAATAAAAATGGATTGCAATTCAAATTTTAAATTTTTGTTAATTTTTTTTTAATAATGCAATAGTGATTATTATTTCTGTTTAAATATGTATTTACAAAATATTTTATAATTATAATAAGAATTTATGAAGCACAACATTTTATGTATGTATAATAATATAACATTTACAGATTGTATTATTTTATTAATTTACCAATTTGTATTTTTAGTTAAGGTGTTTTATTAGGAATTAGATTACTCTTTTATTCGAATCATTAAAATTGCTCAATAGTAAATTTATGTAATTTTTAATGTTTGTTACAATTATGGAATTCTGTGCTTTTCTTGCTTGTAAGTCTATTTTATGTCTATTAATTGTGTAAATGTTTATACATTATGGTAGTATACGTTTTTAAATTATATTACTAATCGTTGTAATGTAAAATATTGAACTTTATATATTAATAAACAAATAATTTTCAATTTAACATACATTGAAAAGAAAATTATTTGTTATAATTCTCACTTAAATATGCACAATATATTGTATCCATATCATATTTATTTTACGCACAATGTATATCTTTATTACCAACATCACATGTTTGTTTTATAAATGTTTTTCCTTTTTTTTTTAAATCTTGCTACCTTATAAAAGACAAACAGGCAGCTCAGTCATAGTTAATTGAAATGTGTATCTAGCTTAAAATATTATTAATTTGATATATATACTTTTTATCATTTACTACTTTACAGTGGCAGTTACTTTCTTTTGTATGAAATTTAATTATATCTTCTGTGCTAAGTAAATTATATATTACAAAATTTATGAAATGAATGAGCGAAGTTGAAATTTAAACAATTGGATTTAACACTTGTCCCATTACAATATATTTTGTGTTAATATACTTTAGTAAACAAAGGTCAAAATAATAATGAAATAAACAAAAATATAAATGATGTTTCCATGACACTAAAGCATATAGCGTTATGACAGTCAAGGAAATGGGATTCAGTGGCAGTATTATGTGTATGTAAGCAATATGTATTTTTAGTTGATACTGATGTAAATGTTTATAAATAAAAAACTGTTGGTTGTAAAATCATTTATTTCAGCTTCCTTAACATAAATGAGAACATTAAATAAATATGACTAAGAATGTTTAAAGATAATTAAAATTAAGATAAAATTAAAGTATTGGTAAAAAAGAAAGATGCAAGGAGAGCCTTGGATCTTTGTAACTTGAAAATAGCAGTTTGGCATTACCAACATGAGCATCTGTGCTTGCACCCATAAATGTTATCTACCATATTAACCACTAGTGGTTTACATAATAAAGGTTGATAATATAATAATGTTAATAATTTTAATACAGAAGTTCCTTCTGAGTTAAAAGGTGGGTTTTAATCTTCTGAAGGAGCTCCTTCTTCACTGTATCGGGCACCAATGCGCGGGCTTTTGGAGTGACCCTAGTCACCAGCACGTCAAATGTAATGCT
Source organism: Spicauda simplicius (assembly GCA_949699795.1). NCBI lineage: Eukaryota > Metazoa > Arthropoda > Insecta > Lepidoptera > Hesperiidae > Spicauda > Spicauda simplicius. The sequence goes on from OX453064.1 coordinate 10,789,848, forward strand.
GCCCATTTCACTCTCCTTAACCATGTCCCGGCACAGCATGCGAACCTGATCCTTCCAGCCGCACTCAATCAAACGGCGCCGGAGCAGTTCCTTGAACCTGGAATGTTTAATTTTAAATTATTATCAAATTATTAATTTAATTCATCTTATCTTTTAATGTTCTGTTTTATAAACATTGCATAAAATTATGAGACAGCCAGCAGTATATTGAATAGTGAATGAATAAATATACATACCTACATTGCATATATATTATTAAATTATAAATAACTATTTTCATTCTCGACACATACCTAATTTGAATTTGGTTATGAAAAAAAGTGCATAAGTTTAAGGTTTAGTGTTGTTAGACTGTTAATACAAACTAAATGCATACTTTTTCAAATCTAAATAAAGACATTTTATACCTGACCTGCATGTTTAATAACATGCTGTAATATTAATATTTATTCTTTAACCCTTTATAGGACAGTCCATACAAAGTGGCCAGTATACTGGACACTTACTTTAAGGTCGATAATTCAAAGATTTTTATATCAATGTTGAATCTTATGATCATAAACGATTCCCAATAAAGCATGCCGGCCTTTTAACTAACCAGCGATCTGAAACGTCGCGCGCCCAAAGTACTTCGCGCCATTTTTTACGGTGGCCTGTTAACTGGCCACTGCGCATAACCGCGCCAGTATTTACTATCATTTCAAGCGGACGATACATATTTGTAAGTACAGTGCAAAGTAAAAACATGTCTTCAAATCAAAAGTGAGTAAAACTATTATATTATATACTTTATTATTATGTGCAAATATAATCAAGTAGAGTAAATTAAAGCTGTTATTTTTGCAATTGAAAACAGACCGGTGTGTTGACAAAATGTAACCCAGAAATTACACGCATAAGATGGAGGTAGTCTGATAAGTATATGTTTTGATATATGCATTTAATCTTTATCATTTTACACGAAGTAAATAGTCTATTTTTCGGATATCTTAACACAATTAGTACAAATAAACGGGTTCGGTAGTTATAACGTTTTTTCTTTGTTTTAGAAAAAAAAAACGTTACGAAGAACTTGAAATGATAAATGAAGACGAATGGGCAGATCTTGTGGTCATTACTGATGACCAGGCGGTTCATTCTGCATCGGTGCATTCCATTGGAGATCCCGGGATCCCCTGCAGGCGTTGAGGAAGGTCCCGAGGAGGTTTTAGTTGGTAAAAATCCCGCATAACCCGGAGTCTCTCCCAAGGCTTCGACGTGCCTTTTGAAGGTTATTGGTGGTTGTTCCGACGCTGATGATTATTTTGACGACATTATTTTAAATACCAGCAACCTGAGTATCAGTAGTTGTAGTCAACCGGTATCATCAGTTTCAGGCATATCAGATGGGTCTTTGCCACCCCAAATTTCTCTACCACCACCTCCATTTCAAAATATTATGTTAAGTTTTTGAGAGTGAATAAACACTGATTCCGAAATACATAATGCTTTTTATTTACTGTGTTATTTTCGTAAAAAATAATGGCTTTTATAAGTGTCCAGTTTACAGGCCATTGATTAGACGGGGATAGCTATTGGTAGCAGAATGGCCAGTGGTCAGTATACTGGCCACTAGTTTTTTTCAATTTTCCAGGAAAATAACAAGTTTTTCAAAAAATCATTGAAACATGTTGTTATAAATAACACTTGAGAATCCATATTCATCTAAAAATAAACTGAATTCAAGAAATCGTATAGGTGTGCGTTAAAGGGTTAAAGTAAACTGAAATTTATCTTTAGAGTAAAAGTTTTGCTATCTGTCAAATAGAATTTAGTAATAAAAATAAATACAAATACAGCCTAGATATGCAAGTATATAGTAAAAAATGATTAGTGTATCCTTAGTATAGATTAAAGCTGAGTTATTAAAAAGCAAAGTGTACATAAATAAAAATAAACAAAACAAAGCATCATTACTATTCTAACAAAATATTTACCTTTCACGATCTCCACTAAGCACTAAACGCTGATGAGCAATAGTGTTATTCACCGTCATAGTTATTAGTTAAAACACCACTTCAAGTACTCGAAAATCGATGAGTTTTTTCTTTTTTTCGTTGGAGCAAGTCTCAAGTAACTCTGCTTTCAAGAGAAAATTTGATTTGACAGATCGATAATTCTGGAGCTTGCGCACAGTGCGAAGCTAGCGGGGCGGGGAGAGACTACAAGCTAAAATATGTTGTTTTAACGCCATCTAGCAAACTATTTTTGTAACATTTATGTATTATTGCCATGCAAATTAAAAGTAAATTTAAAATTAATAGATTTATATTTTTCATTGAGTATTGGTGCATGAAACCTTTAATATTGAAGTTAATTTTAAATCAACGTTCCGGCTTGGTAAAAAGTTTACTGTTTATCACCAGGATTTCGAAAAAAATTGTAAACCATGTGTTTTGCTTGTTATATTGTTGTTCTATATGCTGGGGCCCTTTGGTACACAAGAATTCGGGGCCCACAAGAATTCTTTACAATGTAAAGAAAGTACATCATCCGGGGATTCCTTCAACCATAGACAAAGTCGACACGACATTTAATTTAAGGCGGCATGACATGACATGTTGACATGCTAACTGAATTTGTAAACTAAGATATGGAATAAAAACCAAATAAGTAACTTGTAAATACGATAAGATAAGTAGGTATTTAGATGGTAAGTCATAATGGTGATCGAATCATTCAAATTATTAATTCCTTCTATTGAAGAGGTTAAATATATACTTACTTGTTTGCTGAAAATTCTATCTAACCACACGAAATCCAGATATTAGGTTGGTTGGTTGGAATGATAATATGCTAGTCCTGTAAACACCCTGACCCAATTTTTTTCTTTTAGTGATGCTCTTGGCTTATGAAAACATCTCATCCTCTAAAAAACTGTCATAACACAAGAAATCATTGTTCTGAGTTAAAAATGCAGTTTGCTCCATTTTTTCTCTTCTATCGATCGATAAAACCGCCACAATTATAGTGTGAGTAGTTCACAAAAGATGGCGTAAATGTCTGTAAGTGAGCACTAGCGTTCATTGAGGAACAAAATAATAAAAACGCGATTATCTCAAAACTTGATTTTTTGTGTTATGACAGTTTTTCAGAGGATGACCGATATCTTAACATACATAATTATGTCGGAATGGCAGTTTAAATGTCATTAACAGATGGCGTCACAATGACCGCACGTGCTCCGGCCGATGTCAAATGATCGAACCATCTACCTACATCTAGTTACCCATCTACCTGTGTTTATTTATTATTTGCCTCTCATATAAAAAGGGGCGGAGGACTATGTCAGGCGCGCATTTTATTTGGATGTGTCGCAGGGCACGGACTGCTTTCTGTTTTAACAGGCTCCTCCAAGTCCTCACATTTAACATCTAACTAAATTTATTGATTTCGGTTAACTGTAATTTCTTGGTCATTATTTATTCTGATGTCTAAATCGGCTACCTTAGACTTAAAGTATTCCTTTGTAATATTTTTAATTAAATATTAAATATTTTGATTTGTAACTTGAATAACAAGACAGATAGTCGTTCCAGTAGTTCATTTACTGCAAAATTAAAAACTTTTCTTTATCCGATTAAGGTAGCAAACGAATGTGCAGTCCACTTGGTCAGTAAGCAACTTTATTCTTTTGGACTAAGATGGTCGCCACATATATTATAATTAAGTGTGGTGATGGTAGGTACTTTCTCGCTCGAACTACACTGCACGCGAACACACTTCGCGAGATAAAGCAGTTAAATTGAAAATAAGTACGTATAGTGTATTTTAGAATTCTTTTATATTTTGGCCACAATTTTATCATTAGTGCTTTGTTGTTCCTACATTGTGAGCAGGATATTTTTTTCATACCTTATGCTTGAATAAATCAGGAATAAGCTACGAAAACATGTAAGTATACCGTACTTACCATTCAAAAGTAAAATTGCCGGAATTGCGACTCAAAACTTTAATGTTTTTTCTTGAACCTTTTTTTGCCATTTAGCTTGCGGGATATCTTAACTTCTACTGAATCGATTTTATTATAATTCCAAATTCATAATCTCTCTGTAGCATTACCATAAAAATAAATTATCGTACGTTAAAATTATGTTTGTATTTCAGATGACCAGAAGAGCTGAAATTTGGTACGGTACGTATAGCGTAGCCCTATTCTCACTCTGGGACTACAGGGATAACCCACATTACCAAAACAAGTGATAAAATAATATATGTCGGCGGGACACCGCGTATTTATGAAAAACACGTCGCCGAAAATATTTTTTTTATTTAGTTTAATGATCGAAAATTGTTTGTTTATTTAAATTAGCAATATTTAGTGATTTTTAGAATTGTAATTTAGTTTAGTCACCTCACCAAACATTGTTATAAAAAGGCGAGCGCCTGCCGGTAGAAAGAGATTCTTGTTTAACCGTCGAAGCGATCGGACCTCCTCAATTGTGAATAAATCGAAGAAGTTAATTCCTGTGTTTTAAACCTTGAAATCTTCAAGAATGGACAGTAATGAAGACTCCTGGCCTTCCTGACGTCACATTTCACATCTACTTCGTTATATATAGTAAGAATTTCCTTTCAATCCAAAATTGGTGCCTCTTCGCGAGTATACCCCTTTAAAATCTGATGGATGGATGGCAGGTGCTTAATGGATGTCTTATAGATAATCATTTATTCGTTCTATTTACACACGTTAAGGCTATTGCACACGAGTACCTACAATACAAAAAAAGAAGGTGCAAAACATCACGATGGGACACCGCTCAGGCTCAGCATTATATTCGCATCCGAGGACAACCAGCGCTGATCTTCCGCAGTATCCGACAGGTATGTATCCACTCTCATTAAATAATTATGATAATTATAGGAATTGAATTATAATTCCAATACGTAGGTAAATCAGTCTTCCCTAACAGATATATACTTCTAGCTTTTAATTTAAAAGGTATCTATAGCCAGTTACGTACAATCGGACCAAGACTATTCTACCGGCAAAGCATCACCCTATCAGATTACAAAACAAACCTACACACAACTAAAGTATACTGTTCAGCCCGTCTGCACCCGTAAGACTTCACCACTAGCCTATTATCTAATTAAGTTTAGTTCCACATTTCATTGACTGTGGTCATTATATTCCACGCAGTGTAAATTCCATAATTAGAAATAAACTTCACACGTAATATTATATGTGATTATATGAATACTGAAAATGTATTTGTGTCAAATATTATTTCTCGTTTGTCTATCTCAGTATGTGTGTTTTACCAGTGTAAGTTAACAAGTTACTGCTCATACGATATTATTCGAAACTTATTGAAATCCGACACTTTGCCTAAGGTATATGTGATTAGTCAGTGCCTATCTGAAAGGTCAAGATTGATGTGATTCTTGGTCCTGAATAGTAAGTCCCTCTCTATTCCACTGAATATTGCAGGGGAGGGTAACATCTCGGAGACGAGTATTTTTATTAGTTATTTTGCGTTTACCAAAACTTGCAGCCAGATACGATAATTGTAGCGAATAGCATTGCGCATGCCGCGAGACCCTAGCAAAAATGTCTTCGGCATTACTTTGATAAATAATATAGTTGGAGTCCCAAATATCACCTTACTATACTTACCTATATAGTATTTGATTGTTTGTAGTTCTGTCCATTTCATAATTATTCACATGAGAAACGAAATAAAATTATTTACTACATTTTATCTTTTACAGGCTCGACAATTTAGAGTTACCGATCAAGTTTTTCTTGATATCGAAAATGAAGATAAACCACTGGGAAGAGTAGTGATAGGATTATTTGGAGACCTAGCCCCGAGAGCTGTTAAAAATTTTAAAGTACTTGCAACAAAAGGGATCAAGGGAAAATCTTACAAAGGCACAAGTTTTAATAGAGTTATTAAAAGGTTTATGATACAAGGTAACATTTAAAAACGGTATAAACCTAATTTAGTCATTTGGTTTGGTTGCAAAGAATAATTTAAATTGATTTATTTATTTTCAGGAGGAGATATAGTATCAGATGATGGTACAGGGTCTATAAGCATCTATGGAGAAACTTTTGCGGACGAAAATTTGGATACGCATCATAGTACGGCGGGATTTGTGTCCATGGCTAATAAAGGTAACAATAAATGTAAATCAGAGGTAATTAAGTGTTATTTAACAATTCGTGAGTAATAAATCAAACCTTGATTTTTTTAGGAAAGGATACAAACGGTTGCCAGTTCCTTATCACACTAAAAGGGACGCCATGGTTGGATAATTTACATACGGTCATAGGAAAGGTAAAAAAGTGATTTTTCATAAATTCATTATAAGTAGAAATTTAATAAGAATTTATTTTAAATAAGATTATTCTTTTTGTCATTATGCTCTACATTTTGGTACTAGATAGTGGTCACTAATTAGTAGTTTTAAAGGTTGTAGGTACTCGTAGAACCTTTCATAGTTATATAAATAACTTATTTCAGCGGAACCACCACCTTTTATGCCTTTTGAGAACAAAAAACTGTTCTATTTCCATCCAAAGAGTCTGGTAAAAAATTGTTTGTTGTTGGTTGTTTTTAGTCCTGGGAGAGTTAACGCATCTGTGGCTGACTTCAATTTTTTTGGCTCGATAATTACTATGGCCGGCAATAGCACTTCCGTAGTATGTGTAGCATGCTCCTCTAGTGTATTACGAGCATGTAGTCTACATGATGGTAAGTAGTCATTGCCGCCCACGGACATCTGTAGGCAATTTCTTATAGAACAAGGCTTCTATCTGAAGTTAAACAATGATACGTTGCTATTCCCGAGACCTAAGATTCTTCTTATATGAAAGTGAGCCGGCGAGCACACTCTACCACCGAAATAAAAGAACAGTTTCAAACTAGAAATAGGTGTGACAGTAGTACCTACCTGCTCGAACCATATACGTTCTATTACCCAACATACCTCAGAAGCCAGTGTCGGTTATTGCAATAAACGCACAGAAGCGTTCGTGGCACACTAATAGAAGAAGTAAGGTGAACTGAGTAGAGTCCGTATAAGGCAAATAGTGTCGGTGTAATTAACGCACACCCGCGTTTTGAGCAATGGGACGGGCATCATTGTACTAGGGCAACATAACTTTATAGAAGATTAGCTTATTCACGCGGCTTCGCGCTTTCAATCTAGGCATGTTCTCATAAGCATTCGCATCTATAATGTAGGATGTATTGTTGTTCCTCAGGTAGTAGAAGGGCAGAATATCGTGCACCTGATAGAGCACACGCCAATAGATGCGGAGGACCGGCCCACCATGCGCGTGTTCATAGCGGACTGCGGGCTACTGCCCACGCCGAAGCCCTTCTACATCTCCGATGATCCTTATGAGTGAGTATCGCATCATTACGCAAATAATTGATGTGCATTGAGTTCACTGGCAGTTCTGTAGCATAGTTTTGAACTACCACGTCAAGATACTAGATCCTAAAAATAGTAATGGCAATGGTAGTTGTTTACGAATCACTTCTTAATAAAAATAAATTAAGCATTTTGCAAGGTTTTAGACCGTACCTATGATTTAACTGGTCAGTTGTCAGCGCCTCACCTATTTTCAGAGAGCGCTTTCACGTTAGGTAGCAAGTAGCGCGGCCGCAGCGCGTCAGCCCCGCGACTGCAAGAGGCTTATTCTTATTATTGAAATAATTATTCAGTATTTATTATTTTTTATTATTATTTCCATTATAAAAGTACAGCGCGCCACCCTATTAAAAAAAAGCCCGTGGATACCGTCGTAAAAAAAAAACATTCTTTGCAATCTCGCGGCTGACGCGCTACGGTCGCCATACTTACGACCTAATGTGAAAGCGCTCTAACTTCAAGCTTTTTTGCATTTCGAAGGGTGTCATTACTGGCTTACTATTATATGAGGCGACAATCTGTTTTCGAAAGTAGCAACTTAACTGTGATTGATTTTATATAGAATCTGTGTTCTGTATGAAATTGTTTACAAATATCATTGATCGGATGTCACCATTCGGTGGAATGCACGCATTTTGCTATTTCCCATGATAAACATTAACGTCCATCGCCGTGACAAACCAATTAGGTATCGGTATACAGGCGAAACTTGAAATCGTAAAAGTTTAGACCTATAGCCTATTAGTAAACACTTATATCTCTTATTAAATTTTATTTTCTGGCTGACTTATGAAATGTATTTTCTCACCTGGACCACCAATAAGAATGTTTAATTTTTTTTTCAGTCTATACGCATGGTTCAAGGCTACAGCAATTCCTCTGTCAATGTCTCTATTTATTCTGGGATTTTTCCACTGGATGATAAAAAAGTTGGAGATATGAGTAAATAAAAATGTCATTATGTAAATTATTATTTATTTGCGCTGGTTGGTTAAAATAAATAAACCTGTTACTTTTTCTTAAATATACATTATTATTTTCGGGAATGAAATAAAATATAAAAATTGTATTATTTATTTTGTTTCTTTACATGATTACTTAAATTAATAGACATTAATTATTATTTACATCACATTAAATTATTCACGATTTTATCTATAATATTAAATGAAAAAATATTAAATTACGACCTGGAAGATTTTTTTAAGTATTATATTATTTCATTGCATAATTTTAATCAATAAATTAGAATATGACATTTCATTTTTCTTTACTGTGTCCTAACTCGTCGTTTTCACCCACTATGTGGACTTCAAGCAATAAATAGGTAAACAATACTATTGCTGACCTATTTATATGTGGCTGTAGCAATTTAATTACCATACGACGTCTCATTTGAGATATAAAATATTGTTATCCGTGTCACTACATATAATATTATAACAAAATTTATCGCATTATCAAGATCACAAAAACATGAAAATTGTAGTAGTTGGCCACTAAAACGTGAAAACGTCCAGCGTCGTCGACACACACGAAGGCTGCGATACAACACTGACGAAAATCACGCCGTGCGTAGGCGCGCCGAGGGGGGCGCGCGGTGCATACGCAGCGCCGCCGTGCCATCCAACACTGACAACCGCGCCTTCACACGGCGAATTAATCGTAGATTTTTACGCCGCAAAAACGTGTCTACAAGAGGCCTTAGTTTTTTAACTTTGTCTTAATGGAGAAGAGATAATATTTATATAAATCTAATTATAAAAAGGTACCTATAAAGGAATAATACCTACAGTTCCATAGATATTTGAGATACATATAATAATGTATTGTAGACATATACGGATACTTACTATGAGATTACAAAGTTCGTCTAGTTAAAAAAAATACATATAATAATATTCGTGATTATGACTTTTCGTATCTTTAAACTCATTGACAGTTTACATTTATTAAAATATAAGAAAAAACAGTTTTTTTCAAATTGCTACAGACAGTAAAGTTTTTTGAAAATAACATTACTTAAAAATACCTAATATTTTATTACAGTCGAACTTTATTTAGATGTAGGTAATATTAAGTTTATGCAGAATTTATTATAATTCAAAGTACTTCAATATAGTAGAATAGCTAATCACGAAATCGGATCTTAGACTAGAGAAGTGTGATCTTACCTACGTAAGTAGTCGAGTGTATACGAGAATAAAAAAACTGGTTTGTGGTAACTAAGGTATATTATTATAAAATACTTATGTCTTTTGTAACAATATACCTTAGTCTATATTTCGTTAGATATAATTATGTGACTGTATATAGTGCTAAATGTACATATTATCAAATCTATTATAATATCAAGTTATATAATAACATTATATTAAGAATTAAATAGGTAGGTATTTGTAATAAATATGAACTATTTATATTGTACATTGTGTTGTCATAATGTACAGAAAACGATTCATTTGCCGCTCGGGTAAATGATAAAATTGCCGCCCGAGCGTAGTAAAATTGCCGTCTGGGGCGTACACTGTACTTTGTCGTCTATTTATTGAGAGTTTTTATAAAGTGTTCTTGTGGGTTTATAAAAGTCTTCTTCCATAAAATTTTGTAAGTGTTCTATTATGGTTGATGTGTTAGCACTTTAAGCATCAAGTTAAAATGTTACTTATGGTATATTTAGTATTTAAGAATCGTCATTCGCTACAAACTTGACCTATAGCAGTAACATTATGACCGGGATACGAGAATATGCCTGCATATTATCGTCCATTAATGTTTTGCTACTGCTTCGTTAGTGCGTTTTCCATCAAGTTAAAATGTTACTTGTATGTGTCTCACCAGAATACCGCAGTTTGCTAATTAGACCTACGTTACACTAGTAACAAGTGTATAGCTACAATGAGCGTCGCGAGGGTGATCCCCAGTCCGTGTACAGTCGCGGCGTCAGGCGAGGGCGTCCGTCCGTCAGCGGCGGCGCGCGGGCCGGCGTCCGCGCGCTGCAGGGCCGCCGCGCCGCACGCGCGCTCGCACGACGCCCACGCGCGGCACACGTCGCACGCCGTGCTCGCCACCGGCTGGAAGAACACGCGTGCGCGGTGGCCTGCGGAATACAACATGACGAGATATTATTTTACTTGGTTGATCGTTGTGGAGAGATCGTACTGTAGTGTATAAATATGATTTGTCTGTAAAAAATTGCATCCTGGATTTGCCAGTCAAATTGGTGAAAGATAGTTTAACCAATTTGACTGGCAAATCCAGAATACAATTCCTAAGCTGGTGCAACCCCAGATAAAGACCAGAACAGTATTTCGATAAAGAAGCAACTTTTCAAGGTGATAGAACCAGTGTAGTTCGCCCGGGGAAGTACCACCGCCACACCTACTTCACCTATTTCGATGGAAGGGTGTGGTTGCCGGCACACTTTCACGTGAGGCGACCATTATATTCCTCGTATCAAGTAGCAACGCATCTGTGATTGACTTCAGATGGAACCCATGTTCTGTATGTAGTTGATTACAGATGTCCATGGGCGGCAGTGACTACTTACAATCAGGTGGACTGAATGTTCGTTTGCTACTTCAGATAGGTAAAAAAAATCAGAACTGGGGGCTTGAGACCCTTAACCTCTCCTAAATTTGCCAATGTTTACATTTGCTATTTTTACACTTATATCACTAAAATCAATGCATTTAATAAATAGTGGGAGTGAGATATTTTCCCACAGTAAAAAAGGCTATATGTTAAAATAAAATAGCCTTTATGTTAATCCAGAGTGTCAGCTAACTCCCTACCAAATTTGATGAAAATTGCTCTAGCCGTTTAGACGTGAAGAAGTAACAAATAACACTCACAAACTTTCGCCTTTTTAATATTAGTATGAAGTATGACGATTTAGTAAAACTGTTCAGTGCTGGGCGATTAGTATTAAAGTAATGTGTCGTCAATCCATTATAGTCCCACTGCTGGGCACGGGTCTTCTCTATGAGAGAGTTATAGGCCATAGTCCACCGCGCTGGCCAAGTGCGAGTTGGTGGAGTATTAGAGTAATACAAACAAACAATACAGGCATACTAACTGGAGTCATAAAGGTCCCGGATGGTGGCCCAGGCGGGGCGCTGCGCGGCGGTGGGCAGCGCGCGCGGCGCCGCCAGCGTGGCGCACGCCTCGCCGCGCCGCGCGCGCAGCCACGCCACCACGCGCGCCCCGCCGCGCGCCAGCCGCGCGCCCGCCACGTGCCGCGCCGACTGTACACATATACACCTTCGTTACAATTAGGGTTGCCACCTTTTTTTTTCAACGATTAAAGTACTTTGGCTACAAAAGGTATAAAGAAAAAAGTACATAGCCTTAAAATAAAGTACAATTTATCTTATCTCCGTGTTATTTAGCTCCAGAAACCTTTAGATGGTTGAGAACTTAAAATGGTACGTGGTGGTAGTCGGCGAAAAAAGGTTAATATACATAAAATTTGACGAGCAAAAAAAAAGGTCACCAAATATACATATCCTACTATTTTCTAAATAAGGTAGCTATGAAACGTAGAAATGATAAAATTTTTGTTTCACACAAAACTGCTTATAATCAAACTTTTTTTAAACCTAGAAAATAAAGTATTTTCACGTACTTTACGTACTTTTTCTCATAAAGTATAAAGTACAATTACTTCAAATAAAGTACAATAATTTATAATAAAGTACGAGTGGCAACCCTAGTTACAAATAAACACAAACTTGTTTTATTCTATACATCACTGACTTACTAGATAATACATTTGTATAGAAAGGCATCGATCTACACTTAATCGGAAATATAAAAATATTACTTTTACATAAATATAATAGTTTACTATGCGGCTATACTCATTACAGTAATCTAAACGATTGGAATGAAGTAGATTTCAATCGAATCGTTAAGACTCGTTAATTTTAAGGAAACGTTAGATCGTTTCCTTGTGTTAGAATAAAAGTAATGACCTATTTTTGTAAGCAATATGCACATCGCTTAACTTTATGAAGCCGAATTTTTAAATTAATGAGAAATTGTTAAGTTTACAGCGTATGTATGTATAAGAGCAAAAACACAAAACCTGTTCATCTACAGTAATCTACACATAATTGTAGTTCGAGTCGAATAGTATACAAATTTGAATAAGTAGGTTGGACAAATTATACACTACACAAATTATACACTAATTATTTTTTTTCCTAGATTATTTATAGTGATATATATATAATCTAGGAAAAAAAACAATTCAGTTACAATAAAAAAATATATATATTAATAAAATGATTGCTCACCGTAAGTTCAGTAATCGTATTTATATCAGCAAGATATCCAGATGGCAACTGCACTTCTAAGAGTGCCAATCCACTTTCAGTTTCGTTTCCTTGTGCCACGTACCTGAAATATCATTAAAATAATTATGACAATAGTTATCATATAATGATCTTACAATCCTAGCAAGGAATAAAGATTCTCAGAATATTTATTGTCTTTTATATGTGTGTGCGATAATGAGTCTGTGAACGTTGTGTACCTACTTGCAATATTTTTTCGTTCGTGTGCATTTTTATTTCTCCCACTTGTCAATGTGTGCGCATGAATGTATGTGTGAGTGTGTATGGGCGTGAGTATTACCCGACGCAGACGAAGAGCTGCAGACGCGTCGCGGTGGAGACGTAGTCGACGCGAGGGTCGAGCGTGTATCGCAGGCACGCGGCGGTTACTTTAGTGGCCCCACGCGCCCACAGACCCAGCAGCGCAACACCGCGGGCCTCAGTCGTCGCGTTAGCCTATACCATGTATGTTAGTGTGTGTGTATGTAAATGTGTGTGAGTGTTACGCGACGCAGACGGAGAGCTGCAGACGCGCAGCAGTGGAGACGTGGTCGACTCGCGGTTCGAGCGTGTAGCGCGGCCACGCGGCGGTCACGTTGGTGGCACCACGTGCCCATTGTCCCAGCAGCGCAACGCCGCGACCCTCGGGTGTTGCGTTAGCCTATACCCTGTATGTTAGTGTGCGTGTGTATGTCATGTGTGTGAGTGTTACCCGACGCAGACGGAGAGCTGCAGACGCGAGGCGGTGGAGACGTGGTCAACGCGCGGGTCGAGCGTGTAACGCGGCCACGCGGCGGTCACGTTGGTGGCACCGCGCGCCCACAGTCCCAGTAGCGCAACTCCGCGACCTTCCGTCGTTGCGTTCGCCTCTACCATGCCACCACGAACGCGGACCTATACACAAAGTAGACTTAATGTAGAGTCAACACTTATAAGTAGTCTTAAACTCTTTTTTGAAACCATGGGAGTGCATCCTTGCTCACATGCGAGGTGGTCATTACGTACGTACTAAGTTACCTTCGTAAGTACAAACTGAGGGAAAATAAATTACATAATTAAACTATCTATAGGTCTAGATTCAGACCCGTGGTAAGTACGGCTTTTGTCTTCAAGTTGTATGGCTTTCAACGTCAACTTTCACGCCAGAGTTCCCACTCAGGGTTAGGTAAGTACACCAAAATAGAGTAGAACTAAATATTTCGAATTTATTCACTATGGTGCCGCTAGAACTACATCTATATATTATAGTATGTATGAAGTAATATAATAATACTAATATACTATAAATAAAACAACTCCCGAAATATTAAAAAAATAATAATATATAATACGTACCAACTGCGTTTGTATGATGAGTGCATTGTCGTTGTCGATGTTGAATTGTCGCGGTTCGTCGAATCCAGTTACGTTGACTGCTATCCTCAGCTTCGTCGGTGACTTGATCAGTGCCGCATATTGTGCTAACGAGTCCAACTGAAATATCATTGAATTTAGTAACACTTTAAAATTTTGTCGCTTTTAAATATGACATTCGTTATTTCCTTTGGGTTCTTTCCTTTGGGAAGTCGGTTAAAAAGTAGATAAATGTTTAATTATGCATTGGTCGGCAAATTGATCTTATTTTAAATTTAGCAAACGTCCTGAGCGGCAAATACATACTTTTTACGAGTAAAAAGATCACAATAAGTTACTCATGATAATGTTGTTGCCATAACATAAAATATATTTCGTTCTTAATTCATGATTTAATTTCGTAGAAAAAATAAAGAAATTGTGTCGTTTTCTACGGTCATAGACCTATACTTTACGATTTTCTTGTGTGACTTGTTGCCCCAGACTCATCGCAAAATCTAAATTCATCACTCAGAAATTTAATTGGGAGCGAATAATACTGGTAAAGTGACCATTCCGGCACAAAGGTCGTGTCTTTAGAAAGCTGGTCGGGGATTGGACCCGAATTATGGCGTTCTTGACCGGTATGGTAACCGTTCGTCAATCGATGAGCACGATAACTAGTATATTCTGATCGGCCGGCGGCAGGGTCAGGATCAACATAATGATCAAAACCACGCCTCAACGCATTAGGATTCTGATTGGTCGACAGCATCGGCTATATCAGGATAACCACTAAATTCACGCCTCAATACATCAGGGCCCTGATCAACCGCCAGCAACGCCTACAGCAGGACAAGCACAATAAACTATGCCTTACCACGTCAGGGTCCTGCTCCACCGACAGCAACGTCTACAGCAGGACAAGCCTTAGGATGTCAGGATTCTGTCCCTGTAGTTCCGGGATCAGGATAGGGCTACGGTATCCCCTGCCTGTCGCAAGAGACGACTAAAAGGGGCTTCCGGGATTGCGGGCGGCTAGAGTGGGAGCTGTAATCGTCCAGCCAGGCGATCCCGGGAAGGCGATACGTGTGGTCGCATACCATCGTAAAAGACTACACAGAGCGGTGGGCCCAGCCGCACATCTGGGAGGAGCCCGATGGAGCAACGCGCTCAGAGGATTCATTCAGGTTACTTTCCTTTGAAGATCCCGGAGTCCTCTTTGTAGCGCTGAGAACGGCCAGCGTTGCGGTTATTGTGCGGTAAAAAATCCCACTTAACCCTGCGTTGCTGCAACGGCGTCGGGTACGTTTTCAAGTTTTCCCCCTCGAAAAAAATGACATCAAGATTCTCGAGGTTGACCGCCGATAACCCTAGCAGCAGCATAACTACAATATGTCAGCACATCCGGGTCATGATCCATCGGCGGCAAAGCCTAAACACGCTTTCTACACTCATAGCCCCACAGTAGGATTTTCTCCTGTGTCGTGGGTACCATGGACACACACAAGACGAATACACAAACACCCAGACCCAGAAGAGGAATCTGAACTCATCATTCAAAACCTATCTGACCGGGAATCGAACCCGGAACCCATTGCGCGTCAGACCGGTATGGTAACCGCTACGGCACGCGGGTCGTCGAGCACAATAAGCTTGGCTCACCACGTCCGGGTCCTGGTCCTTGGGCGGCAGCGCGTGCAGCAGGTAGCGCGCGACGGGCGCGGCGGCGGCGGCGCGCGCCGGCAGCCGCGCGGCCAGCAGCGCGCGCAGCGCCCACGCCGCCGTGCTCGCCGACACGCTGTTGCCGCGCAGCCACGGGTTGCGCCACTCGTTGCCGGACAGCGGCCGCGACCAGAACACCGTGTATTCTGTATATGGGAATATGTTTATCAACAAATTTGTTAGTGCCTTCGTAGGCCTATACAAAATAAAGACTTTTCTTTTTATTTCGCTACTAATTCTATTTTGTTATGATTGCGATGCAAGTATCATATAGATGCTCTTAGGTGAATTGCAACTTTCAATTAAAAAGAGCGGATAGATATAGCGGATAGATAGACCAGAGCAATTCAATGCCCGTTCAAGATTGAAAATTAGAAACTCGAATATTTATTCTCTATATTAAAAATAAGATAATTAAAAAAAAGCCTGCATGTTTATATAAAAATACATTTAATTAAACTAGCAACTCACCGGTAGTGTTTGCGTAGCGGTCCATGAGATCCAGCGCCTGCGCGGCCAGCGGGTGCTGCGCCGCGGCGAGCGCGCTGGCGGCGACGGCCAGCGAGTACGCGTCCAGCTCCGCGGACACGCTGCTCG